>VZTU01001877.1:356-49999 GCA_013400835.1 Zapornia atra | reverse complement strand
AAAAAAAAAAACTTGTGACAACAAAGCTGTTTTTGTTGCCAGAACCAATTCTTTAGTTTTTAAGTGGTATCACTGAAAGCTTTCAGACATTGTCATTTCAAGGGACGACAGATTTCAGAATTGGATTAAATGCTTCACTGATGGAAGTGGAATTTGTATGTACTAATTTTAGACTTGCAGAAAATAACAGCAAGGTTCATAGAAGAGAGACAACATCCCATTTTTCTAATGCTTCTAGAAGAGAGGTCAGATACTCACAAAGAACTCTGCCTGGAGTATGAAAGGATCCAGAGCTTTCTTGTGCAGTTCCTCTTCAGTGAGGATGTTTGATGCCGTCTGGAGGTATTCTCGGGCTGACTGTTCCCGTGGTGACATGACATAGCCAAACCCTTGCTCAGAACAGCCCGGGGTACACATATCCAGTGTGAGTGAAACATTTGAACCTCTCCTGCAAAACAGAGCAATCGGTTTGCTTACAGAAGAACAGCCTGACCCATCATTGTCAGCAATGGACAGAGGCCCAATGACAGATGAACAGCAACTTTAGGAAAGCACACAGATGGTTCTGCTGTGCACATTTTGGTCGCTACCTGTAAAAAGGGGTGACTTTGTACACTGAACTACGAAGGTCAAACCTTTAAAAATGTTGCCTGTAGTGAGGTAATTGTATACTTTATCAGCCAAACAGAAGCAACTTGCTTGTCAAAGCTGCTGAGCAGGCAATTGCAGGAAAAGTTTTCATACTTATGTAAATCACACCATATTTTGGATGCCTAAATATGGGCTGACATTTCTGGTATCACAGGTGAAAATTTTGGTCTTTGTTTTCATCAGACCAGATACTACTGAGTAACTATTTATTCGTGGAATGCCATCAGTGAGATAAGATCTTGGGATAAACGTTACCAGCTAAACACTAATAAAGATGTGAGCCAACCCTTGCAGCAAATAATTCTTCTGTCTGAAAAACTCTTTCCACAGCAGAACATCATGAGAAGGCTAAAAATGAAGGTCCCAACATTTTAACGGTTACATTAAAAACAAAGATGCTGTTGAGCATACATACAATTTTTAGTGGCTCTCACCGAAGTCAGCCACACAACAAAACAACATGTCAAAATGCCTGCACTGGTTACTGCATGCAGTTTTAAAGCATTTCTGAGCTTCTGTCAACCTCACGTCACAGACAAAAGTAAGACTCAAATGCCATCAGTGAATTTGTATTTAAATATTTGTAAGGTAACAATAAAAACCATAAAATATGATGATTAGTAGGTGCAATGTCGTATGCATTCACACAGTAAACCTATTTTTGATGCCTCTCAACAGGGAAAATCTAGCTGGGACGTGTTTGCAAGAGCTGTGCAAAAAACATGTAAACATGCAGGCATGGCCAGCTCACAGAGAAGACAGTAGAGGTCCTTATGTGACTCACAGCCCTCTTCCAAAAGATTATGCAGCCAGCCTCCTGCTACAACTCACAGTCAAGGGAAAATGGGTTTGGATGAAACATCACCACTAGTGGTAGACCCTGAATCTTTAGTGACACCTTTCAAAAGATTTTGACCCCAACCTCCTGTGTGCTGTTAATAACTACTATATTCTTCCTGAGAAACAGCTGCATTTGATAATGAATACTTTTGGTTCTTTCAAGGCTACATACATAAAGATACTAACAATTCTTCACCCTGAAGAAATCAGATTGTTTCTTCTTAAGAATTCAGTGCTGTGTGAATTTAGCTAGTGACTACTCTTCTAATAGTACAGGTGGTTAAAGAATGAGGGGGAAGGAAGATGGAGAAGCAGAATGGATGCAAAGGAAGGATAGGTAGATAATTCAGTACAACACAACACAAAGGAACAGTGAGCAATGGTTCATGTAAATGAAATCTGTCGGAGCACAGCTCAAACCCGAAATGATGTCTGGCTTCTCAAGCACACATGGATATTGAAAACTAGTTTATTACATCTTAAGTGTATGCATTCTATCTAGTGTGAGAACTTCAAACAATTGCTATCTTTTTCCCATCTCTATTACTTTCACAGTTTTGAACTGTAGTTCATTACTTGAACCAAGTGATATTCTCCAAATAACACTCCCCAATTTTCTTGAAACAGTATCTTTCCTGCAGGCTAGCAGTCACCTGATAGGAAATGTTAGCATCTTTAAAATGAGAGAGATGGAATGAAATCAGGGCTAGTGAAGAGCACAAATGACTGATGCCTTTCAAGACCAACCTTGCCCGTAATGAACAGCAATGGTAAAACTCCCTGTAAGCAACAGGTTCAGGGACAAGCCCCAGAGTAACTGCAATCTCATATTGAAAGTAGAATATAACAATAAAAGGTAGGACATCTTAGGACAAATGTAATAAAGGTTAACATGAGGAAAAAAGCCACATTCTAAGCTGACAGAGTGCAAACTAAAAGCCTCTTCCATACCATTCCCTTTTACTGTGTTACATGAAACTTGGGAAACTCAGCGCTATATTTTTAAAAATCTAAGTTCTGCCCTTTAATCTGATCTGAGATTTTAAATTTGGTTAGCACTCCAATTAAGCTTGAAAACCTAGAAATAAAGAAAGGCAATACTTCGCTACATTAGGCCCATCAGTAACCTCATTCCTATTCATAACTTCACCACCTTTGCAGAATTTTTTCACAGGATTTCTATCATCAAAATCTTTTTTATACTTCACTAAGACACGTGAAAGCCTTTTATTGTAAAACTGCCTTTACCCAGCTGTGAATCTCTGAGAAGCTCCTTTGCCCTGATAGTTCAAGGTATGAACACCAGCTCACCCCAATGTGTCATTACTGGATTAATCTCAAAGGAATTCACTTACATTTGAACTAACCCATTTATATGAGAATTACTGCAGATTACAACTTGTCTGATGGTTTGCTTGTGAAGAAAGTACTAATCCTCCAGCACGATCTACCTCTTTCAGAGGTAAAAAGTCCCACCACCCAATCATGGATTTCATGCTATGCCATTACCATCTTGGCGAATGGCTAGAGACTGATCAAACACAAATAGATATTTCAAAGGGAAGAAATGGTTCTTTTGAATAATATTTGTTGAAAACTGTCCAGAAACTGTATCTTTTTCAGCTAATACCTTTGTATTTATGACTAGACTGAAGACAAGACAAGAAATGAAGGAGGTACTTGGCTTTAACACCACATTTATAAATTACATTCATGAAGGCAATAAAGCTTCTTACTAGGCACAGTAGTCCTAAATCTACAAAATCTGGGACCAGACTTTCCCCTTTTAATCACATGTACCCTACCTTTCTTGTAAGCCCACGGATTTAACTGTTAGAGTAGTTGGATCTGTCTCCGCTTTAATGTCCATTACACAGTCAAAGACTGGAGTCTCTGGTACAGGATCCAAATCTAGGAAGTCATCCTCATTTTTATCATCTGTCCACTCTGAGTACGTGAATGAAGGCTGCCGGCTCACAGATTGGCGTCTATCCTCTTGCAGTGGAAAGGGAAGGTCTGGACGTGCTCTGAGTAGATGCCAAAACTGGAGGAAACAAAGATTTAAGAAACCTTTCTGCTCGTTGCCAGCCCTGCCATACAGCCTAGAGGATGGGTCTTTAGGCAGCATCCCAGCTCACTACAATGTAGTAGAACTGGTGAGTATTGAAGAGAACAGGAATGTTCCATGCTGGGGGAGCTTTGTGGTGCACGTTAAAAGGCTTCACATCTACCCATTCAAACCCGCTTTTCAGCCACAGAGGTTTCCACAGAGCTGGTCAGGCTTAACTCAGGGATACAGCGCAAGCAGAATGTGCTTGTGACCATCATATGCAAGCCAATGTGGTGTCACTGTCCTTTTGTTCAGTTTCTTATCCTTCTCAGGCTTGTTTACAGAATAAAAATCTACTGTACTATTTTACAAATCACACCTCTCCTGACACAACAATTTTTACATCTAAAATTTACATATAGCTGGGTTAGAAAAAGTAAACATATTTTTTTCCTGAACTGCACATCTTTGATAATTGGCCACTGTACCTTGAATTCATGTATAAATCTGCTGGGTCCATCTATAAAGACAGAAGGGTACATTTGTGAAAGAAATATTTAATCATAAAAACACTCAATGTAGAAGACCCTTCAAGGTCCCTTCTAAGAAGCTCAGCACATCACTTAAAACCCAGTTGTGGGGAAAGAGGCGAGGGGAGGGGAGAAAAGCTATATAATTCAGCTCAGGAAGAGGGGAAAAATAAAGTGTCTTCACACAACCATCTCTTGTCCACCAGGCTGGGATTCTAAAAACCCAGCCTAGCTCCATTGCTACACCATTTTCAATGTTCTGCTAATGACTATTTTAGAATTTATTTCCTAAATACTGTTAGAAACAGATGTTTTCAAATTGCAAAGCAGCATGACCCAACTTAATCAAAAGAAGTATGGCCAGGAGGTCAAGGGAGGTGGTTCTCCCCCTTCTACTCCACTCTGGTGAGACCCCACCTGGAGTACTACATGCAGCTGTGGTGTGCTCAACACAGGAAAGGCATGGACCTGTTGAAGCAGTTCCAGAGAAGGGCCACAAAAATGCTTAGAGGGATGGAACACCTCTCCTGGGCAGACAGACTGAGAGAGTTGGGGTTATTCAGTCTGGAGAAGCGAAGCCTTTCAACACTTAAAGGTGGCTTACATGAAAGACTGAAATAAATTTTTAGTAGGGCCTGTAGGGATAGGACAGTGGGTAATGGTTTTAAACTGAAAGAGGGTAGATTCAGATGAGATAAGAAAGAAATGTTTTACAATGAGGGTGGTGAAATACTAGAACAAGCTGCCCAGAGAGGTGGCTGACAGCCCATTCCTGGCAACATTCAAGGTCTGGCTGGATGGGACCCTAAGCAACCTGCTCTAGATGAAGATGTCCCTGCCCATGGCAGCGGGGTTGGACTAGATGACCTTTAAAGGTCCCTTCCAACCCAAACTGTTCTATGATTCTGTGGTCAGGCAGTAAGGTAGCAGGTAGGAAGGAAGGGACAAAGCTCATATGCTCTCTCTAAACAGCATCTTCTTCCTAATGCCACTGTTAGAGAGAACATACTAGGCAAGATGAACTGTTGGTCTGACTGCACTGTATGTTTCTTTTGCTCTGGTTCTCTGCAACTTGTCCAGAGAACAAACTATCACACATATTTGTGCCTCCACTCTAGCTAGAAGACTGTTTCCACAGACCATAAGGTTACAAAACAGAGCAAGCTTGACTATGTGGGAGCTGTTATAAAACTGTATTCTGTACAAAAGTTTTAATCAACACATAAAACACACTGAACAGAAGATTTTGGCACTGTACTGCCTCCTGAGTGAACTTAGCCATAGTATGTAAGATGACAAGCTTCGTACCAGGGAGTGTGGCCAGTAAATCAAGAGGTATTATCTCCCTTTCCTTGGCATTGATGCAGCTGCACCTTGAATACAATTTTAAGACAAGTAAGGAAACACTGGAGTGGGCCCAGTGGAGGGCTACAAAAGAGGCCAGGGGCATTGGAGCACACAACCTTTGAAGAGGGTGGAGGGAATTGGATTTGTTCTACCTGGGAAAGAGAAGGTTGGGGTGACCTAACAGCACCTGAGACTACTCGAAGTGCAGGTCCAGAGATGATGCAGCCAGACTTTTCTTGGTAGTGGCAGCTGACACTACAAGGGACAACGGCCACAGCTTAAGGAAATTCAACTTAGTCATTAGGAAAAAATTCTTCCCTAAGAGCACCATGAAGTTGTGGCACAAGTAGCCAGAGAGATGATACAGCTCCTTCCCTGGAGATTTAAAAAAAAAGTGTAGAAAAATGCATGGCTGACATTATCAAGTGTTGGCAACAGCTCTGCTTCAAGCAGGATGTTAGACTAGCAATCTCCAGAGATCCCTTCCCACCAACAGTCCCATGATTCTATGATGTGCTTCATTATACCGTGCACCACACAAACAGTATGTAAATAGTGCAGCTGCAGCTTCCTAATCTGCCTGAAGGTGCGCTGTCATAAGGACAAGAGATGGTGTTCTGCCTGCATTTTTGGTAACTGCATTCCCACTCTAAGAGAATAGCACACAGGGGTATGAAAAGCCATGGTCAATCAGAGCTGCCTAAGAAGAAAGGATTCTCCCTAGCTTTCCCATCTAGCACACATCATTGTGCCAGCTACACAATCAATGGAGAACACCAATACACTCCTCCTGCTTCCAAACAGCTGACAGCTAACTAGATTAATTGTAGTCATGCCTCAAAAGCTGTTCTGCAGCTGGGGCACTGGCCTACATCTACAGCAGCATTACATTCACAAGCACACTGGTGCTCTGGAACAGCTACTTCTGCCAAAGTCAATGGACACAGTCTGCAGGCACTTCAGAAGACTGAAATAATGGATGGTCCCTGTTACTGGACCACATTTCTTCTATTTAAGTGAAAGAAGTTTGCCCATCTGTGGATGGAAAGAATGAAACCCATCAGCGCAATCCCAAATTCATCAAGAAATGGAGTAAGGATAACTGTAGTTGTGATTCCCCTATGTAAAGCAAGCAGGTAATTATAAATAAATAGACCCAAGGATGATGCTTTATAATGAACTTGAGCATAACATCTACAACTTTGGGTAAATCAGACATCTTAGAAAAGCTCATTAAAAAAGGGCATGAATCTGGTTTGTGCAGTATCATAACTTACCAGAGATCCTAAAAATAACAGTCCTAGAGAAGCTAAAGACAGCAGGATATACGACACCACAATGCTCCCAATTCTAGTCAGGTCCTGTGAAAAACAGAATTGACAATGATCCATAAAGTCTTTAGGGGGATGGTATAGCATCTGCATACGTGTTCTTGGCAAACCGTATTCATTCTTGGATCTCCCATGTCAATTTAGTCATGCCATATTCTTGCCCATGGAAAAGTCACCATCTCAAAAATGCCAGGCTTTAGAGAAGACTGAAATTGAAATTACATCTAAGTTCCATTATGTCAGAAGGTCTAAAAAACAGATTTCACTGTGAATGCAAACAGGAAATCAGCATCCTACACTCATGTACCCAAATTGAGATCTGGATCTGCAATTTTGAAGCCTGAACCCATGTTTCATTGCCACAGCTAGTGTAATTTTATACTGTGGCAAAGATCTCTGAAAGTTTAGTAGTGTTCCCATGTTTGTGGGTCCTTATGTAAAACCAAGGCACAGAAAACCTTTCTACATTTTCTACACATTCTGTGAAATACTGTAAAGTTCATTCACAGCACTGGCTGTGATATTTGCTCCGGTACCTTAGTCATGTTTAAGTAGTTTAAAGTTCAGCCTATTCTCAGTAGTAGGTGCAAAATAGAATTTTAACGTCCTTCAGTAGGGAAGGAATTGTACTGCTGCTGACCCTCTAGTACAGCCAAAGAGAAACTCAGAGTTAAGAGCTTCCACTTGCTTATTTTACTGTAAGATTTCTTTGCCTTTACTGTTTTCAAGTCTAAATTTGCACAGTAAATAGTGCTACAATAAACAGTCCTCAGAGATATGCTTAAACATCCACACAGAGTCATACTTGGGGTGTTCTTGTGGTGCATTCTAGGAAACAGTTTCCTCCACACTGAACACTTATATTAAGTAAAAGCCCTATAAATCATGGATTATCTGTAAGAAACAATTTGTTAATGATTAACACACTGCAAACCTCTACAAAGAGCTCTCGCTGTGCAGAATAAAGCCAGATGAGAAAGGCCAAAGAAAAAGTACTTCTTTCAAATAAACAAAAAAGCAGGTGACATGCAGCTCAAATACTGTTAAATGAATACAGAAAAGTCTCCACTTTACCTCAGCCACAAGCCACACTGAGGCAAATTATGTATCTGCACTATGTAGCCTCTGCCACAAAGATTATGTATGATGAATCTAAACATTCTGATAGAAAATATATTTTGCTTGGTTTTTGAAAGTAGCTGCTCACCATTTAATTAAGATTCTGTCCACGCTAGAGAAGTCAGCACTGGGTATAATTAGCCCAGAAATTTATCAGATGAATCATACTGGTATATGTGTCATTATGTCACGATGAGAAGCCAGGCAATTTTACTGCTGCAGTTCTGTAGATGTCACGGTATCTGTACCTCTAGTACATGCGACATGCTTTTATTGCAGAAAGATATGCCCTAAACACTCAAGAAAAACAAAATTTTGTGATTTGCACCCTTTACATGGGTTGATCTATTCTTCCATCCTAATAGATTAAGTTCCAGCTTTTTCTTTACTGTGGACTAAACCTTAGTAGGCTGATTCCTTATGGCTTTGTTTCACTTGCAAGCATTTGCACATTATGAAAAAAAATCTGCTGTGCTGATTTAACATCATAGCCAAAAATTCAGCCATGTATCTTGAAGATTAAATGTCTCTGTTCTCAGAAAGCTCTTCACCATTTCAGGACACACAAACAACATAGGAGACACTACATCATATGAAGTATTCATGTATTGTACTTTTAATTAAAGAAGGCTACCGACATCAACCATGTAATCAGAGAGGAGTACAGGGACTTACCTCCCCTTGATCTGACAAAAACTGTTTAAATGGTGTAAGCAAGTAAGACAGCAGGTCAAAGGCATTCTGAGCTGCCGGGATGGTCCCATAAGTGCTGTACCACAGCATCACGCAGAGAAGCTGTGCAATCAATCAGAAAATACATAATGAGCATCTGTTATTATATAAACATTCATTTTCATTTCAAGACTGCATAATTAACTAATCTAGTTCTCATTGATTTCATGTTGATCATCATTTTTGCTTTAAGTCAGGTATTTTCTAGGCTGCAGCTTAACAAGAACAAAAAGGACTGAAGGCTAAATGCTCGTCTACCATTAACTAGATGTGTATTACTGAATTAAGCAAGCTTACTCTGATCTACACTAGCCAAAGGACTGCCCATAGTAGCCTGAAAATCAAGACAGCAACAGATTCCTCTGACTTCTGTACGTTCAGTATTTTTACTTTTAGATTAAAGCTAGTAATTCAATAATCTTTGTACATTATGAAAGGACTATTTAGGCCTATTTATATACTATGCAAAGGTCTCTCAAACAGCCATGCTCCCATAGTTTTCCCTAAAAAGAGATACACAAACATGGGCATTTTGAAACATTTGATTTGGACCACCTAAGGGTTGCTGAATGTATCACAGTTAAGAAAACTACGAAAGCAATAATGCAATATTTAACACCCTCACAGAAAGGAATACCCTCATCCCAATCATGAAGGGCACACTACAACTTTAAAGGATACACCTCTCCATCTACTTTTGAACAAGCTGGTTATTTACTCCCATAACGTATCAGCTACAGAAGATGGATTTCTTGGGAGATGGGTCATTCGCAAAGTGGCAGGAAACAGAATGGAGTCTGGAACATCAAAATGCACAGGTGGTTTGTAAAGCAAGGCTGTGTGTGAGGCGGCTGTAGAGATGAGAGGACTACAGTTATGTCCACTGCCACATCTACAATGAATGAGAAGGAAACCTCCCAAGCTAACAAAGCTTAAAAGAAGGGTCCCAGAATTTCCAAGCAATGACAAGCTAAGCTGCCTTACCAGTATCTGTGAGAGGACAAACAGATACATGCTGTCTCCAGGCATTAATCCATTCCGCTGGGCAGCCCAACCAAGCAGTGCTGTTTTCTGGGAGGTTTTCAGGGACTGCTCCTTCCTCTTCAGCTGTCCTTGCTGTCCTTCAGCTTCATCCAGTGACTCCATAACAGCTGGATTGGAAAGACCTTCACGTGAAAATGACATGTGCCGGGAATGAATAGTACACAACCCTGCAGCCACCGCAGAGCTTGCAAGGGCTATTGTTTTCCTAGAGACCTCTCAGTTCCGCCTCAGTAAGCGCAGCTCAGGACTGTGAGCGTCACACTCTATTAGTGCAGCCGCATTCACCTGCCTTCCTCAGAAAAAAGTGAGTGTGGGCGGATAAATTATTTTCCCTTTCTTTCCGGAGGTGCAGATTCTGGGCTATGTTGTTAATAAATTCTCATTTACATCACTGCACCTTTTCAAGTTTTACTTGTTAAAAGGAACCCTCTGTGCTATTTCCTAGCTTCATGCTTCCCAGCTACATAGTGGCAGAGAACCCATTTTGTCCCCCCCGCCTTATTTGCCTGCTTCCTCTAATTTGATTGTAAATTTCTGAGGTAGAGACGGTTTTGTGTTATGTGGCTGAATAGTGCTCAAGGGCTCTGGATTTTGGCTGAGTGTCCTAAGGCACTAATAAAATAACTTTATTCTAATAACCTGCTTCTTGGATGAATTCATACTCAAGAGCTATTTAATAATGTTGTAATGTTATTCCATTCAGTGGAAATATGCACTGGAGTGGCTAGTCCTTCAGTAACAGTGTTTTGAACACAGTCTGTGTAGGTATAAATTAATTTACAAGCTAAAAGGAATAAAAGATATGATCCATTTGATATAAGTACTGTAAATCAGTAGATTTACATCCTTCTACATGAAGAAAGCACCAAGGCTGCCTTATGCACAACACTATAGCCGTAAGCCTAAGCCAGCTACCTGTGCCCCAGGGCAAGGCTACTTCATTTGTCCTCGTGCGGTTTGTTGAGGTCAGATTTTTACAAAATATTCCTCTAATCAGACATTTCTCTAAATATCTCACAACAGTAACTCTTAAGTCAAAGAAGCATCTATAAACTAGCAACAGCCTTAATGAGGCAAATGAAACATAGGATCTGTGGATCAGCTAAAGGTTGGTTCTGTACCATTGGTACAGTAAAGATTAATGAAAATGCTCCTTTCTGATTTCTAAAATACAGAACTGTGAGAGTGGACCGGAACATGAGATGCTTATTCTCACTCTGTAACCCTCTCTCCCTTCCCTCACTGAAACAGACCTTAGAACATCCATCCCTGCACAAGAGGACAGTATGTTTGGGAAATGCTGATGGCTTGCTCTACAAGGTTCTCCATTCCCACAGCTGCCCAGCAACAAAAGGTAACCATTGTGTAATGATGGGGGAGACCCAGAGATAACACAAGAAGGAGCACATGCAAGGTACTATCAGGTACTTCCCCAGCTCTAAGTTACTGGTTTCTCATTTTGTTGCCCAGAGAAGGTGGCTGCAACCTCTCTGGAAGTGTTCAAGGTGAGCTTGGATGGGGCTCTAGTGGAGGGTGTACCTCCCCCGTGGCAGGGGGTTGGAGCTAGATGCTCTTCCAACCCAAACCATTCTATGAGTCTGTGATTTTCAGAATACCTCCAGTCAGTCTATGATGGGTATTGGCCTCAGCAGGGTATAATGGGTTATATATGTATTTTCATTATCTTTCCACAGGTATTTCTCATGAAGCACAGAGAAAGTGGATACAGACAGACATACACCAATGCCACATCATAGGCACACACAAATTAACTATTTGTCAGGAAGGACATAAACAATGTCCTGCAATTATGCCAGTAATTGCATAAACAATGTCAAATTTGCATATTAAATATAGGTCAATAAAATGTGCAAAAATACAGAACTAAAAAGGTAAAGCCAGAAGTGTCAACAACCCCAGCCTGTATTTCACACAGTGGTAAAACTTCCTTCACTTCCATTTATGTATCTGTAATGCTAAAAGATGACCACTTGAAAATGGCACTTTTCAAAGTAAAGCAGACAGTTTCTGGAATATAGCTCAAGAGATGAGGTTCTACCCGGTAATCTGTGGTCCATGACACCACCACCACCCAGGGAAAGACAGCCCAGAAAGTCCTTGGTGTTCAGGAACACCAATCATATGTTACACAGAGCTGGACCCATAGTTCTCCAGGAGGACAACACAGCCCCAATTAAGGCTGCCTAAATACGTTCAATGCTGACCTTTGTTTTTATTTTCTATGATGTGCTAAAACTTAACAGTCAAAGTTGAAAGTTTTCAAGCTTCTGAACTGCTTCATGTCTCACTGGATTTGGACAAGAACTGAAGGAAAAACCTTTGTTAATGTTTGCCCCCTCCCCCTTTTTTTTTTGTCCTGCTGTATTTGTAGAATGTTTATGTTCTGTGTTTTGGAACTGGAATTTGAAATTTAGCACAGACAGAATCTTGATGTCAGAAATTATTTTTGCCATCCATGCAAAAAGATATGCACCTGTAGCTGAGATAGACATTTATTTATATACGGTATATTATGGCTTGCTCCTAAAGTACCTACCCTTACATTTTCACTAGGCATGTTTTAAATTCTACTTTTCCTTTATCTGCATAAATAACATCCCTGTCTGTCCCCAAGAATGGCTAATGAACCTATTTACTGTTTTTCCCAGCCCTCATGACTCCTTTTCTGGATACCCCTCCTGAAGGTCAAGATAAAATATACACAGAGCAGAACTAAAATATCTTTGAGAAGACAACCAGAACAAGGAGCTAAGGAATGCAGATTTCAAGCTCAGCTTTCAGCTATTTTGTTATGCCATAATATTTCATACTTCAGAAGATTTTTTTAAACTGAACAAAAGTTCATTCATGTGCATTATGCAGCTGATCAACAGAATTTCTTTGTTTCATATCTGTAACAGCCTGAGATTTTACATGGTCACCTCTATCTAGGTTGGAAACAGAACCCTGATTCTAGTATGAGTATGTGAAGGCCACTTAATGACGCTTTCTGGCACCAAAATGCAGAAGTTAGGGTTCTGCTCTGTGTCTGTAACCATGGGGATTCTATGCCTCTCTGCAGCCCAGAAGTCCAATTCATGGTATTCCAGTGTTGTTCAGTAACAGCTGTACAACTGGAGGAGTCACATTCTCTTTCTTATGACTGCCCTATATGAAAGGCAATAGATGACTACTACTCTCAATTATTTTCACTGCCTAAGGTAGATATCTGGTCTACGGACATAAGAGCTGAGGATTCCAGCTCTGCTGAATGGATACAATTCAGCTGTTATCAACAGGTGTTATCAGTAATAGAGTAGAAGAGGTCAAGAATTAAAATAATAGAGAACTGTCTGAATTCTTATGTATACAGTGAGATTCATGTCTTGGGTATATAAAAAAAGTGCCTCAAGTTAAAGGCCAGCCAAAAATTTGCTACTCTAAGTCACAATACATTAGGTTTTAACAAACATAATGATGCCCACCTAGGGCTCTGTATTGATTTAACTATGTCAGCTTTAAACAATACTTCAATTACCATTCACACTTCATCTTGCAATCCTATATTCCTGTATTATTTGCCCTAGTGGTCCCTAGTTTCTTTCAGTGCACAGATTAGGTAATAAGTGAGTGAAACATCAGTAAAGTTTTCTTGTGTCAAGAAAGGTCAATGCAAAGGTCTTGAGACAGCTGACAAGATTGATTACATACAGGATGAGCAAATTAAGACTCTTCTCTGCTAGTAGTGATCTGACTGGCAGTGAAAGCTAACCATTCATGTGATATCCTCCTGAATTCCTGCATCATGGAGACTGGGATTCAAGTTCCACAAGTATTTCTGCTTTGATACAGGGCTATGCTTGCTAGAAAAAAAGTAGAAGAATTAAGACATCTCTGATATCTGTAGCAGCGATATGACTTGTTAAAGCAACCTGACATTTCAAAACAGTATCATAAACTCAATCTCATCCATGCTTTTCAGAGGAAGGAACTTAGTGGATCACACCGGTGATCCATCCATCCTGCGTTCTCCCCTTAAATGTAGCCACCAGGACAAGCTGCAAAAAAGTATATGGCACAACACTTTGCTATGGAATAGTCTATACAAGGAAACATCTTTGTCCACCCACATGGTAACAGCTGGCTTCTGTAATTCAGACAATACCCATTTTAACACACACTCCCCCACCCCCCCATGCCTCCATCTCTATTTCTGACTTCACATGTGGGTACATAACGGGCCTATATAGAGTCTCAGAAAAGCACATGCTTAGAGTACTAGACTTAACTAAAATACTAAAAGGCACTGTAACACTGATAGGTCAATCAACAGTGCCTTGCAGCAGCATGCCATGATCCAGTCCAATGCTGCTGTGGGTATGGCATCAGAAGCTCTGCAACTCAACTGATTCATGCTTGGAGGCTTCAGAGAAGGAACAGAACAAAAACCAAACCTCTAGGATTATGTCTCTTGTCTGTGTTTCCTAATGAAATTAACACTTTAAAATGATTTTTTGTCCTCCAGTGCACAGGTGCTAATCTCAAGGAATTGGCACAGCTCCATTGGTAGACTTAATTTAACAATGTCTTCTGGGGGTGAAAAAAAGACTTGTTCCCTACCAAAAGGATTTTTATACTACACATTAGATGTACCCCAGCAATGAAAATATAGTGCTAATACAGTTGTTATATTTTATTTACATCTACCACATTGTATCTATGGCAATTATGCTTCTGGAGGATTGGTTGGTACTGCATTTTCAGTGCTGTTTCTTCTAAATTCATGGTAGAATCTCTGAGCATCTATCTGCCAGACGCACAAGATACGTGGGAAAAACAGGCCTCCCCTGTTCTGCCAGCTCTCATTGCTGCAGTCAACACATCACAGCAGCGCAGCTGCATTGTTCCATATTTGTTTTCTATGTGTGGAGGTCTATATCTCTCTGAACCTATCTATATCTTCATTATGAGTGTGCATGGCAGTAGAATTCATAGGAAGGGGACACAGTGTGGAAGCATTGCAAAGTATGAACATACCAGCAGTATTTTGCATTCATCAAGATTACCAACACTTCATACTGGAGTCCTAAATCCACGTAGAGTCTCTACATCTTCAGATATCAAAATGTGACTGCCTACTTAAAATCACTGTCTCCAATTTTCATCTAACTGCTAGGGAGACCTGCTATTGATTAGAGAATAGTAGATGAATGTCACTACCAATGTGGGTCTGCAAATCAATTGCTTATTTTCACATGCACCTAAATTGCACATCCAGGACACAGCCCCAGCATGGTACTTCACATATCTGGTTCAAGGCCACATTAAATCTGCGGGTCATAAGCCACACTGATGGCAGTCAAGTCCAGATCCTGGCAAGAGACATCAAAGATGACTGAGCTGCCTCAGAGTGCACATCAATGAGGCAGCTTGTGCTGGAGGGTAAAAAACCAGTTCATCTAGCCAAAGAACGTAGCTTTAGGAGAAAGGTACCGTCTGAGAGGACATTACCTTTTTTGTTTGCCACTGCAGTATGCAAAGGACAGAAAGAGAATAATCAGCTTTTGGACCCAGAGTCAATCTTTCTTTTGCCCTGCAGTGGTACGGGAGGAAGTGGATAAGGGGACCTTTAATACCTGCATGACAAACACAACTGTTGTACTTACATTTCTCACTACATTCCTCTCACTGCAGGAAACCAACTGGTGGGTCACTATGCTTTAACTCAGAAACTTGTACTGAACTTCTTTATAACCAGCCAATCTCATATAAAGGTCCTAAACATAATGGCAAAAGCTGCATCGTTCCTGTTTACAGATGGATACAATTCACCACCTAGGAAAGCATGTTTTTTTCTTGATACACACTGCACTCCAAACTCATCTGCCATGTTAAAAAATTATACTAAAGATATGAGTTGTCTTGAAAGCTGGAAATGCTAATTTCCAACACTTGCTGTTGCCCTAACAATGCATCTCTCTCTCGGGCTCCTCCATTACTTTTTTTTTTACCTTCCCAGTCATGATATGGTACTGACTACTTCTACTTGATCCTTGACCTGCTTTGTTTACAAAAGTTAGATATTACCTTTGCCAAATGGGTGAATAAAGTGTTGATCAGGGGAAGAGCACCTAGTCCCTAAAACTACTCAGATTAAGAGCTACATAGAAAACCATTCCCAAATACACCATTCTCAATGCTTTCTATGGCCTCATTGGAGATAGAAGGGATTTACAATAATGTAATCACTTCAGTCCTTCCAAGCTGACTCTGGAAAAAGTCCAAGTTTTAGCTGCCAAGAACTTTTGCTTGGTGGATCTTGCATTTGTAATGCAAAACCACATAGAGAGCTACTTCAGAAGATATCAAGCAGCTTAATTCAAAAACTAGCAAGAATCCAGACTGATCCAAATACCCCACTAAGTTTATCGCTTAACACAGCAAGGCACCAAAGCAATTGTAAAATCTCATTGGTATCTAACTGGAAGCCAGTTCACCCAGTAATGCAAATCGTAACTGCAGACTTTATTCTCCTCTCTGTGTACCAAAGCTTAAAGAAATAAGCATTGACATAGCATTAATCAAAGTAAGCAGTCCAAGCCTCTGTAACTACCATCTCTGATGCTTTACAGAGGAATAGAAAACTCTTCACCGAGACTCAGTCTGCATGCCAGCAACCTAGTTGTTGGTCTCCTATGTTACTTGTTCTGAGATGAAATCCAGCTTATGATTTCTAATGCTTTCAGTTTGCAGTAAGTGTATCTACCCAGATACACTTAGTACCAATTCTGTACCAGAATTAGCTGGGCCAAGCTACAATTATTCATAGCTGCATGGGGAACAACTAAAATTTATAACATTCAGGGATTTTAGCTAGGAAAGCTGAATGTTTGCACTAAAATGAGCACACTCAAAGTAGCCAACAGCATTGGTATTTAATTCACTCTGATTCCTGGGCTAATATAATATGCACATAAAGAGGAATGCAGCTGGTCAAGAGCTCTCAAGTGACACTTTCAGGCTCTCTGAAGTTTGAGAATGAACACCACCCTGTACTTTTTTTTTCTTTTTTGGTGGTGGTGGGTTTTATCTACATCAGCCAGAAGGGAAGAAGCTCACCTGAAAGATCAAACTCTGGAAAATCTGGTGACCACATTGTATACTATAGCTTATAAACTGAGCTTTTAGCAATTGTGACGACTGATTTCAACTGTCTACCTGCTGTTGCTTGGTCTACAGAAAAAAAATCTGTTTCAGTCCTCCCTTTTGAAAGAAAAACAGGACAACTGATACTAAAATACCACAGCTTTTTGCATCACTGCGAAATTGCTGAGAAAGACATTGTGATGTCCCCTTCCTAACACTGAGTGAAAAAAAATAAAAGGAAAAAAAAGGTTAATTTACTCTTGTGTGACAGAGGACAACCCACAAATAAAAGTAATTTCCCTTTGTGCTTGCTTGTCTGAAAATGGCAGCTAGCATGATTAAAGCCTGCAGCCTCAATCTGAGAAAGGCAAATGTTCTTTGTGGAGTTCTTTAAACAGTGCAGAGAGGGAAATGGGTGTCTTCTACTAGCCAGGAAAAGCACCGGAGACCTGCACTGTTCAGGCTCAGCTGGGAGAGTGGCTGCTGCTTAAGCCAAATTCTGATTGCCAAAATGGAAAGATGCATCAAGAGAAAAAAAGTCATACAGACCATCTATGAGCAAACTAAGCAATGAACTGAGGTCTATGGCTTTCTAGGCCAATGCTTCGCCCCTTTCACTGGTAACATTTTAGCAAACATGGAGATGAAACATTCCTCTCTACTTAAACTAAGCTCTGCTGCCAAGAGCATGCAGCCCCTTCTCCCAGCTGATGGGCTACACAACTCCATGCATAAATGGCCTATTCTTATAGGAGGGAATGGAAACCTGACGCCAGAGTGTGTGAAGAGAATAGTTCCCTTCTACTCATCAGCTCCCCGATGAACTGCTGAGTCACACATTTTCTCTGCATTCATTTTCACACTGCTCCCACTCAGTCCACCTGCCACTTCATCTGGGATGGGTAGGAGGAGGAAAAAAAAAAAGAGGTGAGGTCAGAAAAAGCATTCATGTTCACCCAAGACCATTATTACAATACTGCAGGGTCACATATAAAAGCAACACTGCAAGCTGCTAGAGAGGGAGAGAGAAGAGAAATACCAGTTTATAAACGAGTTTCAGACCTCATCTGATTCCACATCAGTCACCAATGTCCTGTGCTTGCTGATACATCCTGCACATTTCAGGCTTCAGACCAGGCCTTGAGGTTTGCCCTCTTTTCTGTGATTTAGAAGAGCTTTCAAGCTGCTGTGAGATTTTTTTTTTCAGCAACCCAACTGGCACTGTGCAGTGATTGACTGGCTGTTACAGGGAAGTGCCATAATGGTACGTGCCCATACCATCTGGATAGGTCCCAGTTCCTAAGGACAGCTGAGCTGCTGCAGTGGATATGTCTACCACCCTCAACTTTCATTGTTCAAAAAGATGACTAGAAAAATCTTGATAATCTTCTTGCATCTTCTATAAAACCCAAGCATAACAGGAGCCAACATCTATTACCTGTTAAATTCTATGTAGGAAAGGGACTCTGCTATCAGTGGTGGGATAAACGTTTATCATTATTATAGTGGGTCCAGATTGTTCTTCAGCTGGGCTGTACATATAGTATTACCTATAATTATCAAGGTAGTAATTTTTTTCTGTAATTAGATTTGTGAACAGTACAGTTTATAGGTCATGAAAAAAAAGAAAATGCCTAGAAGCTTCCTAGTTTATTAAATCTATGATCTGAAAAAGCACTTCTGAAGCTGACTTTCAAACTAAACCAGGACAACTGTGATTAATTTTCACACTAATTCTTAACCTACTGCTAATGTCAGCATTCAGTAGAAAAACTGGGGGCTTATTAGGAACTAAGGATTTTGTTTTATTAAGCATAATTACCAATTTAAAAAGTAAACCTATTTTTCCCTATGTGAAAGAGTCTGTTCTTAGGCAATGTTCAGCTTTGCTTCTCAGTAATTCTTCTGGTGCAAGTCTGTTCCCTGAAAACATGCTTGTGCTGTACAGGCCTTAAGTGCAAAGAGTAAACTCTTCTCTGACTGGGCTTTATGACATCAGATTAAGATGCCATTCTACAACAATTTTGACTCCCCACCTCCTAGTGTGGCTCATCATTGTGTTGCTCAAGAAACAGTTCATGAAAAAAATATGGTTAACTGCAGGGGAGAAGAAATATGGGAAAGAAAAAAAGCAAAGCTCAAAACCCTCTCAACATTCCCTGCCTCCATACAGGGTTTTTGTTCCAAGTAATCCAAAGTACAAGAAATAACTCAGGTCTGTGAAGTCATCCTTGCAGAGAGGAAGATACAGCCCGCCACCAGAGACTTGGTTTTCCTGAGGGGTGAGACTAGGAGACTTCATTTGAACTGCCATCAAACCCTTCCTGGAAGAAAACAGATGCTCAGGACAGTATTTCTCCCAGACCTCGAGTCCTAAACAGCACAACTGTCTACTAAATAGACCCAGCCCTTCTAGTAAGAGATAGAGTAATTTATTTGATCATCTCACCACATCTCCAGCCCTGCAAGGCAGCTCACTGTACACGTGGCTGACATCACTCTAGATCAGGTCTAAGTTTCACTTACATGGGGCCAGATGACAACAAAATCATCAGGCTCTCTGCTCTAGAAATACAGGCCACCCAGTTCAGCAAAGATTAATTACTACGAGTCATCAGAAGCTGTTAAGGGACTGTCAGATAAAGCAACCATATGGGAAGTACATGATAGCTACTGTACCATCTGCTGAGGTCCAATTCTCTTACAATACTCATTATAAACTTCTACACGTCTGCTAATAATGCAGGAGTTGCTCTTAATTTCCAATACAAGATTAGTTATGCCCTTGTCCACATATAACTCCCACTTTTAATCAAATATACAAGAGGTTTATTCTTAATGGCTCTGCTAATGCTTACATGCCTTAAACACAAGTCCTTTTTCCTTTTCTGCAGTGCAACATGTCAAGTTAAAAGGATATGCTATTTCTCATGGCAGCTAGGGCCCCTAGAGCAGTGTTTGCTTCAAAACAATTAAAATATTAAATACGGTGTCAACTTACAGCTCTTGAAAAGTGAATGCTGACCTTCGGTGGGCAAAGACAGGGAATATTAACTTCTATCACACCCACACATAATGAGCATTTGCCATCTTTCAATCAGGGCTCTATTCAAAGCTTTTGTTGGGTTTTGGTTTTTTTTGCACAAGGCTCTTTCCTTCTTTCCCATTAAACCCCTTAGAGAAGGTCAATCTGATTACTGCTTAACAATTAGATGCAGGGTTTTTTTTCTGTTCTTTTTAATAAGAAACACATTTCTTTGTTATGCTGTTTTCTTTAGCTAAAGTTTAAGTATCTGCTGAAAATTTTGGAGGTGACTCGAGATTTTGCAAACAGACTCTAGGTTGACTTTCAGTGGAGTCAGTTTTCCTGAATTATTCCCTGCCTGCAAACTCCCTTTAACACTGAAAATGGAAACCCACAAAGCAGCTCTGTAATTCCACAGTTAAAGAGCTACAGCTTTGACTGTTCATGAATTGGCCTTGCCCAGACACACGGGCAGGGAGAACTGTCAACAGCCCAATGATGTAGATTGAGGTGTACAGGGTTGAATTCTCTTTCTGAAACAGGATAATGAACTTTCCCCTCCCAAACCCAAATTATAAGGTTTGCACCTTTAACTACCAGATATACTTAAAAGTGCCTGAATGCATAATCAAAAATATCATCAGTAATTTAAAAGTAATTTAAACATATTGTCTCTGCAATACAAGAATGAATCTGACAATTAAAAGAAACAAGCACATTCTGGTTTCATGTACTTTTAAAAGTATTTACTAGTCATACTACTACCGTCCAAATTGGTGATAGCACACTTGTATTCCTTGGGGAAAAAAATAAAGATGAATTTATTCTCATAAATTAATAACTACTGCAGTTCTACTGCTAACACCATTGTGTGTTTCTAATTTCTCTTTCTTGACATACTAGACTGCTGTCCTGAAGGTATTAAATCTGCTTTCTGCTGTAGTGAATGAGAGGGTTTGGACCTTGAAGCAGATGGGTGACTTGCTAGCTTCCTGCCAAGTTCAAATGTGAACATTTTGATGCCATTCATTTGGGTATAGGCTGCTTTACTAAGTGACTAACATTTTATGCCCTGAAGCCTTCAGCAAAAACATTTAGGAAAGCTGCTATCACATTCAACATTTATTTCAAAGACACTCTCTTTCCTGAGCAAAGTAAATTATGTCAAGACCACTCTCAACAATCATCTTCAACCACAAACCTGAAACATGCCTCAAGGGTACTAGCCCAAGTATAAGCATTTCACTTCCTTTCATGCTTTTAAAAAGGCTATATTTGCACTCCTTGGCTTCCTCAGAAAACAATGGTATCATTCAGTTACTATCTTAGGCTCCAGAATAGCACTTGTATAAATAAAGGTGAGGACATCTAGAAACAATATGTCTACACCAAATTTCACCTCTGTATTAGAGTGCTATTTCCACTCAGGGCTACTCCATTAAGGGCCCAAATTCAAAGCCTGCACAGTTAAATACCACTGCTTCCACTTAAATTTCACCATGCTCTCCTACCTCTACAACTGCAATCCCTTCATGCTAGGAATATGCTTAGATTATTAATACGTGGTAAGTATAACTGTCTTGATATTCTCACCTTCTCCCTAGCTAAGCACATAGCCAGCACAGTGCATGTAAACAATGCATGTAAAGGAAGGCAACAGTCCACATTGCTTACTTGTGCCTGGTCTATACAGGTTCCTGTTCATCAACATGAACACACAGCCTTAAGTAGTGAACTAAAAAAAAAGAAAAAAGACAACAGCTTGCCTTCTCATCCTCTTCCCAGTGAGGAAACATGCACAGAGCAATGTTTTGTCTAGATAGATAAGCAGCCATGCACAAGTTGTTACGGATCTGTGTCAGAGAAGGTGAGATGAGGAAAGCACATGCTGGTGATGAGCTCTGCAATCATTCTGGGAGGATTCTGAACCACTTACCCACAGTCATGAGCTTCACTCTACAAAAGAACCGAACCTCTTAAGGACACCTGCATATCAAGGCTCCCCCAATCTATGGTGACTGTACCTCATCCCACAGCCTCATACTGAGTAACCTTGGCAAGAACTAACATTGATTAAGAGGTCTACAAGGTGGTAAGCAAAGTTCTGAGAAGACAAAATTTTTGATTCTGCATCAGTGTAACATTTCTACTTCTAGCTTCAGTGCTAGCATGGTATCAGCTAGCCCAGGGATTTTTGTTCTGTACTCCAGCAAAGAGTGCAGAAATTCTCTTTGATCCCTTAGACCAAGACCATTCTAGAGAGGAGTTAAGTATGAGCTGATGTTAAATGGAAGCAGGTGCAAGGTATGCTGCATTTGTGGTTGGCAGAACCACCAATGAGGTGCGCTTAAAATCTCCCATTGCTACATGTATTGAAAAAAGACAGAAAGTTATTTTACCACCTCATATATACAACACAAATTGAGGCATTTTTTCTTTTTCAGAAGCTCCTGATTTCATAAGATGTATAACTCAAGTCACCACAAAGGCACCAAACATATCCTTATGGATGCCTAGTTGTCCCACTGTTCTGTCTCCATGTTGAAACACTGCTGCATATATAATACATTTTAAAATATGGGTAGTCATCAATTGCCTTCCACAGTTTGTTTCTTATGAAGAGTGGGTGCTGGTATGTGTCAATGGAAAGAAAGACTTCATCCACACAGCTATATTCCTGCTCTGCTATCCAGAACACTTCATCTGCACTAACAGGAGATGCCAAACGCCCCATACCAAGTCTCTTCCCACACTGTACACTTGACTTCAACATGAAGAAGTTAAACCTGTACTGAGTAATCTTGTTAATCTCATTCTTTGCTTCTAAGGCCCAGTTTAGTGCTTTCAAACCCATCCCTCCTCTGTCTTCCTCCACAGGGGCCAGATTCTGCTATAAGATTTTTTCCCCTACAGCCCTCAAGTCCTAGTGACAATTATGTGCAACACGCTCCCTTGGTCCTTCTTCCTGAAGATAGCATTAATTGTGCTGGGAAGATCGTAAGATGAATGGAGAAGAAAGAGCTATGTTTTATGCATGGCCCTGGCAGAAGCATTGTGATCTATTTCAGATATGCTGAGAAGAAAAGTAAAAGACAGAATATATATCAAGGAAATAACAAATCCTTCTTTTGGGGGATAATTGTAACATTATAGTCCATCCTTTTACCTCTACAGATCTTGAAATGATCTTACCAACTGAAAAGACATAGCATCACCGAATCCACATGTGCATTCCACATGAACAAGCACTTCAGGAGCATGCAGAAAAACCTCAAGAACAAAGGATGCTTCACGTAAGACCTGTTGCACAAATGTTTTTCCCTACAGAAAATAGCACGGGCTCCTCTATGTTCTGGCAAAGGACATTCAGAACCTGCTACTACCAGTGAGTGCATGTGCTAAAAGGGGCTGATTTGAGAGCCTCTATACAAACTGACAGAAAGAAAAATCACCTATTCTGAAAGTTTTCTGTATTTATCTTTGTCTCCCACAAGGCATACAAAATGGCAGGCATTTGATGTCTTTCAGGAGTGCCATCCCTCTACCTGAAAGCCTGCAAAACTGCTCAGATGAAACTTTTACCTATTTCTGCAGGAGTGGTGTTTGTGTGAGAATTTGGGACCAAGCCTGGCAGCCTATTCACCTCCCCTCCTATTTCTGGGGTCAAAAGTAAGAGACCTTTTAAACATACATATAGGAAAGACAAAAGCATTCAAACTGCTAAAGACTTTGCAAAGCAGCAACTTTGGACTGTCATTTGAAGGTCAGAATCCAACAAACAGTATTTATCTGCCTATTGTCAAACAACTGCTGGAGCAGAAAGGAGTTTTAATAGAGTATGTTAGTTAATTAAATCTGGAACGTTAATGGGTTTTTCATAACACTGTAGAGTTGTATCTATGAAACGCAATGAAAAAATGGTTCTATTTAAAAGTGGTAATAGCTGTAGTCTTTGAACATATGCTTAATGAATAAATCTGTTAGGAAAAAAGGCCTGTGTGTATTGGAGGGGGGTAGTATGTTTGTTCTCACTTAAAGCGTGCCATGATGGCAATCATCAACAGCAAATGGCCTTTATTGTCAGGACTAAATAAAATTCCACTTGGCCATTTACTTTCAGGTAAAATCACTTTTTCCTTTTAAATAACACATTCTTTTAGCAAAACAGCTGAGTTGAAAATAAAGCAGTGCCAGATTCATGTTATTAAGGACACCTGATTAGCCTTCATGCTCCTTGGTTGGTGCAAAGAACCACAATATAGTAATATCTAGGCAGCTTGCTACCACAGCATGGGGTTCAGCACACAAGAAGCCAAATACACTACAGTGAAGAGGCATTCATTCAGAACCCATGGTGAGAACAGTCTAACAACCCAGTGCTAACACATATCATAGTGGTGGGTGCAATTTCAGGGATGAAATTATACAGAATACAGTACAACACAAAACCTGAACAGAATAGACTTTTTTAAAGCTTAGATGACAACCAGAAAGCTATGATGGCAAAGCACATGAGAACAAACTCAGCCTATCGGGTTTCTGTTTCCATGAGCAGGTGGATGAAGCTAATAAGCAGGCTGGTTTTTTTTGTGAAATCAGAATGACTTATGCTGGGAAATAAATGTGGAAAATATCCAGTTAAGCCACAGCCAACTGGGTATTTTTAAAAAAAGCTTGGCAGATGTTGCTAAAATGCACCCTCAAAAAAATCAAAGCATGTCAATATTTACTGAACTCCTCTTCTGTCCTCTCAAAAGTTCTTCTTACAGAGTGCCAGAATCTCCCCTTTCTCCACTTATCTTAGAGCTGAAGCTCCTCAGTTCCCCTCTAAATGCTCCTAAGGAAAGTTCACCAAGACAGACTCCCCTTCCTGTTTTTTCCCTCAACAATATGCCTGAATATGGCTCTCTGTTTTTGCAACACAGCCAGATCTCAATTGAAAGGCTTATTTTATAGTGAAAAGGCCATGGGGAACTCACAGGTAGCATTCAATCAGATTTCCTAGTGCAGCACACAGAATCACACAGAATCGTAGGGGTTGGAAGGGACCTCGAGAGATCATCGGGTCCAACCCTCCTGCCAAAGCAGCTCCCTAGCTCATATTACACAGATATATTACACTGCAGCTGAAAATCTAACAACCAGGTGAAACCATGCCAAGATCACCTCTGCTTTGACAACTCTTCCTAGAAGCAGGGTTTCCACTCCTCACTGCCTTTTGGACAGTTAAACATGACTCAACACCTGCTCTCCATCATCTTCGCAGTCCCTCCTCTTTCCTTTAAGAACTCTTCCCTGTCAACATGCAGAGCAGATCCAGATTAACAAAGATCAGAGATCATGAGTAGGAGGAAAGAGATTATAAGATTCACAAAGATAAAGCAAACCTCAGGTTCCCAGTGCTTCTTTTCTGAGAGGTAACTGTGATACAATGAAGAAAAAATTCCATCATGAAAACCTCTGATTCTGGGGGACTGTATTTCCCTCCCACCTTCTTAACACTATCCTTACTGAAATACTTTTCTCACTGAGGTTTCTTGCACTTTCCTATGGTGACAGAGATGTCACCTGCAGGCATAAGGAAAGCATGAGACCTCAATCTGCAGACTGGTAAGGCTGAGGTCTAGGAAGCATTATATCCAAAAGCACTAGAGGCTTGAGATAATGTGACAACAGACATTAGACTTACAAAGGGTGGTTTGCTTCAGCTAAAAAACCCAGTTTATAATACTGTTGCAAACAGACACATTCTGTTCAGCAAGGTTCTGTTCTCAGAAGAGACCAGCATTTTTATGAGGCTCACTTTCAGTTTATTTCAGCATTTAGATAAGTGATTAGTTTGCCCATTAATCGACCAGTTAGACCACCAACCCAAATAGTGACCACGAGAGAGGCAAGAAATTTGCTATGGAACAATAAACCCGATTTAAAACACTGCACCACTTTGGATCCCACATCCCTGAAACTGGTCCTTTGGTATTTTTTACCTCTAAAATGGCTGTTCTATGACATTAAAGCAGATTCTACAAACTACTCTTATCAGGTAACATGAAAGATAAAAGATAAGGTAGACAGACTATCAGCAACAAGCAGAGAAAGAAGGTAAAATAAAGGTGACAAAAGTGACAAAAAAGTTGCATGCTTGAGAAAAATTTAAATGAGAATATCTGATGAGAGAAAAAAATGAAAGAAGGAAAATAAATATAAGGCCAAAGGAGGAGGAGGAGGAGTGTGAAAGCCTGGCAGAAGGACTGAGTGGAGACTAAAAACAGCGTCTGGCAACAGCTCAAATCAAACAAGGCAGCATATGCAAGTGCAGTACACTGAAAACTTCCTTTCTTGTAGGGATTAAGTAACATCAAAGTTAGGATAGAGAGTCTTCTCTCTCCTCTGGAATGCCCTGCTCTAAACTCTGAAGCAGGTAAAAAATCTACTTAAACCATTCTGTGATTATCATTTCCCAATTGTCACTCTATGCTCTTAACCAGACATTGATTTTGATTCATTTTTCTAGTGGGAAACATGATGGTGGGTACCTTCCTCACTAAATGATTTAGGGCATTCCAAAGGTCCAGAGATACTATTTTCTATAGTACAAAGTCACTCCACTGTATAGTAATGGAGAGAGTAGAACGTACATTTAGCTTGGACCTAGGATCCTAGTCTTCATAGGTACTGCCAGAAACGGTATTAAAAAACTCTGCAAAACAAGTGCTCAGGCAAGTGAAGTGGCCTCAAGTTGCAGCAGGGGAAGTTTAGAATGGATATTAAAAAAAAATAAAATTATTCACTGGAAGAGTTATTGGAACAGGCTGCCCAGGGAAGTGTTCAAGTCACCATTCCCGGACGTATTTAAAAGATGTGTAGATGTGGCCCTTCAGGACATGGTTTAGCAGTTGGACTTTGTGGCGCCTGGTTAATGGTTAGACTTGACACTCTTAAAGGTCTTTTCCAACTAAAACACTTCTGTGATTCTATCTACCTTTGAAATACAGCTACCTACTTCTGCTGGCATTCCTGGGTCATACCATATTAAGTATGCCTCAATGTTCTGTTAAGATAGGTTCTCAATTCTTTTTCAAGTGACAGTCTTCTGTTAAGGTCCAAAATCTGAAGCTAAAACAAGTAATTGGTGTGGTCAAATTACTATGTGAGCCCAAACTCATGTACACTGAAGTTTATTTGGTTATTTTTTCATTGCAAGCATAGTGTAACATTATCAAGCAAGCTGGAAATGCAATTTATCTGGGAAGTAAAGAGGCAGGGTGGAATGCACCTGGAGGAACACAGATGTGTGTCTCTGTGGATTACAGAGGAATATCTTTGGTATTCAGCAAAAAAGCTATCCTTGATATTGTGACTGCTATGCTGGACTGATGGAGCTGGCAGAGGAATAAACATACATTAGTGGACAGCATCAACAAATTCAAGTCTCTCTAAGTTACAAATATCAGTTTACCAGAGTTATACCTCTTACTTGGTATGAGCATACACCAGAAAGAAGGCAAAGGAAAAGCATCAAGTCAACTCTCTACTACCTGCCCAGTAAGAGAAACGGTGAAGTACAAGAACTACAAATAGAATGCCTAAGAACTCCTCCAGCCCTTCATAAAGATATGTCACACAAAAGCCACCTTCCAAACATTACCTTCTAAGTTATTGCTTTTCCGTTAAGATCCTGCCAAAGATGAAATTTTGCTGTATTTACCCATTTTACCCATATAGCATATAAAATGTGGTAAATGCAAGTTACACACATTTAATCCATTGGTAAATGCTAAACTGTCCGACCACGGTTCCATTTATTTTGATTCTCCTCATTACTGCAACTGCTTTTTTTTTTTCTCTACTTTTATCTAGCTGTGCTGTGAACGCTACTAATCTGTGTTTTGCCATGGAACAGGGAAAAAAACCCACAACCCTGCAAGAAAATGGGTGGGATTTTTCATGCCAAAGTCAGAGAGGCTTTTTTCATGGTTCTGTTTGCATTCCACATGCAAGCATATGGTTAGCCAAACCCTGCTCAAGTTACTATACAAACATTTCATAAGCACAAACCTCTTTCCGAATCAAGCATTCATTAGAAATACTGACTACTGTTTACTACAATACAGTGAAATCATGGAATGTCCATGTAAAGAAAGCTCACTGAATGAACATTCTCTCAACTTGTATTTGTCAAACCATTGAGAAAACAAGCTCTTCTTCCTTTAGTTATGTTCCCATAGAAGTGTTCTTTCCACTGACAGCATATTGCTGTATTTTACTTTTCAAACAGAAGCAGCATAAAGCACACAGAGCCAGACTAAGGCTTGCTTATTCCCAGGAATATCTGTGCAACGCGATCAAATGAAACAGCAATTACAATCTGGCCAGTGAGAAACAATTACCCTCTTACGTATCGTGGATAGCCAATACCTTTCTTAAAAGTTCCTTGAAGGTAAACTACCTTACATAATACTGAAAGAAACTGTACTAAAGCAATAAGGACTGTATAACTAAAACTGGCATATGATAAGTTACCAAATAGATACTTGTCAAAAAGAATAGACTGATTTTTAATTCAACTCGGTGTTTAAATCAGGCTCTCTGTAGATGCAAACCTGTAGATGTAGTGCATGTTAGCACTGCAAAGTGCCTAATTTTCACCATCTGATTCTCAGATGCTCTTCAGAGATGGAATGAAATTTCCATCATCGGAGTTTTGGGCACACACTGCAAAAGAAACTTGATTTAACAAAGATTTAACTGAAAGACCTCAACCGCCAACCCAAGGCGCACTCCTTTAAAACTAGCACGTTAATTTTGCTCATCCCCACATATTCATGCAACCTTTTTTACTTGTATTCCATTTTCCACCACCACCACAGCAGCTCATGACTATGTTTCACAGCTACAGCGAGACTCTGCAAACCCCCAGGAACACCATCCAGTTTTATTTCACTCTGCACTTTTTGCTCCATGCACTATGTTGAATGCAAGCACATGCACAATCTAAGAGAGACAATTCCCTGAAATAAATAGCCTTCTAGTTACTTAAAATGACCATTTTTTCAATCGTGTTCATCATTTTATGGTTTTACCATCTCTTCTCATTGGTCTGCACAAACACATCCTAAGTTTCCCAATGCATTTTTCAGAATTTGAAAGTGAACATGTGTTTAACATTTGCCCTTGAACCTACCCTAACCAAGCAATGCATTAAAAGTTTCTCCTTAGCTCACATGCCCTGCAATGAAAATGACTATTTTCTTTGTATGTGCTTTATTGACTGTTCAACTTAGGCACTAACACATTTGAAATCTTTGGCCACATTCTACATGTTCTGCAATACTGAAGTTTATGAATCTGTGGCAGCTGAAGAGACTCATACCCTCTTCATAGCCAAATTTGTAAAAAGGGCCAGTCTATCATCCTATAACAATGCCTGGACAACGGCTTTTACTTCAAACATTTATAGCAACATCTTCTGTCAACTTTAAAGACCAGGATTTGCATTTCACACATAATTTCCTGAGCATTCACTCAAATGACTACCATTAATACTTTTTAATTATCTTTGCTTCTTGTACCTAAACCAGTTTGTTCAGACAGCTCAGACTGAGGCCTCTTCTGCAAGTATGCTTGCCAAAAGCCCCCTGTACGAACAGACTTACTTCCATGGTACTTTACCAGTGCTTCCATGCTGATGCTATTATCTTAACATCAAGGCAAGTGCATGCATGACCTCCAGTTCACATTCAGCTGGAAAGCTTTACCACAAGGTTTTCTTTGTTGGAACTATTCCACTTTGATGTCACATGCTAAATGATCCTCTACCTTTTCTCTCTCCCCTCCCACATCAGGTTTTCCCAGGCTAAGTTTTTCTGCAAGGAAAACTACCCACGCCTTATTCTGCAATAAAACCAAACCTGTTTGAAAACCTTCCCTTTCTATTGCCCACATATAAAGAGTAGGCCAATATCACTGCTGAATTAAAGAACTTTTTGACAAACAAGCTTCAGGCTGTGTACATGACATTTTGGCCAAGTACCATTCAGTGCAAATGAGAAGTGAATAGAGGGTAACACTTCTCTTAGGGCAGTATTAAAGCCTGAGTGGGGAAAAAAAAAAAGGTGGGGAAGAAATGCCATATAAACCAGGAGGGGCAGGGGAGAAAGAAAAGGGCAAAAAGAAAAAAGCATATTTCCCCCCAGACCAGTCATACTGGTGGACAGGAAATAGTAAGTGAAACGTAAAAGACTTCTGTGTATACTCAGTATCCATCATAACCATATATGTGATCTATAGATCTAATTTTTTAATATATCCCATTAAAAATAGGTGCAAGGGTGGCTTCTGTGTTGGTAAATGGATCAAATTCATTCATGGTTTAACTCTAAACTCAATTTTAATCCAAATTTCAGTGCAGGGATAAATTTCAACAACTCCGCAAAGTGATTTGTGAGTTCACTTTTTTGCATAAGCAGCAGAATTGCATTTATATCTTATTTTGAAATTAATGTAGTCTATTACTAAAAAGATCAGGTAACATACAATATCATGTTTTTACTAACATTAAACTATCAAGAGTAAGTGCTTTGAGGCAAAAAGTGCATGCTTGCCATTTATTGTATGTTTGGCACACCTATAGACCACCTCAACGGAAAAGTTAAGTATTACTGGTGTTTTATGGCCTAAATGTAACACTGGCCTCTCAGGATCTGAACAAGAATGTAGAACATAAAGGCTGTGAAGAACACTAGCATGATTTAGCCAGCAATGGGCCCTCATAGCCAAGGTGGCCAATGGTATCCTGGGGTACATTAAGACAACTGTGGCCAGCAGGTCAAGGGAGGTTAGCCCCCTCTACTCTACACTGGTGAGGCCACATCTGGAGTACTGTGTCCAGTTCTGTGCTCTAAAGTTCAAGACAGACAGGGAACTACTGGAGAGAGCCCAACAGAGTGCTACAAGGATGATTAGAGGACTGGAGAATCTCTCATATGAAGAAAGGCTGAGAGGGCTGGGTCTGTTTGGCCTGGGGAAGAACAAGAGGGGATTTTGTCAATGCTTATTAATATCTAAAGGGCAGATATCAAAAGGATGGGGCCAGAATCATTGCAGTGGAGCCCAGCAACAGGACAAGTGGAAACAGGCACAAACTGCAATACAGAGAGTTCCTTTTCAACATGAGGAAAAGTTTCTTTACTTTTGAGGGTGACAGGGCACTGGAACCAACTACTCAGGGAGGCTGTGGAGTCTCATTCCCTGGATATACTCAAAATCCGCATGTACACAATCCTGTGCAATCTGCTCTAGGTGACCCTGCTTTATCTGGGGTGTTGTATTAGACATTCTCCAGAGGTCCCTTCCAACCCCTACCATTCCATGCCTTTCTGACTCTGAGGTTACAGAAAGGAAAGTACATCCTTTCTGCTACCCAGTGAGTAGCAAGTACCGACTATTAGCTGGCCAAAGCTGACAACTTCTATCTAACCCGAAAAGAGAATGTGAACACCCAAGAGAAATATCTATAGGTTACCTGAAATTTCTCAGAATTCTTACATAAGTAATAAAAGGACACAACTCAAAGCACTTTCCAGAAGTAAAGCATACAGCAGGTGGAATGAACCTATTCACCTTACAGCTTGTTCACATACAAGAACATGTTTTTGCCCTTGAAATGCTCCTTAATAAAGGCTTTCAGCATCCTCTATCCATAAGCTGGGCCTCCTTCACAGTGTGGAATGGATTCCAAAGGCACACCTGCATCAGCTGAACTGGCTTCTGTACTGTAAAACAGAACCAAGTCCAGGATGACTGATGATTAAACAAAACTAATTTAGTTAGTGTTTACCACAAACAAATAAAAAGCATGTTTGAGACAGCTATGGAGTGGATTTAAAAGAAGCTTTTAGGAGACAAAGGCTTTAGGTTTCCTTAGAAATCCTAGGTAAAACGAGCTTCATAGACATCAAGTTGGCAATGGAAGTAAAATGGACTCTTTGCATTATGTGTGAACAACAGCTAGATTAAAAGATGCATTCCAAAACAAAAAGATCTAGCAAAACGTACATTCCATGGTAACTGGGCTCTGCAATTAATTTTCCTTTCTTTTATTTTTGTTTTGTTCCTATTCCTTTCATTCTGTAAGAAGAGCAGGACAAATTCTGAAAGAGTATATGACTTCTTCATCTGTACTGAATTAACAGTATGATATATCTGATCTTCCTTGGTCTACTTACCACCTGACATGCACTCAGTTCTTTCAGTCACATAGTTCCAATGTCTGCTCCGGGACAGATGGTCCTCTGGGTTTATCATTTACATCCTTTATGCACTAGAATCCTAAAAAAATAAGTGAAAAATCTAAGCTTTAACACTATCAGATGTCCAAGAATCATTCGGGGCTTTTACACATAATTTTACTTGAAAAGATGTTCTAAAAGTCCATGATATTAATTCATAAAGGAAATATCAATCTGTGGGGTTGGAGAAACATAGAAAGGAGATTAAGCATATTTCTGTGTTGTTACTGATCCACTTGTTTTTGCTTATTGCCTGCATATGGGAACTGGGATCCACCAGAAGCCTTCCAGGTATCCAAAGGCTACATGCCATAAACTCTTTTAGTATTGAAGGATAAGGGACAATTCATAAGCTAAACTCTGCTGGGAGACATCTGTTCTATATGGGAAAAGCCTTCAGCTGAAATCACAATAGCCAATTTTAATAAAATCTTAGAGAATACTTGAAGGTTTGTGAGTAAAAGACAGAGATCCTTAGTACTTACTTGTGAAGGACTGCTGAATGTGTCCTACCTACCACACAGTGGGATTAACTGAACACATAATTTGGAAACAGTCCATCATAGCTTCAGAGCCTGTCCCAAACATGCCATTCAAAACATAGCAAAAACATGGGTAAAGAGGGTCATGCAGGTATCCAAAAAGAAATTCACCTCTAATAAACTGCAAAGACCTTTTCATTCTTTACAATTTCTGCTGTGGGAGAGGCCAGAGATGTATATTTTTTGTCCAGATGATACAACGTACTATCTCCAAGGCTTATATGATTTGACTTCTAAAGCACCTCCCACTGTGAACATCAGGCCAGTTCATCCACAGTCTCATCCAAAGCCCACGTATATCAATTCAAATCTTTCTACTGATGCCAGCAAACTTTGCATCACAAACCCAATCAAGAAGTCTCCTGAAGAATTAGAGTATACAGGGCTAAATCCTGGAAGTACCCTCTCCTAACAGGGGTCCTGTTGAAATGACAGAGAGTTCATGTCACTAGAACCTGATCTTTCCATTATTATAAGAGATTAATAATTCAAGGATCATCTTGATATGCAGACTCTGGCACTGGGACATGAGGTGATCACTGCATGTAAACAAACACATCTGCATGTTAAAGAAAAACATACTTAAAAGCAAGTCATATTCTTAGAAGACACCAAGATACATGATGACAGCATCCAGGTAAAAACAATTCAACAGTCATATGTGAGGCACTCCAAAAAAAAAAAAAATCACCTCAACCAACATCTTAGCACTAAGCAATCCTCTGCTACCCAGGACAAGGGACTACACCAAGTCAAAACTTGCTGTAAAAACCAGGATACATGCTGTGTCTTTCATCTGTAATACAAAACTACAAACATAGTATGGAAGAGCTACGCGGGTCCAATAATAAGAATACTGTGTCAAAACATAATACAAAAGTTATTCTTAAAACTAGAAAATAAGGTATAAAGCATACAGATGGTATTTATACTTTTTATAGCCACTTAGAGACACCTCTCCCTCCCTCGCAGGAGAAAATGACAACCAATTATTTTCAGCTAGATGTTTTGATTGAATTTGTTTTCTGATGTGTTTTCTGAAGCCTAAGCTCAAACACAGAAAAGATGTCCTGCAGGCAAATCCCAAGGGGAGTCAACCTTCCTTTACAGAGCAGGTGTCATTCAAAAACCAACAAGCACCTTAAAAGGATGGTGTGGATAGTTCCAAGTCCACCATCAGCACCCTCACTGCTCCTATGAAACTCCTGGCAATGGCACTATCACCAGCCCTGTGTAACAGTTTCCAAAAAACAGGCTTTGCAATGCACCTCTTCAGCAACATGTCTGTGAGGTACAGAACCAAGAACTAACTGGATTTCCTAAGTGATCGCCACTAGAAAAAAGGAATTGGTGCCTCTTGACCCACCACTGAAGGAAAAATTATATCCCAAACTACCTCAAGTGATATAATAGAAGATGCTATGCCTCCCTATACAGCTCTCCTTTTGCTACCCTGTCTTGACATAAAAGGCTCCAGTATCTGAACAGGTTGTGCCAGTATATAATATTATTACTTCTGTTAAGGGAAGTGTAACTGACTCCACATGCTCTCAGTCCACTACAAACAGAAGACAACGTTGCTAAAATTCAAGCTGAGTCATGATTCATGCTTTTTCAAAAGGAAACTAAGAAAGTGCATGCATAGTTGTTATGGTTCAGCTGACACAAGGTAACTTGACAACATATCTTGGCTTTTAACATAAAGCTGTTTGGAAAGACAGCAGGCCCAAACACTGTTCTTTGGCCTTCCTTAGTGCCTGCAATCCATCACAATCTTCAACGCTGGTATACAAGTGGTTTTTTGACCCATACTGCTGTTCAAGGAACTTGGAACGGGACAGTTCCAGAGAGGCCAAATAAAGTTACCTCTTCTTAAGCTGTATTGCAACTGTTGGGAGTCTGCCTTCAGTACAGGTGCCTTGTCCTACTCCACATCTAATGAAAACATTCCTCCTCTGCTTCCTCTTTCCTTCACCATGTCCCTAAGTTACAAGTGTAATTTTTAAACTGTTGAAAGAAATAAGCCCATCTGTTGCCTAACATGCCCCACCTTTGTGTCTCTCCAACAGCATATGAATGACCAAATGAAAACACCACTAAAGCAAGACAGACACAGCTTTATTTTCAATTACCTTACATCTTGCAGTTAATAACAATGCAAAACTTAGATGAGAGCAATATTCAACTTTGGTAGCATTTTACACCTATTATACACTGATACAGAAGAAATATGCTGCCATGTGTCCATTACTGAGAAAAACCTTGAAGGCAGAATAGTTCTACAGAAAGCTAGTCACCTTAAACAATAACGGCAACATAACTGCACAACCTTGCTTTGAATGTGTCCTTCATTATACTGACATGAGCAGCTAAAACTAGTCACAGAAGCACTTACTCATGTGCATAAATGCCAGCAAAATCAAGCTCTGAGTTAAGAGAAGATTTCAGCACTTCATTTTGCTCTGTGTGAAACCTCTAGAGGATGTGTCACAGAAGGCTACAGCACGTTCAGACTACCTCATGAAGCAAGAGTGACTTTATCTTGTTCTCTGCATGAGCAAAAGTCCATGCTTTTAAGCTACCAGGTTAATTTTTGCTAGAAACAGTGATGCTGTCTGCCCAAAGGCAACAAAAATCATGCACACAATTATCTGGACGCAGACTCTGGCACCAACAGAGCAGCAAAGCAGGTTAATGTGCAGGAGCACAGCAGAGTAGCGCAGAACAGTCACACAAATCCAGAGGGTGGAACACAAAACGATTTATTGCTACTGTTTACTTTTTCCCTGTTCTGGGAAGGATGTAGAATTCATCATTCAGGCAATCTGTAGCAATGATGTGTTGCAAGATAATACCTTACTCTATCTACAACCCCAAATCAGACAAGAGTTTGCCTGAAAAGAGACTACAGGGCCAAACACTCTCCAGCCTTTTGTCCTTACATTCCCTTTTCTCCATTTTAAGAATGAACAAACCTGAAGACAGGGCCAAGTCTCCAGGGAAAGAGGAAGAGAAACATGTTATTAAAATCAAGTGTGTACATAAGTGGTTTCTGTCTTGGGATCTGAAAAGCAAGTTTAAACAAACAGCTGAGTGGAAAGCACAGTTTATAGAACGCAGGCTATCTGTGGACTCACCCCAGCCCTTCCACACACATCTTGTAACTGCTAGTTCAATTTTTGCTGGTAAAAATAACTGGGATGAGTGATCTAGATGCCAGCTTTCAGAGATCAAGAAGAAAAAACCCAACTTAGGAGGAAACAGAGACCAATCAATATTACACAGGCTACTAAATAATTCTGTAAGAGAAGTACAGCTTTGGTAGTTCTTGAACACTTAGAAATTAGTTTGTTATCAGGAAGTTATTTGGTGCTAAAAATTTTTTTGACAGTGGCAGGCACTCAATGAAAGTCTAGAAAGAGTCTGAAGACTTCTGCCTTTCTCTACCTGTACTCTGGAAGTCCGTTTTCTGAAATACTGTATGCTTATGAGCCAGTGAAAAACCTGAGAAACTTGGAAAAAACTTCACTCTGGGAACAACCGAGGTCTGTCCACTGAATAACTGATCATCTGATTGTCAGGCCACAGGACTATAACTTGGTGGTTTGGGATTTTATCTTTGGTTTGCAAGTGTCTCCATTTTTTTAAAGATTCAGCACAAGAGACTGTCTCTCACTCTGCAGAGTTCTTGCCCCAGTAGGACCTTAATATTTCTTGTAGAATTTAAATGACATCACCATTCAAACAACCAACAAGTAAGATTAGTTTTATGTTGCATTTGAGATGATCTAACCTGACAGTGCTGCAGAATGGCGTTTGTTTCATTCTGTTCACTCTCCTCTTTTGCATCACATCCATTTATCTTACCTATATAAGCAGCAATAAGGCTGCTGCTTCAGCTTGCAGAGTTGACAGAAGACTAATTTTGGAGGGGTGGATTAGTCATCATTAGAGGAGTGAAAAGGGGACCATCTCCAGTGGAAACTCACTGCTAGCTTAAATGAAAAGTTGAACTGCACTCTGCTTACAAGGACTTACAGAGCTTCCCTGTGCGTCCAGCTCAGTAATATCTGCATGTATATTTTAAAACTATGGCTAAAAGAATCAAATGGAATTCAATTCTCTTGTTACGACACAGCAATGTTGGTCAAAACTTCACACCAATTTTCTCAAAGGAAGAGCAATAAATTGGGACAATTAAATACAAAACTTCCCAACAACATTCCCACTAGAAAAAAGCCATTTAAAAAAGGTAAAGTCAGATAGATAATTATATATGTTATGCAGAGCTATCCTAGTGAACAGTTATAGCAATTACTTGAAATTCTGATGTCATTCACAAAAGATTTATCAGCTGGTAGTTTTAAAAACTTGGTGGTATATTAAAAACTATGACCAATATTGTTTTCTGTGCATAGAGATAAACATCCTGCTCAAGGATCTGAACTCCTATTTAAAAACAAAACCAAACATTAAGAATAAAAAGCACTCAGTATGGTTCTGAGACACATACGTGGCTGCATTGCATATTCCCTGCCTACACTGACAGTGTGGGAGCTCTCTTAGTCATCTAATGCGCATATTTGCTTGGCACAATGCCTTTACTTTCTTATGCAGGCAAGAAAGATGATCACCAGCTTATTGTATTCTTACATCTTCATTACATGTTCATCACTTAGTATGACCAGTCCTTCCCTAGTCAAACTACAAGCTGTCAGAAGACAAACCAGTTCAAAGCAAAGTTCAAGGACTGGAAGGTTGTTGAGCGCCTTGTGAATTAAGCACATCTCTGTAAAGACAAGGGTGTCATTTCAGATTCATCCTGCTTAGACACGTTTTTTTGGTGGGACCTAACAAAATGTTTAAGAGTGAAGACCTTTTACTGAATAGAAGCCTAATTTAGCTTTGCTTTCAACCCTGACACAGATCCTTTCACTGTCTTTAAGCACATTAGAGGTTCTCCGTTGTCTTGCTTTAACTTCCATTCTCTGCCTCTATTCTGGAGGAAGCTAGCACAGAACCTGAATTTAATTTTCAAGTAAGGCTGTCATACAACCTCCTTGTCCAGACTACAGCAGGACCACACAGATCCCATTTTTCTGGCATCCTAATTTCATTTAAACCATACAAAACACATACAAAAAAGGTGTGCCTTTGTAATGTAATGTTGAAGATGAAATCTGAAGAAGGAAGGGAGGCCAAGTTTCCAGGTGCCTCAGTGTTGTCAGACCTTGAAAGACTGACTCTGCCCATTTCTCCTCTCCATGGCCCCAGATGCTGCAAATTAGTATTTTACCATGAGATACTTCATATTACAATCTGCTTTGTATAGAATTAATAAAGCACCAATTCAATTGCTTTCTGACATGCAAGGGAAGAGGTACTTTGAGCAGCAGTAGTTCACAGTTTCTTAGCGATATTGGCAGTGAACCTACTTAAAATTGTATTTATGTCAAGGAGAAGGCTTCACTGCAGAAACTGGCAAGGCCAACTTAGGACTGCCTTGTAAGACCCATTTCTAACCCCTTCTTTATTTTAAGTGCCTTAAGGAGTACAGGCACTTAAACTCATACAGGAGTATGAGTCTGCTGTTTTGCCCCAGATACACACAAGCTTGGATTCCTGAAGACTGCGGTGCTTTGGTGTAATGTCTGCTGACTATGCTTAGTGTGTTAATATCTAGATGAAGGGAAAAGCTTTTGACAAGCAAGAATTCACAATAGCTAAAATCTAATCTGATCTGGCGGAACTCTGTCTTTAGTTCTGTGATGGTAAGACAGAAGAAATATGTGGGAAGCATCCACAATAATCAACCATCTCAAGTTAATTAGCAATTAATTTAGCGAGCTACTAAAGTCTAGCAAAGATGAATCCTGAGAGATTCTGGTCACAGTTACCCTGATGTAAATCTAGATTAACTCCTAGAGAGAACATCAATCTCCATGACAGTTACTTCAGATTTACACCCAGCTACTCTGAATTTGCGCACTTGTTTTCACAGCCGTGTGGGAGAGCTGTCTCAACACAAATCAGTTCTGCTCTCCTGCAGATTCTGCAAGGTACACAAAGTTACATTTCTGTAAAAATCTAACCTCCATGAAATGGGGAAATTAAATTCTCTGCTCTGATGAACCCTAAGCCTCCCACATAACAGACAAAAACCCTGCTACAGAGCCAGCCACTACAAGTGGTCACAGCATCCTCCTCAGCTCTGAAGTCTTCAGGCAGGAAGGATAATTCCCTCTGACTGGATTTCATGAAGCACAACAGCAAGCATCAAAACTACTACATCCTTCTGCCTAGGACTCTTACAAGTAAGAATATTCTTGAGAATACCAGATCCACCAAGTACAGAGTTCTGAGACCAGTCTCATAACCCTACAAAAAACCCCAACATTGAAGCATTTCAAGGTCATCTTTCTAAGAGAGTAAAGAGGGAGTAAACACCTTCCAGCCATTAGCACTCCCCCCTGTGATAAACGCTGCAGCTGCAGCAAAGAAATTTTATATTAAAAAGGAGATATTGTCCTGCCACACAGCCCTTCATTCTTCTACCAACTCAGCTCTGCACCCCCATCTCTGCAGAGCCATTATTTTCCCCTTTCCTTTACCCCTTAAGATAACATCTGGATTAAAATGATATAAAACCTCTTGCCACCCACATGAATCTCAACACAAGTAGTGCAGCACTGCCCATGAAATTCTCAGTCAATTCAGGTAAGGCAGTGTTGGTATGCTTCTGGGTGAGCCTAAGTATGGGTCTTAAGTAATCAAGAGCAGAAACAGATCATAGGCCACATACAAATTCAGATGATGTAATTTTCAATTCAGTGTATGTCCAGAGAGCTTGTCAAATGTTTTGTGGAAACATTATGGAGAGACACATAGAGCCACTTTTGCTACATGATTTCAGATCTCATTAAGAACTTGCCTCAAATTTATTAACATGGGGTTTTTTATAATTTAGCAAACTATAAATCTCCCCATACCAGCCTAACTTTGGAAGAATTGGACACATTCTGGCCCCATTCTGCTGACAAGTTTGTTTGCACTGCAGATCCTAGATGCCTCACCTATTTTATCCTTTGCAGGACCTGGTTATCTGAAGGAGCCCAGAACCTGCTTGCTATTCCTTTGTTTCATGCCCTAAGTGGGCCTGATAGGGTTACTCAAGATGATCCAGCAAGCTCAGAGGAGAGTCTTCATGCATTCAGAAGTATGTTGCAGAGCTCTCTTTCATTTTGGAATCTTTTTTTCTACTTTCCTGTGCAATATCACTCCAAAGATTGTTTTGCCATTAAATATTAGTGTGGATTCATGATCTCTCAGCATTGACTCTCCATGAAAACAGCCTGATCAGCTTATGAGCAAGCATCATACTCGCAAAACATATGGCATGAGTAAAGGTAGCCAAATTTTTCATGTTTCCCAGTATTTGTAGAGTTCAAACAGTGTAAATCAAGTACATCCACAAGTCAGTCAATCCACAGTAGAATACACAGAAGAATAAGCTTTTATCTTTAGTAGTATTGTAGAGTTTCCCCCCAAAATTAAGCTATTTTCATAGTTAATGCTCAGTGGGGGAGGGCATATTTTGAATCCATGAAATTGCTTTAAAAGGGACAGTCATTTTAGAGTGAAGCATTTTAAAGGATCCTCTAATTCATTTACTCTATCTTAAAAAAACAAACACACCAAACAATAGAGCCAGGGTTTTACAAGACAGAAAGGGAAGTTCTCAAGTATTTAAGTGAAATGGCTGAAAAGTATTTGGCAACCAAAAACTTGAAAACAAAATGGTAATTTTTAGGGTGGTACACTTTAAAAAGTAATCTGAATAAATGCTGATCTTTATAAAAGATGACATTTTAGCTAAGCACTTTCTACACAAAAGAATTTCTTCTACCTAGGCCAGTTTAGTTCTTATAATTAGACCTTCCCAAAACTATCACGTTTTATGAACTTGTCTACATATACAAACCACATCACAGTATGGTATAATGAATATTTTAAGAATAGTTATTCCAGAATCAGTATTTCCATATATGAAGTTGCTTAGAAAGTTATTGCACAGTGATGTTATATGGATAGATAACCTGTAAGTACTACAGAGTATTGTAGCATCCCACAAATAAAATCAATTTTTTCTGAGATTAAGCAAAATGATTTGGCTTCCAGATTTAAAAAGATCTAACTAAATTCTACAGTACTCTATAATGGTCATCACAACCTCCATAAAATTATCAGGCTGAAGTAAAGCTAGAATGTCACACAAACCTCAGGTACCTTTTCTGAACTTAGCTGAGCTTCACCAACAGGTGAGAGTACAATTCAACTGCTTACTGTCAGCTGGGAATGAAGAGTCTCTTTCATTTCTAGAAGACTTGTGCAATCTTTCTTTGCACCATTTCTCCACAATCTCCTTGGCTGACTCATCCTCCTGCCTAAAGTATAGCTGAAGGGTACAACAGTTTTTTAGCAGAACTGAAAAGTAAAAAAGTAAAGTAACACAGAATCTCTCACATTATCAGAAACCAAAATTGCTTTGTATAGTAGCAGGAGATAAGACTAAAACCAAAATTAGATGCCAATTTGCAAACTGCCATTACATTTCCAGGAAGCTAATCCACCAAAGAGCACACTGCACCCTAGAGAGTCCTTAATTAATAGTGTCACATTTGCAATAGGCTAGTTAAGGTTGTGTCAGCATTTACATTATAAATCCTAATTATATGTTACTAAAACAATGCTGAAACATGATACACAGAGTTCCAGTCCAGGAAGACAGACTCTGGAAGGGAGGTTGGGAGAAAGTATCAGGGTATATTGGATCTCATTTTTAATTTTAATTAGGAAAAGATGGGGGGAAGCTTAGAACCATTTCAAATTCCAAAAGCAGAGAACATCTTGGCAGGCATTTAGGGCTGAATCCTGGAGGTGGTAAATGCCCTTGACTCTAATCTCAGTGGGACATATGGGTGGTTAGCATACCCCCAAAGAATGAGATATTACTGGTGTATAAGTACTCATTCATATCAACAGGAGTTAAAGCAAGTAGCTGTTTCAGGGATCTGAAACAGTCTGACCCTGTAAATCAACAGAGAAGACATTAATCCTGACTAGCAATACCTGATTAGAAATCATACTGTAACTCAAAATCTCTACCACAGACTTCCAGAGAGCAGACTTTGGCTTGCTCAGGACAGTGGTTGAGAGTGTCCCATGGGAGAGTGTCCGGAAGGTTGAAGGGGTCCAGGAAGGCTGGGCATTCTTCAAGAAGAGGCAACTCAGGAAGCATACACATGGCACCCGAACACTCACAAGTCTATGAGGCTGGATGGGGTCCACCCAAGAGTACTGAGGGAGTTGGCTAAGCCACCCTCCATCATTTAATCAACAGTCCTGGTTGACAGGGGAGGACCCAGACAACTGGAGGCTATTTGGCAATGTGACACTCATCATACTGGCAAAGGAGGATCCAGGGCACTTCATAAAAGGCAGGACCTGCTTGACCAACCTGATCTCATTCTATGACCAGGTGACTCACCTAGTGGATGAGGGAAAGGCTGTGTATGTCATCTACCCAACCTTAAGTAAAGCCTTTGACAGCTTTCACCTAGAGAAGCTGATGGCTCACAGCTTAGACAGGTTCAGTCTTCTCTGAGTAAAAAACAGTCTGGAATCTGAGCCCAGAGAGTTGTGGTGAACAGAGGTAGATCCAGTTGACAGCTTGTCCCGAGCAGTGTTCCGCAGGGCTGAGCACTGGGGCAAGTTCTTTTTAATCTCTTTACCAATGATCTGGACAAGGGTGACTGAGCATGCCCTCAGTTTGCAGCAGGAGCATTGATCTACTTGAGGGTAAGAAGGCTCTGCAGAGGGATCTGAACAGGCTCAATCAGTGGACTGATGACAACTGTTTGAGATGCCACAAGGCTCAGTGCTGCATCCTGCACTTGGGTCACAACCACCCTATACAACACTACAGGCTTGGGGAAGAGTGGCTAGAAAGCTACCAGGTGGAAAAGACCTAAGGGTGTTGGTCAACAGCCACCTGACTATGAGCCACCAGTGTGCCCAGGCAGCCAAGGCCAACAGCATCCTGACTTGTATCAGGAATAGCGTGGGCAGCAGAACTAGGGAAGTGATTGTCCCCTTGTACTGAGCCCTGGTGAGGCTGCACCTTGAATACCAAGTTCAGTTTGGGGCCCCTCAGGAAGAACATTTTGAAGCTGGAGAAGAAGAACATTGAGTTGCTGGAGGCTGTTCAAAGAAGAGCAATGTATCTGGGAAAGGGTCTGGACCACAAGTCTTATGAGGAACAGCTAAGGAAACAGGGATTGTTTAGTCTGTAACAGAGGAGGTTGAGGGGAGACCTTGTTGCTTTCTACAACTACTTCAAAGGAGGTTGTAGTGAGGTGGTGTTGGTCTCTTCTCCCAAGTAACTAGCAATAGGACAATGTGGTGGTTTAGCCCTGGTTGGAGGCCAGACGCCCACCCTAGTTGGTCTATCACTCCCCTTTGTGGTTGGACAGGGGAGGAAATATATATTGAGAGGCTTAAGAATCAGTGTAAGGACAGGTAGAGATCATCCTGTCATCAACGACACGGACAAAACAGACTCACACAGAGTGAAGGAAAGAAAACTATCTAATTTATTACACTACAATACACACACAGTGAAACCAGAGTCGGAAAATAAGAAGTGCAACCAGATCTTAAAACAATTTCTCCCACCCTCCCTTTCTTAGCAGACTTTAGTCAGAATTCTGCTCCCTTCTTCCCTCCTGTTGTGGCATGGGGGGGTGCAGGGACTGGAGGAAAATGGGGTTCTTGGTAGCACCTTGCCCCCACCCCTCCATTCTAAGCAGACTTCCCTTTAGTCATGATTTTGCTCCCTTCTTCCCCCGCATCGTGGCACAGGGCAGGCAGGGACTGGGAAAATAGGGTTCTCTGTCACTTCTTCATGAGCTGTTTTCCTTTTCCAGATCTTAGAACACCTCTACCTCCCTCACCCCCCTCCCTTCTTAGCAGACTTCACTCTAGTCATGATTTCACTCCCTTCTTCCCTTCCATTGTGGCACGGGAAGGGGGGCAGGGACTGGGAAAATGGGGGCTTCGGTCAGCTCCTTGCAAGTTGGTTTCCTTCTCAGGTGTGGGGGGGCATTCATTCCATACCCTTCCCCTGCTGCACTGTGGGGTCCCACCCACGGGAGACACGAACTTCTCCAACATGAGTTCTCTCCCACAGGGCTTTATCTCTTCATCAGCCGCCCTGCTGTGGATCACTGCTATGACAGGCAGTCATAAATCACAGTGTCTCTCAGTCCCAGTCCTCCATGGTGTCACAAGCCTCCCCCCAGCAAACCTGTTCCAGTGCAAATCTCTCTCGCTCATCTCTGTGTCTCTCTTTCTCTTCACAGGCTGCAAGTGCTGGCAGGGGCTTGCTCCAACATGGGTCACAGCATCTTCTCTATGTCTCCACCTGCTCCATCCAGCATGGAGCCCCTCCACGGGCTACAGGTGGGGTCTCTGCCTTTTCCATGGGCTGTGGGGGGACACCCGCTCCACACCAGCTCCACGAGCTGCAGGGGCATTTTTCTCTCTGGCACCTGGGGCACCTCCTTCCCCCCCATCCCCAGCCTTGGTGTCTGCACAGCTCGTTACATCTTCTCACCCCTTTCTCTGGTGGCAAAATGCCACTCGCTGCCTGCATTTTTTTTCTCCTATATGTGATTCACAGAGGCACTGTGACCATCACCAATTGGCTCGGCCCTTATCAGCAGCAACTTTGGCCTTGAATTGGCCAATGGTTATAGTCTGGGGCCTGCAGAGAATTCCAGCAGCTCCTTCCAGCAGCCATTTTCTGCAGCCCTGTTCTCTCCCAGCACTCAGTTTACCAAAAGAGCGGCCAGACATTGGAACAGGCTAAGAGAGGTGGTGGTGTCACCATTCCTAAAGGTATTCAAACAACATGTAGACGTAGTAATTTGGGACATGGTTTAGTAGACATGATGATGTTAGTCTGATGTTTGGCCTTGATGACCTTAGAGGTCTTTTCCAACCTTCAATATTCTATGATTCTAATCCTGCCTGCCACATACTGTTATCTCCCCAGCATAAACTATGGTGATCCCAATGATCTTCTCACAAATTCTTCTCTTTCTTAGTTTATTAGCATGGTAAGTCAATCTTAAGGATGATTCTACCAGAGAGCAGAGAGTGTCTTAGAACAGTTTTCTTTTTTCTGCCATTGTACCAAACGGCATCTTCCTATTTGCTAAACAGTTACCTTTGCAGGTTAAATTGCCCAGTTGATCTTGGGGTGTCAAACCTTACTGAAGGGAGTAGAACACACTATCCCAAAAGGATGAATGAAGCACCTCAAACATTCAGTGTATCACTACTGTATCTATTTAACTTATTGCTGCTACAGCCTTAAAAAATTAATGAGTTCTCTAGGGAGCACACAGACATAATACTCAAAGCAAAGGAGGCTGCTGCCACCAATACTGTTTTCCTCTCCCTAGTCACCACTTTTAAGTTAAAACACAATAGCAGCTTTTGCCACCCAGCAGAGTATCAGCATCCTCTCAGACAGAAAAAATACCTATGCTGGTGTGGACAGGCCTTGAAATTTCACAACCTTCAAGCCATCACGTAGTCTGATCTTTTTCCCCTCCACCATATGATGGATTTTTGCCATTAAGTTCCAGAAAAAGAGGAAGTAAGCTATCTATATTTTGGGGTAACTTCTGAAGTTATCTTGGTCCAAGTTTGATTTCTCACTTTTCCTTTTCTGTGCAGCAGTTAACACTCACAGACATGATGGCATATACACAGAATCACATGTCAAAGTAATTTGTGTAAGGCCCCTTCTTTATGCGACTATCTCGCACAAAGAACAACATCAACAAATGGGGCTTTGCTTCTACCCCAAATGTGAATAGTGGTGGGTGCAGAGGGAGCAGGAACACTGTCACACTATTTCCAGCCCTTGCTTTTCACAGCATCACTGCACACAAAAGATGCAGAAGAACAACAGCTTTGTTTGCCTACCAATCTCTTTGCTTACCCCAAAAAGCACTCCCCACATCAACCAGTGTCACTGATAAATAGTGTGCCAGAAAAAGGTCTAGAAATCATCAAGCAAGATAGGTTAAGCATTCAGAATCACCATCAATTAACAGCTCCAAAATGACACAGCAAGAGATTAGCAGAGCAGTTTTTAAATATATTCTGGTCTACGGTCTCAGACCAGTTCTTGAACAACATTAAGAATGCTTCTCTAGGACAAAAGACCAATATAATTTAAATCGCTATGAGTAGCAAGCAAAGCTTTATCTCACCTGACATATTAGCAAGATCTTGGATTTCTGCTCATCTCTAGCTCCGATAATTCATGAAACATCATCTCCTAAAATCATGTAGCAACTAAAGAAAGTTAGCAAATACAAGCAGGTAGATGAAATGCTTCAGTATTTCAGCAGATTGTCCAGAAACAGATGAACAGATTAATGTGACATTTTCCAGGATCTATACTGGTTTCAAGATGGTATTTCCAAATACCCACTGTGTTCGTACAATCAGAGAGCATGATGTTAATAGCAGTTGCAAAAGAGGAACAAAATCTAGAAGCAAATCACTTATGTATCCTGTAGTGGTTGCCAGAAGCTCATTTCAGTCCATGAAAAAGTCCCTCATAAGAAGACATCATGCATGTGCCTGCCCCTTCTATTACTGACATGGAAATCTCAGACAGTTCATTATCAGCTAATAACATTTCAGGCTCATAGCATGTAACGAATTTGATCCCAGGGATACTGAATATTATGAAAGTAAAGTTAACGACAAACACTCCTCAAAAAGCTTTTTGGCCAAGTCAAAGTAAGATCTACAAGCTGCCAACTCTGCTACTAGCATTTCAGGCTCCAGAAGACTTAAAAATTGTGAAAAATTGTCATTAACTCTCAAAACTTACTGGAAATACTTATCCTTCCCAACTGCACTCAACACCTTGCTTAAAAGACAGACACCACACTAACAAAAGGTAGTAACTGCAGTATCATATCCCAGTCTACCACACAGCATCTCCTCAATGCAAGCCATAAAAATAATTTCACCTCTAATTTCATGTTAGAAGGCACATTAGCTATTATGTTACAGCAATGCTTGTAGTATTAGGAAGAAAACAAGCAGAATGCAGTGATTTCTATATAATCTCCCTGGTTCTAGCTACTTGCACGTCATCTTTAATTATCTGCGATGTGCTTACGTTCAGGTCCTCATCTATATTGAACCTCTTTGATTTACTTCAGCTGACAGAGGTAATTAGCTCTCCAGAGGTTTGGAGCTTCCTTTTCATTATTGCTCATACTTTTTTTGCCTCGGCTACTTGTTTCTGCTGAAGCACTCAGCTGCTGCTAATTCTATTCTAAACAGAGACTTTTCCAAGATAAACTGTTTCTGGATTTGCAGGCAACCTGTGCATACTGCATCTCCAGACATGGTTCTTTCATACTTGGCCAGCATCAAACAGAAGCTGTTAATCTGAAAGGAGGTAGGGGAAGAAGAGGGCAGTTTGCACCTCCACCGTTTGAAGTCTTTGCAACAGAAGGTTATTCAGCTCTTTGTGAGACAAAGAGAATTACATAGCTAGAGGAGAAGACATTTAGGCTTGGTAGGTGACACACACAGATGGAAGGTACAAGAGCCATAGACAGAGCAGCAGAGATCTGTATCAGCTGACAAAAAATAAAGAAAAGCTTGTAAACACAGATAGGAAACTATGTTCCAAACTGGAATAAACATTCAGTTCCAAGGACAGTAAATCAGCTTAGAGATCTGCTCTCAATTTCTACCTCTGTTCAGTATCAACAACTGAGGGAGTAAGTGGGATGCCTTAATAAAGCAAATTCCCAAATGACAACAGACACTATTCCAACTACCTTTGTATCCCTTCTCTTCCCGGTGTAATCAACAATCTCACAGGCACAGCGATACAAATGCCATGCCAGCAGATAAATACCACTAGGCTGTGACAGACCACATAAAAGCCAGAGACAGGGAGACAGTGTTAGCAGGACCTGATTTAAGCAAGCTTGCCAAGCAGAAGAGAAGCTTTTTCTAAATCCTGGGTATGCAGGCAATGGTCCTCTGTCCAAACACAGGAACTAGCACCATGTCTGAATCAGTTTCATACCACTGGTCTACTTTTTTGGGTTAAAAATCTTTTATGTAATATTAAAGATGTGTCTGGGACTAACACAAAGCAACAGTTCTCAATTTAATCTAATGCAAACTAACATAATGTAATATTATCCAATCCACTCAAGAATAACAGACTGAAAATCAATGTTCTAAACCATGCAGAATACACTGCAGATAAAATATATTGTAGTTTAATTGCTAGTTCTCTCATTATTGAGCATCACTACAAAACTTTATAGCACCAAGTGATCTACTACCCACGGGCAACAGGCAGAGCTGCAGCAAATGGCCAAAACTATTCCAATGCAAGATCTACAGTTTCCAACCAGGAGTTTGAGGGGTTAGGGTGCCCGAAACTATATATGAAATTCAAAGGGACAATGCTTTTTCCTAAAAATTTCAGGACATACACTGTTGTACATGATGCTTAAAGCTCAAAAGAAGTTAAGAACAAACGGCAGCACCTACTGCAAGTAAGAAAATACATAATTGAGAAACTAGAGATGTTATAAAACTTACACAGCATAAAGAATGTTATACATACTTGCAGTAATTTACCACAGAGAGGCCACTTAAGGGCCTAAAAACATGGTGTAAGGCAAATGATGGGCTAAAATGCACACAGCATTTGGGCACTCAACTCCTTTTATAGGTAAGTTATACACCCTGTGAGACATCCCTGTCTAATTTAAAAGAAAATGTTAATTATTTTAATTACGGGGCCATTCTAAACAGGCTCCGAAATGCAGAGGTAATCATGAACAAGATAAAACAGCCATTACATGCTTTTTAGTCACAGGATTTGTTACAATAATTCACAAAGCTCCCAGCAGTTTCATAACAAAGTAGTCACATCTGCAGTTTCACAGAAATGATCATGTCTGTGCCAATGTTTCATCTTACTAACGTTTGCAGGCTCTGATTTCCATGTTTAGAAAAGGACTGAAACAAGATGATTAGTTAGATTATTCCACCTCTTTGGCTTGCTATTCTCCAACTTAAGGAGCACATGCTGTGGTCAGTGTAATGGAATGGTGGCAGCAATCTGTACTGGCAAGGGAGGCTTTGCTCCTAAAGGAGACAGCTACAGCCAAGCCCCAGGCTGTTAATATGCATTGCTACTCAGACTGAAAATGAGGGAACAGATGCTGTTTGAGTACCGAATGGAAGATGTTCTGGAAAAGGAAATAAACAAGTCTAGCCATACTCAACAAGTCAAGTTACAGGAGGAAGCAACAAGTTGGAAAACAAGCTCCACAGAACCATCAGAAAAGGTGTACCTCCTGATGAATAACGTCAATTCCCATCCCCCAGAATCTCTGTATGATGCTAGAAAAAATTATGTTTTATTTACCTGTATTAAAAAAACAACAACAACAAACCCCCACTGAACAGGCAAGTGTAATTCAGTGAACTGACAGTAACTTCAAAAGCAGTATCATACACCCAAGGGAATGCTTCAAATAACTCTGGCAAAACAAGTACTCTCTCAGAGAGGCTGAATCAAGATGCAAAGCTTGCTTCTAAGTGTCCTGACCTAAACAGTATGACCTACATCTTGCAAGAGTGGAGAAAAACAAAACCTTAAGCACGTAAGAACCATCACTGCCATCAGCAGGCTTGCAATAGTCTGCCTGCTTTATTTTATCGGAGTACCTACCCATATTTTACACAGCCCAAATTTTGGTCAAGTCCAAGACAACACTACAAGCTGCAAAATTTCATTACTGATTGAGAATCACACAGGACACATCCAGGGAGATCCAGCTGCCTCCTGCCTTTTTTTTTT
>VZTU01001873.1:313925-342036 GCA_013400835.1 Zapornia atra | reverse complement strand
GACTGAGGGGTGACCTTACTAATTAGNTGAGGGGTGACCTTACTAATTAGTGTTTAGAAATATGTAAAGAGTGAGAGTCAGGCGGCAGAGCCAGGCTCTTCTCAGTGATGGCCAGTGATAGGAGAAGGGGCAATGGGTGCAAGCTGGAGCTTAGCAAGTTCCATGTCAATGTAAGGAGAAACTTTTTCACCATGAGAGTGACAGAGCACTGTCACAGACTGCCCAGAGAGGTTGTGGAGCCTCCCTCTCTGGAGATATTCAAAACCTGCCTGGATGTGTTCCTGTGTTATTTAGCCAGGTGATCCTCCTCTGGCAGGGGGTTGGACTATATGGTCTTTTGAGGTCCCTTCCAGCTCCTAACATTCTGAGATTCTATGATTCTGTGATACTGAGAGCTATAAAATATGGATGAGATTACGTTCTGATGATGCTGTTGTTGAATTAATAGTTATTAGCTGCCATGTTTTTATTATTATGGAATCCATTAAAGCAGGTCGTTAAGTACAGGCATTAATGTCTCTGACATTATTTTAGCTTATAAAGGTAAAGCAGTACCAAATTCCTTTATAGATAAATTTTTAATAAACAGAAAGTGTTTGCCTTGGCCTGCAATTGACAGAGACATTAGTAATTTATCTCTTAATAGGCTATCTTTGTAAAAAAGTGCAGATGAGCAGTATTTTTTGATCATGTTCTTTCATTTCAGTGTAAAGGTGTTCACAAATCAGGAACTTCTAAACGGGGCTATTAGGTAGCCAGTCATACATTCTGGTTAAACTAATCTCGTTTCTTCCAAATGAGTTGCACTTCTGTACTTACCTGTTTTAAGAATATGCTGGATGCAAGTAGTTGAGAGTGAAATAGCCTCGTTTCCATCATTTACAATAGTTGGACAAAGATCCTTAATTCAGGGAGGTGGTGGGGAGAGTGAGCAATCTTGTTAGGCACTGCATGTAGAAGAAAGTTGAGCTATCTCTTTGTGTATATTAAAGAAAAAAAGCGTAAATACTTTAGTGGTAAATTAAATATCAAATTATTAAAACTTTATTACTTAATTTTTGTGTAATAGAGAGGAATATATTGAAAGGCAGGCAGTTACCCAGCTTCTCAACAATCAGGTGTGATGAAGGAGGAAGACAGACATGAAAAATGTTAGCTGACAAAAAAAAAGTAGTAAAAGAAAGCAGGGTCAGTGTTATGAGTGGTCAGGATGACATAGAACTAAACTGAAAAAACTGTTATGTCATTGTGTAAATCTAAAGGCTTTTTGTCAAGATTACTACATACATGGTAGCTAGTAAGGGGAGTCCAGTGCTGCTGATGTGCTGAGTAGTCAGTGAAGGGCACATGTCAAAACCAATGAGACACAGTCCACAAGTGAATCGCCTTTTAAACTTAAAATGCTTCATAAGGAGTGTTCAGAAACTGAAATTCATACAGTGGATTGTTTCTCATACGGAAAGATGTAGGTCTTCTCGGTGGTAGCCTAGTGCTAACAGATGTGGATTGAATTCTGGAACTTTCTCCCCTAGTTTGAATTCAATTCAAGTAGGACCTACTTAGGCAGCCATCGCCAAGTAATCTCCTGGGGTTATTTGCTAGATACATAATTCACATTTCAGGCCTGTAGGCTGTGCTTCAGGCAGCTTATTTCCTGGGGGAAGATGTTCATTAAATGCTACAGAAAGCCTTACTGTGCTGTGTCTACTCTTTGCTTTTGTTATCTTGGGAGTCATAAGCTACTCATAGGAGTTTCTCATTTTCTATTACTTCTGAAGTCATGGAACTCAGAGTGGAGGAGTGAGCTCTTAGACTGCTTTGTTGTTTGAAGTTGGCAAGAAATCCTTCATTAGACTCAAGTAGTAGCATCACTGTCAGGTTCTTTAGCAAGAAACTGGATTTTTCTTCTCTGATTGAGACCCTTGGAACTGGTGCATTTAACATCAAATACTCACAGGTCTGAAAACCAACAAGATGACAGCTTTACCTGTTTTGATAACTTCCAGTGTCAAAAAGGTCCTATCCAATCATGCATGTAGATTATGAGTATACCAGAAGTTTTCAGTATAAACCACTTGGCTCAAGAGGGTTAAGCCCACCTAGGTTCATTAATTCAGTATTTGTCTTACCTACCGGTTGGAAAAAGTCTGTCTTTCTGTTTATGCCTCTGGTTTCTCTGTATGCTTTGCAAGGCAGATCTTGTATTAGGATACCAATATATCCTCTTGACAATTTGAAGCTGCGGCCTTTGGTGCTAATGGACATCTTCATCAACCTTTTCCACTAGTTATCACTGCCAGAGACAGGAATGTCCTTTGGTTTATCCCTGTCACGGTTGTTAACCTCCACCCTGGAGGCTTCTGAAATGTGGAAGTGTAACTCTTTGTTATGTTACTTTAACTTACATTTCAGATACTGGTGTATTTTAGACACAGCTGTCTGAATGATGATGTGAATTATGGTTAGTGTTCCATTTTGTGATGCAAACTTCCAGACTTATGTTTAGGTGCAGATCATGCTGTAGGACAATGATAATTCAACAGCTGTAGCAGACAAATTAATTGTTGTCTTGAAGATAACAGCAAGCACAGTAACGGTATTCCCCTGGAATAGCCTTTCCTTGTCAGATTGTATCTCCCTCAGCTTTGAAAATCCATCAGGAAAAAAAGTGATCTCGAATAATAAAGATTCTTTTTTCTTGCAAAACAGAAATAAAACTTTATCAGATCATCTAATTTATCTGAGAAATGTCGGCTTTTCAATTGAATAATGACTGATTCCAGTGCAGAAATTGCCCTGTTTTGAAGTATTTGTTGAATACAAATCCAAAGCAACTTTCTTAAAATACTTCTGTTTTCATTTGCACGTTCTCTTGGGCTTAGTCTTTGTTCAAACCTTCCAAAAATAAATTAAGATTATCTAGCTTGATTTAGAAACTAGCATGGAAAGCTTTTTTAATTATTGTCAGTGAGGATAAATGTTGGGGGTTGTCATGTCAAAATCAACTAAATGCAGCTTTTCTTTCACAGCACACAGGGGCATGCAACCAAGTGCATTGTAAATGAATCTGTAACTGTTCTTCAGCAGGAGGCTGCTTTCTTCCTCCGCTGGCATAGTTTCTGCTGGATTAATGAAATCAGTTCATGGAAGTGTTAAGTGAGTGACAGAAGTGATTTGGAGGAGGGAGTTGGCTGTTTTCAGCTGGTACTTGCACTGTAGAAGACTGGTGGTTGGTTTGTTGGGGTTTTTTCTGTCTAGTGTGTTCAGTATTGGGAAAGTGTTTCTGGTGGAACTTTCCAAATCAACCAAACCACTGTGGTGCTAGCTGTGTATACTAAGAGCAGTCTGTGAATTTAGTGAAGCAAGAAGTAAGGAAATAATAAAAATAGTAAACAAGATGTGAATTACAGCAAATGTGAAATCTGAAATGTGAAAAACCTATAACAGTCTTAAGCAGAACAGAATTCAGAGTTTGACCTTAGATAGTGGAAAAAGCCCTAGGAGATCTGCTTCCTGGTTAGTTTGTATATTAACACCAAAAAAAGAGGGTGTCTATTCTATTTAAAAAAAAACCATCAACAAAACAGGTCTTTGGCTGTTGCACTCAATTGTTGAAAATGGTCCTTCTAATGTAAAACATGCTGATAAAGGTATAATTTCATGGTTAAGAGTTAACAAGTTTACCAAATGGATAATATATGCCAGCCTTTCACCTAAGGAAAGGAGCTGTGTCTGATGAAGCAGTGAAGCAGACCTGTAATGGCCATGAAAGGTCAAAATTGAACATAAAGGTAATCTTTTCGGTAGAGTGATACTGCTCACACTTGTACAGGGAAAGTTTTGGGGTCTGAGAAACATTCTTGATGGCTTGCTAGCCAAAGATTAGTAAAGCACACTTGTAGTTTTTTTCCAAAGCATACATGTATTAGGTCTTACTGACCTTGGGTATCTTCTCTCTCCATTCTGGATAAACACAAGGCTTCTCCTTCCTTGATCTGCCTTCTTCAAAGACCCCATCACAGTTTTTGTTGTAACAGTCACTTGTTTCAGCCTTGTCTAAGGGTGAGCCAAGAAACCTGATTGCACTGGGTGATTCTGTTGTAGCTTTTGGAGGCAGCTCCAGTATAAAATAGTTCTTTTTGGAAGGGAGTATTTCCACATTTTAACCATCTCCTCCTAAATATTATGTCCACACCAAGTTGTGGAGATCATAAAAGTGAGTGTGTGCAAAGTCAGTAAAGGGGTGGTGGGGTAAGGACTAGATACTGATGAGGAAAAGACTGGTGAAAATAAGCACTTGAATCTGCAAAAGATCAGGTTATTTCCTCTAGCAGCATATACAAACCACATTTTACAGCCATGAGCAATGAATTTGTCAAGGTGAAGCTATCTTTCCATAGTAGCTTCTTCTATCATATATTCATGCTAGAAAAAATAGCTCTTCTATTGTGCATAAGGTTGGTTCTGCTTGAGACTGTGGTTATAGGAACTTGCTGTAGTGGAGGATAATATTATTCACCCTTTCACTGGAAAGTGTGGAGCCTCTTAAGCCTCCTGTGTATTACTGAACTACTGGAGTGAATTCCATGTGCTTTCAGTATTGGTGAGAGAGTCCTTAGTCTGGTGGTATGGTGGTTTCTGTAACTCTTACCTCTCCCAGGAAGAAGAAGAAAATGGGTCAGTTAAGATTGCTAAACAGCTAATATCAGTGCCAGCTAAGGATATTGACCTTTGTTCAAAGTAACAGGCAAGAGCATACCTTACCTTTGACTTGGCTTTTATGTGCTGTGAAAATCCTCAAAACCATTTTTTTTTTTCTCAGTTTTGTTAAGAATCAAGGTAAGAAGGCTGAGCATTAATACGATTTGTATTCATGCTGATTTCACTTAGAGGTCACGATGTTTCCCTAGCTGACTGTTTTGTGTTAGGATCTACCTGGGCTTGTGAAAAGCATTAACACTGTCCTGCACAACAACCTTGTCTCTGGATTGGAGAGATCATAGATTTAATGGATGGATAAGGAGTTAGCTGGATAGTTGCACTTAGAATTGTGATCAATGGCTCGATGGCCAAGTGGAGACTAGCGACAAGTTGTGTTTCTCATGGGTTTAGTATTGGGACCAGAACTATTTAACATCTTTGTTGGGGACATAGACAGTGGGATGAAGAGCACTCCCAGCACGTTTGGTGATTACAAGTTGTGTGTGTGGTGACAGGCTGAAGGGAAGGGGTGCCATCCAGAGGAACCTTGGCAGGCTTGAGAGGTGGGCCTGTGAGAACTGCATGAAATTCAGCAACGCCGAGTGCACAGTCCTGCACATGGTCCAGAGCAATCCCAAGCCTAACTACAGGCTGGATGGAGAATGGATTGACAGCAGCACTGAGGAGAAAAACTTGGGGGTGCTGATTGATGAAAAGCTCAACGCGAGCCAGCAATGTGTGATTGCAGCCCAGAAAGCCAACCGTATCCCAGGCTGTGTCAGAAGAAATGTGACCAGGTTGAGAGGGGTGATTCTGCCCCTCTGCTCTGGTGAGACCCCACCTGGAGTACTGCATCCAGCTATGAGGTCCCTGGTACAAGAAGGGTACTGAGCTGTTGGAGAGAGCGCAGAGGAGAGCCACAAAGATGGTCAGAGGGAGCACTTCTCCTGTGAAGACAGGCTGAGAGAGTTGAGTTTGTTCAGCCTGGAGAAGAGAAGGCTCTATTGCAGCCTTCCCATACCTGATGAGGACCTGCAGGAAAGGTGGAGAGGGGCTGTTACAAGGGCATGGAGTGATAGGACAAGGAGTAATGGATTTAAACTGAAAGTGTAGCTTTAGATTAGACATTTGAAAAAATGCGTTCTGCTTCTCATCCAACTTCTTAAGAAGTTACTGAGCATTATTTGGAGCAAAAATCACCTTCCCTGGGCTGCTTTCTGCTTTTCTGGGACAGATTTTGCTGTTGATTTCATTTGTTAGCTTATAACTGTTAGTAGTGTCTGGAGTTCAGACTAACTCTCTCATCCAAACATGTTTTTCTCTGCTTCCTTTTATAATAAGAAAAGCAGAGTAATCTCCTGAAACCAGTCAAAATTGTTGGTAACACAGATTTTACAGATAACTGAGGCCATGTTTGGCTCCACTCTACCTTCTCTGATCAATACTTTCCCTTGAAAGAAGAAAATTAAAATGTACGTTGACCTAAAACATAATAATATTCTTTTGGCAGTACATACTAGGAAAAACAAACATTGCATTAGCTGAAGAAGTGCCACAGAGATTTAGTGAAGTGTTGGTGATTTGACATGGCAGTATTATTTGTCATTATGGGATTGTGTGTTGTTTTGAAGATGTCCAGTAGGAGAGAGTTTGAAAACCAAAGGAAAAAAGATTTTAACAGTCAAGATAAATGAGAAAAATCACACCAGATGGTTTTATTTTGTCTGCTAAAGAAAGCATGTTTTGTATGACAATAGTATGTGGGATTACATGTGTATTGACTGTGAGATCATGTGAGTGATGTTGCAGGACTGGGTCTCAAGTCTGTTTGGAGGGAAAAGGAAAAAAAAAAAAGTCATTCTCTCTAGTTACATGAAGTGTCAAATGCTTTCATTACAGGAAAAGGGGGGGAAACATCACCCAACTCCAGGAATCAAAGTAAAGGACACTAATAGATAAGGGTTGATAAGGTACAGGTTTCTGGCAGGTATATTCAGACTGCAACACAATACTTGGGTTTTAAAGATAAAAGAACACTGGAGATAAATGTTAAGTAAAGTATTCCACTCTAGTAGATCAATAGTCTATAAAATTTGTTGGATGACTTAAGAAAATTGCCTATGTGCAGTTGTCTTTAATTCTGAACAGCATTTGTGAACCTCTGAGTATCTTCCAAAGAATTAAATACCATATGCATGCTAGCTAATGAATGAATTAAGATATGGCTAAGATGTATTCCTTTGGAGAGAGACCAGATGTTTTTGTTCGTTCACTCATCAGAAACTTGGTATGTGTGCAGTAATCCTTTATGCTAACTGGCAGGAACTAATTGCAGTTTTTACTATTTATAAAGCTGTCAGCCCAGTCATTGTGGTAGAAGCTTTAATGTCTTGAAAATGCCTTTCGTTCTTCACTTTTTCAGCTATAAAATTTACAATACACAATTATGTCTGTCTGATGTTTTCTTCGGAATTGGGGCAGAATCCTTCATACCCTCTGAATGCAGGCATTGTCATTCAGCTAATGATTGGAGCTCAATTTTCTCATGTTAGTTAAAAATTCTACTACTGAATCTTTCTTCTTGACTTACTATTGTTAGTAGGAAAAGCGACTTCTTGTCTAAATCAGAACTTTGCCACGTTACTCACCAGCATTGCTGGGGAATGTGCAAACTCCATCAGGGTCACATTACCAAAATATGTCAGCTGAAGGCACAAACCGGTCACAGAGGGACCTTCACAAGGAGTCCCGTCACTTGGATCGGATTACTGTCAAAGTGATGAATGTGGAGAAATGTGGTTGTCCTTGGTAGGCTTCAAAATAAACATACCATCTTAAATCATACAATTTAGCTAGTTTAAGCTAGTTACTGCCTTGAGAAAAATTAATGAGCTGTAATTAACGTCAATGGCAAGACTGTGTTTTAGTCTGACAATATAGTTCCTTATAAGCAGTCCCTTGACAGCTTCTTACTTTCTTGAATAGTTGTGGTTTTGTTGCAACATTGAGTACATCCACTCAGAGATTCTTGCCTGTCTTTCTTCCGTACCACAGGTGTTGGATTGGATTGAAAACCATGGAGAAGCTTTTCTTAGTAAACATACTGGAGTGGGAAAGTCCCTACATCGGGCTAGAGCTTTGCAAAAACGCCATGAAGACTTTGAAGAGGTTGCACAGGTAAAAACAGTCACATGACTGGCTATACACTTGTTATGGGAATATATGAAAAATTCCTGCTCTGGCACCAAAGGGCTGGGCAGAGGGAGCTCCACTACAAAAAACTCAGTTACAAGAATAGACAATTTTGTTCCTGTAGCAAGTTTTTATTTAATTTCTCCTCCAGCTTCAATAAGAAAAATACAAACTTCCACAGTCCTTCTACAGAGGAAGTCTTGAAATTCAACAGAGCTGCTGGTGGTTGTTATTTCTGTTCTTATTATTAATAATTTTCAAAAGCTTGCTTTCAAATGTTGAGCCACAGAAGAATGAAAGCTCGCCTTTTAAAGTAACTTAATTCCATGGGATTCTAGGATTTAAACTTTTGTGCACCCACTAAGAGAGGCTGGGTATGAATTGTAGGCTGTGCTTGCTGACTTTAAGGTTGGGGAGCTCCCGTATCTTCCCAACAGTCTGATGGGAGAAGGGGTGGACTTTGAAGAAGCCACTTGAGCGAGCAAACTAGCCAACCTAGCTTTGGGGTCTTTCTTTTAATACCAATGAGTTTGTATATGCCCTCCTGTTCTAAATCCACTAATGTGGTTTTTTTTTTTATAGAAAGACTATTTTTAGCCTTAAGTGGAACTGATGATAGAATTTCAAAACACTTTCCTATGAAAAAGAGTCAAGCAAAAAGAAACAGAGATACTAAGGAATACAGTGAGCATAACAAGAGGAAGTTGTTTTGTGTGGCAGCCTTGAAAAAGGGGTGTGAGGTGACTAAAACCTATGACAAGCTGAGGGCTAGAATCCTCCCCATTAGTAACATGCACTGTGTCCAGTCTTAATGACTGGTGAGAGTAAACGGTTCTAACGTTCATCAAGAAAAATCTCATTAAGGTAGGGTTGCAAGACTGGTCCTTCAGTCAAAACACAACACACATTATTAGAATCACAGAACGTTAGGAGTTGGAAGGGACCTCGAAAGACCATCTAGTCCAAGCCCCCTGACAGAACAGGATCACCTAGACTGCATGGCACAGGAACATATCCAGGTGAGTTCTGAAAATCTCCAGGGAAGGAGACTCCACAGCCTCTCTGTGCAGCCTGTGCCAGGGCTCTGCTACCCGCACAGTGAAGAAGTTTCTCCGTACGTTCACATGGAACTTCCTATGCTCCAGCTTGCACCCATTGCCCCTTGTCCTATTGCTGGCCATCAGTGAGAGAAGCCTGGCTCCAGCCTCCTGATTCTCACCCTTCACATATTTATAAACATTAATAAGGTCACCCCTCAGTCTCCCCCAAGCTGAAAAGGCTTTTATGTCAGCTTAGCCTTTCCTCGTAAGGAAGGTGTTGCACTCCCTTAATCATCTTCTTGGTCGTGCGCTGGACTCTTCCAAGGAGTTCCATGTCCTTCTTACTTCAGAAAATTCTGGAGTGACATGCAGGAGCTCAGCAGTGACACCCCCTACAGCAGATGCATCAGAAGTGTGGTTACAGATTACCTGGTTGACAGATGATTAAGCTTGTAATAAAAATTTTGCTGTAAATCCGGTCTTGGAGCGCTCCAGTGACTCAGGACTTGAAATAGGAACAGAAAGCTGCCTCGATACTGATTTCCTATAAAGGTTTCCAAAATAATAAGCATTGTTAGTTTCCTATATGCACATGCTGGCTTTTCCCTAAGCATGCCTAATACTTCATTTTTAGTAACATGTCATATTTTTCCATGTGGAAATACTTATTTTTCTGGGTCAGACAAGCGAGAATCTGTTCTTCTAAGATGCTTAACAAAACCTGAATGATCTCATACTTAATACTGTGTTGTTTGAGCAAAGAAGAAAAATGTTTGAGTACCCAAAGCAGATGAAGTGTGCAGAACTGTTAGGGGGATGTAAGCTGTTAAAAAAGAATCCTGTTAGTTTGCGTGGTTCTTCAAAGTAGAATGTTGTAAAGCAAATACTTAAGAAAAACTTCCTGAAACTTTGTGCTACTATGGTTTAAAATTATCTCTTCAGGGGATGGGTGGAATTTCTATTTTTGGAGATACTGAAAACTTAGACTGGTCAAAGAAATATACTACAGGGGACTATCTTCTCCTGACAGAAGGATGGACAAAATGATCTAATCAGTATTATTTTCATCTCTCACTGACTGCCAAGAGAGGCACACCCTCTGAGTTGTTCCGTTTGCTTGCTTTAAAAGTGAATATAAGCAGGCCCCAAAAGGCATTCCTGTCGTTGGTGCTACAAGGAAGATTATGTTCAAGTGTAAGACAGCAATTGGCAGCCCTTGTTAAATCATGGGTAATTTTTTGCTGATTTATCCTCTACCTACGTTTCTAGCTGGTCCAGGTCTTTGGTGGTTGGGTTTTTTTCTTGTTTGTTTGGGGGGGGGGTTCTTCTTACTGGTTTTTTGTTGTTGTATTTTGGTGTTTTGTTGTACTTTATATATTTAAAAAAAGAAATATGACCCTGACATAATCACGAGTTTTCAGTCAGTTCTAGTCAGAAGGTTGAGAGGAGGGAGGGTCAAGTGAACTGTCAGTGGCATGGCAATGTTTTATCAAACGCAGGGAACCAGCAGTTTTGTTGAAATGTTCCTGACTGAAGGCCAGCTCCTGATTTCAAGGGGCCCCCAAATTATTACTACTTTTCTCCTCCCTTCTGCTTCCTCCCTTGTTCTTTTCTAATATGAATGAGGTGCCAATTCCTCAGCAGCATTCAGAGACATGTTAAAATAAGCTGTGTCGAACAGAAAAGATATTCTGGAGTCAGTAGGCTGTGTGCTCACAGGTTATTCACTGTAAAATTCGTGTGAAATGAAGGCTTGTTTCTCTTTGGCCCTCTGTTACCTCTACAAAAACACTGCATAGTGAAAACTCAGCTAATAATCCTCCTTGGTTTCTGACATTTGCTCTACACGTAAGGACATTAAGTTGCACCCACTGCTTACCTTGTTTTCCCCCCTCTCCCCATCATCATCTTTGTATCCATGCGACCATTTAGTCGAAGCGCCAAGGCTGCAAATATTGACATACCTGATTCAGTTATGGGCATGGATTTTGCAGTGTAGAAGCACTGGATGCAGATCAATAGTGTGGTTGTACTTCACCGTACTTTTTTGTATAAAATTCCAAGTTTGCTTTTCCTGTTTCAACTATAATTGATGTCTGCTTTTTGACAGTAGTCTATGCTCAAAAAACATGAAAGGTGTGTGGCAAGAATTAATTAGTGGGACCTTTTTCCACAGATAGCTTCTTTTCTCCATGTGCAGACTGTTTCTCAGTCAAGAACTCAAGTCTTGTGGTGCAAGATACACACAAGAAAAATTCTTTCAAACCTCATTTGCCTACTACCACCAGTTCCCACCTGTAAGGTTGTAAAAAAATTATATGTATTTGAACTGATTGTTAACTTCACCCCCAAATGGCTGTAATACATCAAAGTACAGGTCCATGTCTTACAGTATCTTGTGGCCGTCACCACATGCACAAAGGAAAGGGACTATATGCTTAAAGTGTTACCTTTACCCTTCCCATTGTCTGTGTCGTTTTGATGTCTGGAACTGAAGGATGCATCAAAACCAGTGTTTTAATAGTCACTGATGGACTTTTCTTCCCTTAATCAGGCTAGCTGCTTTTTGAACCCATTTATGCTCTTGGAATGTATGCCAGATCCTGTGGCAAAGGGTTACTCAGTTTAATTGCTCCTTAGATGAAAAGTACTTTTGCTTTTTCATTTTAAGTGTGTTGTCTGATGCTTAAACATGATAGCATCCACTGTATTTAATGAGTAATCTATCTTAATTTTCTCTAGCTTTCATGATTTGTGAACGTCTCTTAATCTTCCTCCATCCATGTGTGTCTCTTTCCTCCTGCATGGAGCAATATCCAGGTTGTATGAAATTCAGTCCATACCTCCACTCCCTTTTGTTCCTGTATCTATTGTCAGTAGTGATCATTTCTATGCTGGTCTCTTAAATTTAACCTTTGACTTTTCTATGATCTGTCACTCTATCTGCTTTCCAAAAATATGGTGACTGTTTTTTTCCAAGGAGTATGGAGAGGTTTCTTAACAGGCAGACTAGGAAAGCAATGAAATACCTTGTTGAGTAAGGTGGTGAACTCTGTGTTATGGTGAGTCTTTCAGCATTTTGGAGAAGAAATCCTATTAAAGACTCAAGTTTAGTTGATCGCATCTTGGGGCACAGAGGGGTGGACTAAAGGACTTCTTAAAGCTCCCTGGGATTTGGGGAGGGTGTGCTAGTGGAGAGACTCTGAGGAAGCATTAATCCATTTCAAAACTGAATTTGTCATCGCGAAGGCTGCTTTGTCAATTGAGGAAACTGGCATAAACAGCTTCAAGGGAGCCACTGCTCTTTCTGTTTTCTGACCCGTGGCTGCCCCTTGGGACCAACATTTTCAAATCTTCACATTACTACTTTCCCCCCCCCCGCCCTCCAAGCATTGTTAAGAAGAAAGCTGAGAGTTGGGAAAGGCAGTAGATACACACAGCACACCTGTTTGCGGCGATTTCTATTCCAAAGGGCAATTATTATCTACCAAGATAAATATTTATATTTTATTTCAGCTCTACTTGGAAGAGAAATTTTAGTGATAAGGTTTGTGTCTGCTGTTAAGGTTTGAGAATTGGAACCCCTTTTGAAGCAGCATCTAGGTTGTGATCACTTCTAAGCACGCAGTTCCCCATCCAGCTTACAGAAAGAGAAGTCTGATGTGCCTGGGCCTGCGTTACGCGGAAGATACTCCTGGAATTCATAAACAATGCTTCACATGGGAGAGAAAGTTTTCATTAAAATGGGAAACTTCTGCTCGAGCCATCTGCAGCTGGGTGCGGCCCTCCGGGTTGATGAAGTAGTTGTTGTTCGAGGAGCGCCTTAAGGCTCTTCAGCCTTGCCCCTTGGACACATCTGAGCTGCAAACTGTGGAAGTCAAAACAGCAAAGCACAGATCAGATTGTGTGCTGGGCCAGCCTGGCCTCAGCTAGAGTGTTGAGTATTGTACTCCTGCTGAGAAGGGCAGGCTTAAGGAGTCTGTGCTGGCTTTCCCTGGGAAACCGGGGAGGAGTTCCCTTACCTCTCTGTGCAATTAAAAAGCTGAAGGTTAAGGGCAGGCTAAGATGCAGATAGTCAAAATCAAGGAGCAGCCTGGATTGAATTCCTTACGTAAATAGTTCATAATAAATGACGGGGGAACTCGCCCCAAGTATGTGAAAGCTGCACTGAGTGATGTAATCTGCCCTGGGCTTGTCTGGTAATTTGCTTGAGACACAGGAGGAGAGCTCTTGGCTCCTGCACCTTAGTTGAGTTTTAAAGCCAGGCTTGGATTTAACTTTTGTGGATATTATAATGTTAATTAGAGGTGTGATACTGTATTTATGACAAGGAAAAGTACATTTGCATAGGCTTAATTTATCTTGTCAAGCAGTTTTTTTAACCTGATGTAATTGAGGTTGGTGGAGTATAGAAGGACAGAGAGGAAAAGAGAATGGGGTAGTTTATATTGTTTGGAATATTTTATTTTTTTTTATGGTCTGTAGTACAGACTTACCAGGATACTTGATGTGGTGACATAAGTAAAGGCTCTCTAGTGTAAATTTGGCTTCAATCTGTTTTCTCCAGAGGTTATAGTCCTTTTTTGCTTTCTTAATGAGTTTGGTTTGAGAACTACTCTGAGCTATGAAAACCCAAGGTTAGGCTCAAAACTTTTATCAGATGTTTAGAATCAGTCCTGTTTTGAATTACTGAGAAAGATACAGATGCAGGCTACAAGTTCTGAGCTTCATGAGTTGTTAAACATCTCTCCTCTGAACCATAGCACACTCAGCACAACAGGTACCAGATTTTTCCCATTCTGTTTTCTGCTTTGACCCAGATCTCTTGCAGGACTGCTGATCTGTATTTGTTAATCCTGTGATGTAATGGGACAATATTCAACTCTGACACTCAGCCATAGCTGACTTCTAAATCTTCCTCTGTTGCTGCTGTTTCACAAATGTGACATTCACTCATCATATGAATTTTGGACACCTGCTCCTGTAAAGATGGAGAGAAATTTTCTCCTGTGCCTGGACACTTTCCACTTTCCTGCTGGATGTCTGGATTTGACGTTAAGCATCTCCATCAGCAGCTAGGACTTTCTCACCTCTAATAATATACGTTTCAAAAGTCTTGTGGCCATGACTACTGATTTTTCCAGTCTTGAAATAGGCCAGTTTGCAAATAAATAGATATTTAGGCTGAAATTTATTCTAGTTGTGAACATAAAATACTAATTCCAAGGAAGAATAAATAGGCTCCCCAGTTATGGATCAAGGAGGCACTTGAGTAGACTCACATAAGGAGCTAAGGAATTAATTTATTCACAGTTAAATGAAACGATATCTGGAAATACAACAAAATCTTTAGTAAGATTACATTCCGCTGCCTTTAAAAAAAGAAGAAAGAAAAATTTGTTCCAAGGGCCTTTTTGTCGTTTTGTTTTCATTAGTGGAGTGGCTTTTTCTTTCATTTAATCCTGTGAAACTAACTTACTTCCCTGCAGAACACGTACACCAACGCGGATAAGCTCCTGGAAGCAGCTGAACAGCTGGCGCAGACTGGGGAGTGTGACCCGGAGGAAATCTATCAAGCTGCCCATCAGCTGGAGGACCGGATACAGGATTTTGTTAGGCGTGTGGAGCAACGCAAGATCCTGCTGGACATGTCTGTGTCCTTCCACACTCATGTGAAAGAGGTAAAACCCCTGCAAAGTTGCGTTTATATGGGTGTTGTCCCATGTTACTGTCATTGTTAGAACCCTGCCATAGAAAGTAGTGAAACCCCTGTCCTACCCGGAGTTTTCGTTTGTAATGCATTGCAGGTTGAGGGCTGGGGTACAGCAGTTGCTTTGCTTATGGATTTTGTTAATGGGTTGTTTGGGGTTTTGGTGTTGGGTTTTTGGTTTTTTTTTTAAACTTTCACAGACAGCTTCTAGGTCCTTTGTTGTGCAAGGACACATGGTTTTTCAGTCATGGGGAAGGGAGGAGGGTCAGATTGGGGAACTGATACAGCTAAAAGACGGCGTTGTGGAGGCGAGATACTGCGCACTTCGGTTTCGTTAGTTTGGGTTTTTTTTTCCTCAGCCAGTTCTCCAGTGCAGTTAACTGAGTTGTCAGGCATGTGGTTAGACTGACACAGTTCAGGAGACTAAAATGCATGGCAGGAGCAGAAGGCCACTTCAGTCTCCCCTGCTGCTCAGAGATACTCTGTTTTCTTTCTGTTTTACGCATTGCATTTTGATCTTCTATGCTGATGGCTCTTCACAACCTAATGAACTTATCTGATAATGACAATGTTCTGCCTCATGTTTGCTATTTTTAGTCTCTCAAAGGTTGAACTAATACACCAGGAAAAAAACAGTTCAACCCAACAAAATTTTCAGCCAGGTCAGTTTTATGTTCCGATTCAGAACACAGATCATAGGAATGTATGATTCCAGTGGGAGAAGGTGGAATAGACTAGAGCAAGACTAAAGACTTCGGTGAAGGGCTTTGGTTAAGTAGTGGCAAATTTTGACAACTGTAGATTACTTGTTAAATTTTCTTACTGCTCAAACAAAGTGAAAATATGAAAGGCTTCTGGATCGCAGCAAGTCAGGTTGTCTTCCTTCCCTTCACCCTATATTAAGAAATGGTCTGTTCAGTGGGGAAGTGCAGTATTCAAAGTAGCTTCTTCAGCAAAACCTTGTAGAGGATAAGGGTGGGAGTTTTTTATATGTGAAACATCTGCTTTGCACTTGAAACAAATGCAGGAGGCAGTTGGTCTTTGAAGAAGGTCAGGATTGAATTACTGCGTAGCTCTAGACATGAGTACATAGCTCCCCCATCAGTTTTCTGGTAGATGCTTCCTTGAAGACACTCCTAGGACTCTGCTTGTTTAAACAAAATATAAATGGTGTATCATAAGACGGAGACTGTAAAAGGATTTGCAAGGAAAGAGCTTTTAAAAATAAAAAAAAAAAGCCAAACGAATGGCAGACTGATCTGTGACTCACTGTTGAGTAATTCTGGGAGGCTGATCCAGATGTGCTGGAGTGTTGCCACTGCTCCTCTAGATAATAATATTTTATTGAGAAAAAATGATTCTGTATCTTGATTTATTTCTTTGGGAAAATGGATATTATTGTGACCCTGTAAGTGCACACAGCTGTTACTATGGCAGCTCTTCACAGCCTGGACTTTGTGGGGGAAGATACTATTGCTGATGTACTCATTGATTATTTTTTTTTGGTTGGTTTGTTTTGTCATGTGGCTGACCTTTATACCTAATAAAGCAAGGAAAATTAAAAAGAGTACTTATTTATGTAAGCCAGGCTGTTGCTTTTTTAATTGTTATTATTTACTTGCATTCTATTTAAAAATACATATGAGTGTGAGGCAGGTAGTTCATATTTAGATGACCAGTCCTTTGGTTAAAGCGCAAAAAAATAGCGAGCTCAAAGCTGTCTTGTGCATTTGGTATTCAGATCTGTTTTCAAGAGCGTGTTGTTTGTTATCAAACATGCATGTGGAGTGCTGGGAAGGTATCATAAAGCCAGATGGAAGATAAAAATGCCCTGAACCTGAAAGTCATCCATGCTTTGTTGGCAGGAGAATCTCATTTCTCCCGCGGGATGTGGGAAGTCACAGAATAGGTTAGTGCATTACCTGTAAGCACGTAACCTTTCTGCTGTAGAGTGGAGTGAAGAAATTAGTGTGTGTGCTTAGGTAGTGCAGGGATGAGTTTGAGTAGTAGGATAATATATGCTAGTTGTTGAACAGGAAAGAGATGCTCCAGGTTTTTGTTGGGTTTTGTTTTGTTTCTTTGAAAAACACAAAACCAAATCAAAACAAAAGCTACAGCAACATATTTTGCCCTTCAAGTGTTCGGGGTGAATTTTGTTTTATTGTATCTTTTTTTCTGTTTTATTGGTCTAAACAATAAGCATGAAGAATAAAAACCTTGTTCGCCTGTGATAGTTCGGAGGGAGCTGCAGAGCTGAGAAAAGCTTGTAATCTGAGTTGTTGGCTGATCCATCCAATCCCTTGTTGGTTTTGAAGTAGGATGTTTTGGTGTGTTTTATTCTTTTCCCCAGAAATACTTCACATTGAACAAATGCTCCACATCTGGATGGGAGCATTCTGGTATTACTCCTCCCCTGCAGTTGTACATAACCTTTACACAGAATTTCCCAGCAACTTTCCCTGTGCCGCGGGAAGCATCAGCCCTGCGGCGCCGGCACAGTGCTGTTACCAAGTACTGTGCCTAGTACATCGGCGCAGCTGGAAAAGCAATAGGCTGGCTTCACACATCCTGGAAGTAACAAACTTCAGCACAAAACAGGTGTGTAGTATGTGTGCAGCAGCCAGTTATGATGCACACTGAAAACACTGGCTGTTCTTCATGTTTCCAGAAGTTCTGTAGCCAGGTGGCTACAAGCTCCCTGGGGCTTGCAAACATCAAAAACCAAAATGCCATCCCTCAGCCTCCTTGTGGACCCTGTTTCTCGCTGGGGTGGGGTGAAAAGGTTGTATTCAGGGAAGCCAGAGACATGATGTTACATAATGGTATCTCCATTCCTCATTTTTCTAACTGGTGATCCAAGAAAATCAGTTGCTTGCTATATAGAAGTTGTGATTGCTTGCTTTTACGTTAGTACTAGTTTTAAGTTCATGAGGTTGTGAATATTGATTTTTAGCTCCCATGCAAACAGTGAGGAATTTCAATCTATAAGCCCATTTTTTCTGAAAGTGAGGTACTGAAGCTGAGCAGTGCATTGGTGAGCTTTAAAAGTGTTTGGGACCATAAATAATATCCCTATCGGAATGTTTGCATTGAAAGTGCTGTGTGCTGGCAGGGTCCCAGCCTGGGGATGGATAAAATGTGACAGAACATCTGAAGCTGTTGCCCATTGCAGGACAGTGAGTCCCCTACGGCTTCTGTGCCTTTTGACATTTGATAGTGAGGGGAGGGACAAGGTGAGAAAATAAATGCACAGATGAAGGATACGTTTCCTAACTAAATGGTTGTCATAAAAGGTTGTGTGCAAAACCTAGGAGCAAGTGTCATGTTAGTCTTCGTTGTGAAATCTGTCACTAGGTAGAGACAAACAGGGTTTTGGTGTGAATTCAAATTCTTCCACAGGCATCCAGGCAGACACGCATGCACACACACTCTCTCCAAAATGGCTCCCTCAGCATCTCTTGAGTGGGAAGACTGAAGTCCTGGCCAAACCAGGTGTTTGTAGTGATGCCAAAGTAGAGCAGCAGATACTTTCCTCATTGGAGTCAGTGTGGGAATACAATTCAGGCTGACTGTACGTGGAAGGGAGTGATCTCTTAATAGCCTCTTGGCTTTTTGTATGTAACCTTTTGTGTGTATTCTGACTAGTAAGAATAAAATAGCTCAGAGCACTTTTTATATATACACAATACACTTAATGGTGTTACTAGATGTCACTTTTCTTCCTTTCATCTTACTCAAACTAAGCTTTCCACCAGAATAGACTGAGGTTGAAACAAAAGGAAGTGGGATTGGTTACGATTTCAAATACAAACCCTTGCTGTTCCTGAACAAAAGTAATGAAACAGTAATCTGTGCAGGCTGTTAAAGGAAGGTGGCATTGTTTTGAGGGTGCCAGTGCATAGGGACGCTGAGAAGGTCTTTCTCTGGCCATAATGATGTTGAATCATTCACATCTAGCTACAAGGCATGTGTATTTGACTAAAAATTGCTTGTTGATAAAGGTCTCAACTTGTCTCAGTGACTCACTGCCAGAAGTACATCCTCCTTTGCATCATCCTGTGTGGAAGGGGGTCTATCCTCACGGCCTTTCATTTGTTTCATCCCAGAGGGGCCTTGAGGTGGCAGACCTACTCTTCTGGTTGCCTGTCACTTGGAGCATTTGTCTTCCCATGATGGTGGTCTACAGCTTCTATGTGGGTGTCACAGTAAGGCTGCTGTCTCCTCTGCATGCCCTTTCCAGGCAGCAGGGCAGCTCTTGGATGCCCTCAGCGAAGTGTTAAGACTCTGTCCATCCCTTGGGCTTTTGTGCATCTCTGATATTTTGATCATGTCCTTACAGCACAGCAACACTCAGTGTGACAGGTCTGGCATGTACATGAAGTCCAGGTTCTGCTTCGTGGGTCATGTTGAATCCGAGAGTTAAGGAGGACAGTGCTCAAATCTGAAATAAGAGAAACTCGTTCACTGGCAGCATACTCCAGTCTGTTGTGTTTTACTGGTTTGGTAGGACTGGAATCCAGTTACCCAGCACAGCTTTTCTCTTTTGAGTTTTTCAACCAAATTTAAGTCCAAGCATTACTGAAAGGGCACAAAGTGCTTGAGACAAGTGAGGCTGACACAGGCCTCTAAACTGTGTGAAGCTATGGAACAGATTTTTTTTCGTTGTTCAGAAATGGGACAAATGCTAACAGGGTACTAGTAGTTAATGTCATTGTAAGAAGATGTGAGCAACTTGGTTTTGCTTCAAGTTTATCCTGAATGGGAAATCAATTCCATTATAACTGTAAACAGGGATATTTGATGGTTTTTAAGATAATTAAACCTAATTTTTAAAAAAGTGTGCTTGCATTTAGTATCTCAGATGTCATGGAAAGACTGCGAAAGACAGACTGTTGGGGTTTTTAACATCTTTAAAAAGATATGGTAGTTATCCACTGTGTGTCCTGAAAGCCAAAGCTTGCCGACACACACATGTATCAGCCCCTTTCTATGCCCAGATATACTTGTTAGGGAAAGCTATTGCAACATTTGGGCCTGTACAATAAAATAGCTGCTTAACAACTGTGTCTGTGGTAATACAGATACTGCAACACTGTTCGGGGGGGACAGGGGCCAAAAAGAGGAATTTGCAGAAATTGTGAGCCTTTCTCTTACCCTGCTGAAAAGGCTGACTGAATATCCAAAAAACATTATTAAAAAAATGAAAAATAAAATAAATTGCAAAAGCATGTGACAGGTATTTTATCTGAATAAAATAACTCTGTGTGCTTGGGGAGGTATTTACTCAAAAATAATTGTTCTCTGTTTCTATTCAGCAAAATACTGTAGGGTTTTATTTAGTTGCAGTCTTTCAGGAGATGGCAGGGATTTGACTTAAATGGATAGAGGCCCATGATGGAAACACTGAAACTTCCAGGATGTTGCAGACAATTAAAATAATACCATCTCAGTGACTAATGGCATGCTCCCAAGAATTTAGGAAAGAGGTAGCACAGGATGCAGGCTCACTCAAGCAGATGTTTCTTAGTCTGTGCTATATTTAGATCAAGGGAAAAAAAATCTGCTGGGTGAAGCATTTGCCTGTTAGGGATTCAGAATCTGATTTCCCTCTCCAGTTTTAATTCTGATAAGATGTAAAGAGCAGCTGAAAAGAGCAGAAGAGCCTCCTTCTGTGACTAGATTGAGTTATTTATACAGGCTTTTCACTGTATGTTAGAGCTGTCTTGCTGCTGGATAAAGTTCTTACTGAGGTCACAGGACTCAGTGGTTTGTTTAGGGATCTCTGTGCTCCTTATTTTACATAGAATAGAAAAAATCATGCCTAGAAGGTGCTCAGAAATTTACACTGGGAGAAAGTGAATAGTTTTTTAATGAGAAATCTGTTGGTCCGTCCCCCCCCCCATTTTTGTTGCCAAGTTCGTTATTATGGAATAATGTGTTACCTCCGAAAATCATTGCACTGTGAAATCTGTAGTTCTGCACTGCCAAACATGTATGGGTGAGCTCCAGCCTCCCTACCCCCACTGTAAAATGATTGCTTTCTTTTGGCTTTGCTGTGCAACCTTGTATTGTCTTCATACTTAGTTTTCTATCTGAAAACAAGGTAGCTTGTGTAATTTCCAGTATATCCAATGCTCATTCTGTTTTTGAAGCTGTATACAAGCCAGCTGGCTATTGCCTGTTATGAATTGGGCCCCTCTCAGTAAATTGCATGCATTTCTATCCAGCTTTAATAACCTGGCACTTTTGTTCATCTGTGTTGACTTTATTCTAACTTTTGTGTATAAACATCAAGATTATTTTGAGGGGAGGCTATTTGTCAGAATCTTACTTAGCAGGAAAGTGTAAAAAGCTTCTTTGGTAATCTATTAGAGTAACTTTTGCCATAGAAGTGTCAAAGAGCTGTTTAGTCACTCCAGAAATGGCTTAAACTGTTCCACTGGCAACGGCGTATGAATCATAGCTAGACAAGTAATGCATGCTAATTACTGTCCTCCTCTTTCTGCACATTTGTAAAATGGTTTTTTGTGTCCAAACAGTGGGTGGTTCAGCTAATGAAGTAGGCCAACGCAGTGTATTTTTGAGCCCCTTGGTACCTTGGGGGCAAGATACCATGTTCACAGTCATGAGGTGCTGACCAGGCACGGAGCCAGTCGGCATAACACTTGTTGTGCCGGTGCCCGTGTCTTTCTGCTCAGGGCGAGTGGTGTTGCTTTAACCTGGCTACTCAGAAGGAAAAGTCTGCTCGTTCTGTGCTGGCTTGGTCTCCAGCATCCAGGGTGTATAGCCTTGCACAGCTCACCGCCAGCCCAGCATTTGTAAGTCTGGTTGCTCTCACCAGGTCCTCTCTACCCAGTTACAGAAGTAGGTGAATTGTATGTGTGAAGAGCAGGAAATGCAGAGGCGAAGTGTCCGCTGTACAGGTGGGACACAGCCCAGGTGCAAAAGATGCATTGGGGAAAAAAATTGAAGTGGTTTTTAAGCCTGTCTTGAGCCACAGTGCAGGTGCTTGTAAGGGGGGGCATGGGACAAACTTGATACAGTCCAAGAGTCTCAAAATGGCTTTAATTCCAGTTTGTCTGTAATAAATGTCTCCGAAAATTTGGTCTTTCATAGACTGCACAATAAAAGTGAGGTAGAGCTCTTCTAGCTAGCACCAAATGCCTGATATTTGCAGTCAACAGCAAAATACTAGTCCCAGTATCTTTGCAGTTACAAGCTGCACTGGTGATGTTTACACACCAGCTCACATGGAGAGTCTCTAACTTGGCTTATTATTACAGTTTGGACATGAGATTCATAAACTGAGAGGAATAAAAACATGTCTGCAGTTTTGAAACCTGAATAAAGTTTTCAGGTTTTATTCTCAGGCTTCTTGTTCTTAAGTTTCATTTGTCTCAACATGAAATTTGCATTCCTAAGTATGCACTGGGGGGGAGGGGGGGGGGATAAAATTCGAATGCTGGAATGAATTTTGATGAGTGCTTTTGACCCACTTGCTCAGTTCTATTGATTTAGTCTCCTTATAATCATGAAGAGGCTTGTGGGTTGAGCATGTGCTGTTTATGGCTATGGAGTTGCATTCAAATCTGTGACAGTCATTGTCTTTGAAGCATACAAGTAGTTAGAATAACCCTGTGTATAAATAGGCAGATCTGTTTGGGGAGGGGTGGAGAGTAGTAGGTTTGTAGAAAAGAGTCTGGTTAAATGTCATCAGTTCTTCACAGCTTGTGAAAATTTGGCCTATAGCGTGGTGAACTCAAATCCTACCTCAGGAGGCATGTAAAGCTCTAAGAAAGGAGTCAATCAAGATCTAGTATCCTTCGTTGAGTTTTCTATATTAATGTAGCTCCGTTGGTAATTATGAAGCCTTTGTGATTAGAACATTATAGAAACAGCAGCATGAAATGGCTATTTGTGTAGGAAATGTTAAGCAAAGAAATAAAACACGTTTTATTAGTTTTCTGTCTTTTGAAATTAAGCCAGCTTGATTGCTTACTCTCTGTATTTTAAATATATTAACCTTTTAGTTAGGTTCAGTTAATAAAGCCTTTCCTATCTCCAAAATGTATAAAACCAAAGATGAAAATGTAATTGGAAGATGTGTTTGAAAGCATTCAAATCAGAGTTACTCTTTCAGGCTAAAACACTGTAATCCTTGTTGTTGGAATTGCAGAGTTTGGGACGTGATGGTTAAATAGCGAGGAGGAACTCAGAATGCTTCCTGTGCTGTGAGTGCTGCTGGAGTCAGCCCTGCTCCCCCTCTCCGAGCAGTGTTTTTATCAGTTGCAGGATAGATGGCTGATGGCTCATTGATGAATAATTTTCACACAGAGCTTAGGATGCAACAGCTCCTCTCATGAAACAGTGGCAAAGAACACAGTAGGGTTCAGGTGCCCAGCAGCAGGACCTGGCCAGCACATACCTGGAGGTTCTTCCATAAGCTGCGGTGCATGGGCTGTTCTGAACGGGGGGGTGTGCACATGTTAAATGTGTGGGGAAACATGGAATTAACTGGTGGAGTTACTTGTGGTGATTTTTGTTGTAACAGGGCAAAACTGAGATCAAGGGGGTAAACACCGCAGCTGTAGCAATCGCGGTTGAAAAATAACTTCTGACATCTGATTTCTCTCTGTATTTTATGGGGGTTTTTTTGAAGGCCACTGAAAAGTGTGGTGTTATCTGTGTGCATGTGTCAGCCTGGCAGTGTAAATTCGATGGTGGCTACAATACATCTCCCTTCCTTCCTTCCTTCCTTCCTTCCTCCCTTCTCTCAGGGAGTGTTACCATAGCATTTCCCTCGCAGGGACTCTCTCGCAGAGCTGCAGATGGGATTCTCGCTATGAGCTCTGTGCTGCTCAGTCAGATACGCTCAGTGCTGTAGCAGGAAAATGGGAAAGAAAGGGTGACTTAGCAACACGGGTAAAGCTTTCCTGGTATTTCCAAGAAGCAAAAACCTGATTTGAAACAAAGGCTCGTTTTCATTAGATCGGGGATGACATTTTTCTGTGGAGAGAAGCAAATGCTGTTTCTCTCCACCACCTCGGTCTGTTTTCTCTTGTCCAGGGAGATTGATTTGGAATAGTGGCTGCCTGATTGTGGGGCTTACGTTTTTTCGTTTGTTTTTCTGCCCCTCTCCTTCAGCTGTGGACATGGCTTGAAGAGTTACAGAAAGAGCTGCTCGATGATGTCTACGCTGAGTCTGTGGAGGCTGTCCAAGACCTGATTAAACGTTTTGGTCAGCAGCAACAGACCACTCTGCAGGTCACAGTGAATGTCATAAAAGAAGGTGAAGATCTCATACAGCAACTAAGGTAACACAATTTTTCTATTTAAACCTCTTAGCGGTGTATGTCTGATATTCTGTGAGGCTCTTTCATTTTGAGGGTAGAGATGAAGGCTACGAGATAGGACCTATAAATAAAACTTGTAAATATTAGGATTACAATGATGTTTCGTGCTGTACTGATGGTCTTCTAACCCTCTGTGTACAGGAAGCTTAGCATATAAACACTACCTCCACAAGAAGGAGATTTTGTTTACATAAGCTACCTTTGTGATAGGAGCAATCGTATGTCTTTGTAGTCTGACACGCAGAGCTCCCCAGCATTTTGAGTTCCGGGCAGCAGCCTTTTTATAAAAAGACACTCAAGTTGTTTTGCAGACTGATAAGCAACTTTGCTGTAGTAAAGACCATCGGTTTGTAGTCCATTTCATTCAGTAGCAATCTAAGTAAGTTTGGGCCCCAGTTGCACTAGTGCATGTCCCCTTTGCTGCAGGAGCTGATACTATCATATCTGCATTCACAGATTTTATACTAGAGTAAAACATTAAGTAAATATTCTTTATTGTTATCTAATATGGGTTTTTTCATTGCTAGGAAGGTTCAGTAAAGTAGCTATCAGATGTCACTTCTTTTTCACAAAATAAGTTTGTCACTGGTTTTATATTTTATTTTTCCTGTAAACCGAATGTCCTTAAATGTAAAGAAAAGAAAGTAATCTCATTCCCTAATGCATTTTCAAGTTCTAAAACACTGTGTAGACTTTTATTAACAAAGATGTACAGACGTAGCTTTCTTGTAATATGACGTGCACTGACCTTACCTGACACAGCCTTAAATTTTGTGGTCATGCATAGTATCCGAATTGTATGGTGGGTTGTTTGGTTTGGTTTGGTTTTTTCCAGTAATTCTTTTTTTCTTTGTCTTTTTTTCTTCTCCTCCTCCCCCCCACCCCTGCTTTGAATAGGGATTCAGCCATTTCTAGTAACAAGACCCCCCATAACAGCTCGATCAACCACATAGAGACAGTCCTGCAGCAGCTGGATGAGGCCCAGTCTCAGATGGAGGAGCTTTTTCAAGAACGCAAGATCAAGCTTGAGCTGTTCCTGCAGCTCCGCATATTTGAAAGAGATGCAATAGATGTGAGTGTCTGCTCTGGGAGCTGTGCTGCCCTTACTTCTCCTCTGGTGCAGTAACATTTATGCTGAGGTGGCTATGTAGTTACAGTGGCATGTGGCTCAAACAACTGATAATCAATTCCTACCTGAACTAAGGCATTTGTCCTGTATGTGAAAGTGTCAGGAGGGTGCAGAGCGGAGTTTTTCGATATTAACTCCTCCTCGAGCTCCCAGTGCCTCTTTAAGCAAGTGTCTTGTAAAATCATAATGTACCTGTTGCTTCACCTGGTAAGTTTGGTTTGAATATCAAGCTACCTTAATATTAACAGTGTGCGTGCAGTTAATATGAATAAGAACTACAAAGTGGTGTAGTGCAAACCTCTGAACTCTTGCTTTGTTCTAAACTCTTCTTCCTTTCTGATTCAGCAGCCTGGGTTTTTTTCAGTTGAAGGCTTCAAGTGGCATTTGGAATTCTGTTTTAATTTCAGGGGTGTTATATGGACTTGGTATTTTGCCACCCCCCCTTTTTTTTTTTATAAATAACATTATTTTCCATCTCTGAAAAGAATGCAAAAGCAGTTGTAGTGCCATACCCCTGCAAACCTTCAAGAAGTTTTAAGACTATCCAAGCCTTGTGAAAGGGTTGCAGCTAATCAGTTGCAAAGTTTCTGTTTGTGAGCAGGGACATGCACACAAATAGATGCAAAACTCCACATAGAGCTTATTGCAATCAATTGTATGATGTATAAAGCTTCAGCAAAGTTGATCACATGGCTTCTGTAAAACCACCAGCACTGTATACAGTGACTGAAAATAAGTTAGTGCCTCAGAAGGTTCAGGGTTATCCATTGGTGATTTATTCTGCTTTAGTATATAAATGGCTAATATCAAGACTGTGGAAACCAGGAGTTACAGTGGTCACTTTGAACTCTTTGCTTGTACGTAGTAAAAGCTGGAACTGTTGGTTAGGTATGAATATGGTGTAAGAGCAAATACACAGCTGGCAGAAGCAATAGCTTCTCAGGTTTTTTGGTGGTGGTGGTTTGGGATTTTGCTTTTTTTTTCCTTCCCTGAAAATCAGAATTAGATACCATTGCTGAAGTCTGGTTTAGCCAAGCGTATTGTTTGGAGCAATACAGGAATAGGCAGACTCAGTTCCTTCATCCATGCCCATAGAGGAAGTGAGAGTGTGTGCTCTACAGTAATAACAGCTCTGGTGTAAAGGAAGGCTAAGAAGGTTCTCTCTTTTGCAGCTCACAGTGAGAGGATGAAATTAGTCTGCAGGGAGTTTGCTGTTTTGATTAGGTGATAGTAGCTGCCTTGATTGTGCAAGGGAAAGGCTTGGCAGAATTGTTACTGTAATGATAAGTTGGATGATGACTGGCGTATGTGGAGGGGTGTGGAAGGCACCCCCTTTTACAGGGCTGTCTGCAGTTTCACAGTCTCTGCAGAAGTGGCCTGCGGTGGCTCGATGGGGCCTGTGTGATGTTCTCAGAACACTTGTATTGAGGAAGTGGCAGCTGTGGGCAGCCAGGCAGATACCGAGAAAATTAATGGAAGAATTAGGTGAAAGGTGTGAGTGAAATTCATGATTAAGGCAATTGCTCTTGGGTGTAGGTTACCTAAACAGTATTCTGTAGTAGAAGGCTGATGGTTGCAGGAGCTGTTTTGCAGATGTGATGTAGTCCTTCAGCACAGGATAGTATCTGTATGGCTATTGGCAGTTCTGTGTATGCTGTTTGGCAGCAGCCGTAGGATTTTGCAGTGGAAAGCAAAGAGGAGCTTGACAGGTCTTGTTTTTCTGAAGCTGGCACTTTGCATGCTCTATATTTTGCCAAAGAAAGCAAAGTACCAATTACCTTGTTGAAGGAGTTGGTTGATTTTGTTTATATGGCTTGGAAACAAAACTCATGCTTATTTAAGGTTGCCAAAGAGTCCTCCGGGGAACAAAATGACCCTGGCTGTTTGTCTTCAGCAAAATGTTGATTGCTTTGCTGTCTCTGTACCATGCCCTCTCCCTGCTTCCTCAGCAAAGCACGCTTCTCTTTTCCCTCCCCCTGAAGGCAGACATCTGTTTGGAAACTTCCGGGAAGAAAATACAGGAACTAGTTCCAGGTCAGTTGTTTGAAAGCAGAAGATCAGCTGAAGTTGTGTGATAGTGAGGAGGAGCCAGATGCCAGCTAGGAACTTGCAGACCTTGTTTTGACCTCTTCCTTTGTCCTGGATTTTGTGTGACTAGTCCAGTCAATTAAGACTTGGCTGTAGGGGCAGCTCATTCAGGGGAGCATCCTGTGAGAATGGTTTTTATGGAAGGCAAGTAGTGTTGCAAAACACCACAGGCTACAACGGGACAAAGGGTTCCTCTAGCACTGCAGGATCACCCTGTGCAGCTGTGCTTCTGGGGACAGTGGTTACATATGCTGGCAGGGATAGTAATCTCTTTGCCCTTACTCTTCCCTGATTATTCGCTGATGAAACGCATACCATTTCTTTTAGCTGCTGCCTTTTGTCCTGCAATTTTCCAGATTCTCCTGCTCTTCTGAAATTGCTGTAAATGCAGCACTGTCCCTGTGTTGACCCTTGCTTTTGGCATATAAATTGGCCTTTCCTATTCCTAGCAAACCTTTAAGTGCCATCGATAGTGAGCTATTTAAAGGAGTCTCTTGTGAACACCTGTATTAACTAAAGGCAAGAAGGAGCAAAATAATGTCTGTGAAGAGTCCCTTGCTAGGGTGATTAGTCACACAAAGATGTGCATGGACCTAGCAAGTGAGTAACACTGGTAGCAATGTGTGCAGCCTAAAGCGTGTGTGTCTCATCTGTGTCTGTGCATTTTTCACAGAATCACAGGGGTTGGAAGTGACCTCGAGAGATCATCGGGTCCAACCCCCCTGCCAAAGCAGGCTCCCTAGCTCATACTGCACAGACAGGCATCCAGACGGGTCTTGAATATCTCCAGAGAAGGAGACTCCACCACCTCCCTGGGCAGCCTGTGCCAGGGCTCTGTCACCCTCACTGTGAAAAAGTTCTTCCGCATGTTGGTGCGGAACTTCCTGTGCTCCAACTT
>VZTU01001873.1:276103-313720 GCA_013400835.1 Zapornia atra | reverse complement strand
CAGGATCCTATTGGCTCTCTTAGCCAATGGGAGTGCACACTGCTGGCTCATAGCCAACCTGTCATCAACCAGGACCCCCAGGTCCTTCTCCACAGAGCTCTTCTCTAGCAGGTCATCTCCCAGCCTGTACTGATACAGTGGGTTATTCTTCCCCAGGTGCAAGACTTTACGCTTGCTCTTGTTGAATTTGGTGGGGGGGCTCCCTGCCCAGCTCTCCAGCCTGTCCAGGTCTCACTGAATGGCAGCGCAGTGTTCCTGCGTGTCAGCCACCCCTCCCTTGCTTGTCTGAAACTTAAATGCCTCAAGGCCTATGTCAGGGCTGCACACAAAGCATACCATACACTTTTCAACTCACAGCTTTATCGCAAATCTATTTTCGGACCATACTTACAAGATGCCTGTTAAGTCATGCAGCTGAAAAGGCAAGGATGCGAAGTGCTGGATCAGAGAGACCTAACTCTTCTCCCTTTCCCATTTTCCATTTTTCTTTCTCCCCAGCACATAAAATATTTTCCAGGTCCTGGTTAGCACTCAGTTGGTACAAGGAATGCTACTTAGACCCTTCTGAGAAGAGACCCGTGGTTCTTTATTTCTTTCCCACTCGGTGTGAAAGAGTCGGCATCCCTTCTGTGTTATACCCTGCCTTGTTTCCAGTCAGTGTTACCTTTACATTTGTTAAAACCTAGGAATGTCAGGCAGCTCAGACTCTGCACTAGGAACTTCTTGAGCACATGCTACGGTAAGTAGTCGCCCTGTGTTTGTGCTGGGTTGTCCATTTCCCGAGAGCGGTAATAATTTGTGATTCGGTTACTTTAGATGCCTATTAGTCATTCAGCTTTGTTCTGTTACTTTAATGCTAATTGGCATGACAAAACTTGACAAACAAAATAGGAGCCTGCTCACTCTAAAGGCATTTCTTTGAAAATGGAACTTCACGGGAAGCATTGAAGAGTCTGGGCAGAGAGGGTTTAATGCACATTGCTTTTGTTTTAACTCTGTCCTCGATGCATTTTTAGGTTTTCATGGTGGTAGCAGTGGGTGAAATAGATCACCTGCTTTAAACACTATGTGTGCCATGATCTTAACCATGCATGAAATAATACGGGGAGAAGTTATAATTCTAGCTGCTGCTCATTGCTGTTCTTTGGGAGCGATATCACTGACACCTCCTGGCTGAGGTGACGCGCAGTGCTGACCTCTTAAAGCTCCCTGTTGTTATCTGGCACAGCGAATCTCAGGATAGTCTGAGACAACATAGTGACCACAATCTACTTAAATCATTCCATTGTTACAAAAGTACTGACTCTTAACCATGCCCGTGTCGTATTTTGATCTTGTTGTGTTTGTCACTTCATTTCCACTCAATTTGCTAGTAAGAGACGTGAGAATTTGGTATCTGTTCTGAAATGAGATAGATTGGCTTTGTTTGTAGAGCAGTGGCATAAACGTGCCATGTTAAATCTAAATCTGCTTTGTAATGGAGTTTAGATAGAGGGTGAAAGATGATGTTTTGATGGCGGAGTTCCACAAACCTCCTTTACAGCTGAGATTTCTCAGTTTGACCAAGTCTAACTACAGTTACTTCTTGAGGTTACTTTATCAATGTTGTTAACTGAATGAAAACAAGATGGTAAATCATATTTGTGAGAACTTCCATAGTGCAGGGGATGGTTTGAAGAAACAAACATTGAATGACCTTCACTGCTTTTGGTAATGAATAAACAAGGAGTTTTGAAGACAAGCTGGGAAGAGTAGGTCTGAGGCGAGTGACAGCAGAAAAGGGGGTAGTTGGAAGTAACCGGTTTCTCGTGCTGGACGGTCAGGAGGACTTGGAAGTTTCTGAAATATTTCAGGTCAGTTAAAAGGAGGTAAAGAGCAGAGAGAGGTGATGAGACATTTGGGCATGGACTAAGTAAGAGGGAAATAAAGGAAAGCTTTGAAGGATTTTGTGGGAGGGGAAACCTGCATGTGTTTTTGGAGGGGGAAACCACTTATAATGCGTAAATAGTTTTTGTGTGTGATGTTCAGAGCACAGAGGAGAGAGATGAAAGAAGCTTTAAGCAGTGGCCAAAAGCCTTGTCCTGTATATCTTCCTGCATCCTTTGTCCATTGACTTTTCTGTTTTCACTGTTATTCCTGAAACATGAATTTCTGCCTGTTTTCACTTTGGTAGAGCTAGCTGATCCAGGGTTAGGGATTGTAAATACCATGAGTAGTGTCTCCCATCATGGCAGGGTGCAAAACATCAGTACTTAGTGAATCAAGTAATAATTTTTGCAGAACACTTTAAAAACAGGAGATAAGTCACCGGTGCCACAATTTTAATAATAATTGCTCGATAAGTCTTTTTTTCATGGTGCCACGTGAGCAGAATGGAAACAAGCCTTCAAAAAACCTTCTGTACCTGACTATAGAAACTTTATACAGATGATTTATCTTTGGTTTTTTCCTTAGTTCTTTTTTTTTTAAAAGGCTTGTCTTCCTATGGTATCTCTTGTAGTTTAACTGTCAGTAACTTCAGAGCTCTGATTAAACACTTGGAAAGCACAGAAGCATATTAGTTTAGCTGGCAACAAATTACTTTGATTAAATATTTATGTGGTCAGTCCCCCATTTAATCAGATCCTCTTTTTGCTGTGTCTTTCTGCATAAATAGGTGTTTTCCTGTGGCTTAGCACCATTCACGTCAGTTCATTCAACTCTTGAAATCGTAGAACTCTGGAGCTAAGCCATACTTGGTTCTTGAGATCTGTAATTTTACTTTCCCACTGAACTGCATCAGTTTGTGGCAAAACTACTGAAAAACTGAGGGAAAAGAAATGATTAAATGCTTGAGGGAAAAGTGTGTCAGGCAGACTTTTATGCATCAAACCTATGCCACAAAAACTCCACCCACTTTGATCAATGAGGATTGTAAGCATTACCTGTTTAAAGTTTTGTATCCTAATTAAAAGGAATATTTCACACTTAAGTCAGGTTTTGCAGTGTGATTTTGAAAATGCATGTGCTTGGACAAGGAGAACTTACCATGACAAATGTGTTTAAAATTACTTCCATAGCTTACCCCTTCTTTGGAATGAGAGTAAAATCCAGAATTAAAGTGTAAACTGAAGTGAAGCTGAATTATTGAAGCAAACAAATTTAACTCTGAAGCTACAGTAATACTGTAAAAAAGGAATATCCCTTGCTTTTGCTCCTTTCACTAAGTACCCTACCTTTTGTGAGAGGTAATACTTCTCAGTTACCTGCCAGGAGTCAAAGGTGCTCACAGAGCCTGATGTCCTCACAGAAGGGCAGAGCTTTCTTCTTTGTAAAGGGGCTCGAGATGGCATAATTGAAAGCTCAGCTGGCTCCTTATGTGTGTGCATTATTACTTGGTGCAGTCTGAAGAGCTGAAAAGGTATTTTAGCTCAACATTTTCCTTTAAAAGCACAGTTAAACCGTTTTAACTTCATCTCTTTCACAAGTGATAGGTTGATGCAGGAATACCTTGAATAAGGCAAGGGTACCCATAGTATTGCAAGCAGTGGTTGAAGGAAAGCTGTAGTGGTTCTTAAAGAGATTCTTTCTGATTGTTTGCCAAAATTTAAAAGCTGTGCTGAAACAGCCTGTGTCTGAACCATGTCGATCCTGGTTGGTGAAGTCAATTAACAACGAGCAGCTCCAGTTCCTGACCTCCATCACAACTGCAACATTGGAAATAAATGCTTGCTGTGTAATGGGTAATTGAACATTCTCTTCCTCCTTTTTCACCTAGATAATTTCAGACCTCGAGTCTTGGAATGATGAGCTCTCTCAGCAGATGAATGACTTTGACACTGAAGATCTTACAATAGCAGAGCAGAGGCTCCAGCATCATGCAGACAAAGCCCTGACCATGAATAACTTGACCTTTGATGTCATCCACCAAGGGCAGGATCTGCTGCAGTATGTCAATGAAGTGCAGGCATCTGGTAAGATGGCTCCTTGATGCTATTTAGGGTGGTGGTTTTATGAATGTTACCCAGTTGTCTCTCCATGGAATATGTGAAAATAGCAGAGATGCTGGTTAACTGAAGATGTGGACTTTTTTTTTCCTTTATACTTAAATCATTTGTTAGTATTCATGAGAATGTTTGTTGTTATAGCACATACATAATTTTTATCTAAGGGTTGGCAACACCTGAAGATGTTTATGTGTTAAAGAAAGGTATTTCTCTTGGGAAATCAGTAAAATTAGCTTAAACAGCAGGGAGTTGATTTATAGTTAAGCAGAGCAGTGCAGTCAAGCCAAAATTTTCAGCTTTCAAGGAATATCTTCCTTTTTTGTTTCTTTTGCCCTTTTGCTGTGTACAGTCACCTAGGGTAAGTGTCAGGGTGCTCTTTTTTTTTTTTTTTAAAGTTAATATTGCATTTTAAAGAGTGCAAAACCCATGCATATTATTTAAGCAAATGCTCTCAGGATTAAGTTGGACTTTGAGAAAGAACTGGAAAACCAAGTTAAAAACAATATAAATGGTTTGTGTTTGGAAGACTTGTAAGTCAATTATAAACAACTGGCTGATTACAGGTGTTGAGCTGCTTTGTGACAGAGATGTAGACATGGCGACTCGTGTCCAGGACCTGCTGGAGTTCCTCCACGAGAAGCAGCAGGAGCTGGACGTGGCGGCAGAGCAGCATCGCAAGCACTTGGAGCAGTGTGTGCAGCTGCGTCACCTGCAGGCCGAAGTCAAGCAGGTATGGGTGGGCTGGCTGGCACATCTCCTGGGAGAGCTCCCTTCCTATAAACAGGCGTGGAGAATTAGTTTCTGTTGTATAAAGTCTTGCATTTGCCGGGGGGGGAGAGACTTTGAATTGAGCTTCTAGGAAACTTCATTCTCTGTAGTTTCTAATTTGCATTAGCAGTCCATATTTCTACCTGGATACAAGTCAAGTATTTCAAGTCTGGAGCAATTTGAACTAGTGTTAAATAATCCATGCTTTTATCCTCTGCACGGAGATTAATAAAAACGTTCAGTGGTATTTCCTGAACACTGACCCAGTGCATGTACCAATGGTCATAATGTGCTATCAGCAGGGATTACTTTCTGGGAGAAGGAAAATGAAGCTTTGCTTTTCCTAGCAATAAATAGGTGAGTTTTGAGGTCCTTATCTGATAAACACATAAACTTGGTGAAGTCAAGATGCTGCGGGCAAAACCACCAAAGCAGGTAAAAGTGTAAAAACAAACAAACAAAACACTAGAAAGGTAAGAGGTTTTGATCTTGCTCACAGTTGGTGTCATCACAGAAGTCTGCTAGAGTCTGTTGTGTTAGCACATCCCATAATGGCTCCCAGTGCAACTTGTCCTTTCTCTGTTTGCTACGAGCTCTTAGAAGAATTCCATCTTTCTCATGAGACAGTGAATGAGAAGTCCCAAGGGATCCAATTAGCATGGGAGAGGCGAATAGAAGTGTGCCAGAGTATTTCCAGGCAGTGGTTCATTACTGTAGACCCAAAGTTTCTGTATCATCTTGAATTCAAGGAATGCCAGGAACTGCTGGCGTTCCCTATCAGTGCAGTCTGGGGGTTAATCAAATATATGATCTTTCAGTTCGAGCCTTGCATACGCTACTGAACTGTCCTGTATCTGTCTGGGTGCTTGTTGGTGTTCATAAATGCGAGTTACACGTGTCTCCTTTCATGTAAAAATGGTTGAGGTAAAGTTACAGATCAGGGTAGATTCTGTGCTCAGTTGCACACTGCCTTGAGGACGAAGGGAAAGAGTGCATGTTTGCAAAGGAAAGGAAAAAATGAAAAGGAGGAATGTGAATGCCAGCTGAGCCACTCATCCCTTTGAGGTACATCAGTGGGTTGGGGTGGGGTGGGTTAGTTAAGAGCAAGAAATTGTTATTTCTCATGCTACTGAAATAATATTCAGTTACAGAACAGAATATCTCACTTGGGTAATATTTCAAGGACACACATTAAAGTACCTGCTCCCACAGTAGCACGAGTACTTTGCCCCATTAGCTTTGTTTGTCTGTCAGTTCAGTGTGACAGGAGAGATACAGGCATTTAAACATTGTGTTTGCAAAACAGGTGCTCTGTATTTTGGCGGGTACAAGCAGGTAATGAGCATCACAGACTGTAGATGAGTATCCACGTTGCACTTGTACACGTAGGTCATTCTGGAAGATCCTTGTGACTTTTCTGAACCACTGCTGGTGCTGGCAGAAACTGAAGCTCAAGTTTAGATTTTTCAGAAAGCAATGGAAAAAATTACTTAATCCTACAGTAAAGATACAGGTAAGATAGTGCCCTAGCAAGGTACCTTTTTTTACTAGACTGTTTTTGGAGGAAGAAAAAAGTATTCTATTTATGTTCCTAGTACGCATCTCTATTGAGTGGGGGTTTGATGTTGAACCAAAAGCCGTTAAGGACCTGAATTTTCAAACAACGTTAAACAAACATGTAAGTGAAGGGATGTTTGTCTATTACAAACTCCTGTTCCAGATTTTTATTGTACACAATAATGTGTAATAATTCACCAGCCTGAAGACCTAAAAATTGAACTGAACTAAAACTGAATGTTTTATTGTCTCATAGGGTTAATTTTCATCCCCTTTGGAATGCTGTGAGTAGGCTAGTAACTTTTAGTTTTGTGATTTTTAGTTGCCTTTGTAGAAAACCACATCTGACTTCCTTTAGCTTTTACTAACTACCAGGAAGTATGATCTTCTCCTGTTTCCCCTGTACAGGAAAAAACTTCATAGCTCAGCAGGTCATAGCAGGTGCTTTGTCTGAGAGTAAAATGACACGGTAAATCTCCTTGTCAGTCTGTTTTGTTTATTTTGTTGCCAAAGCAGTGAACACATGATTTTCCAGTTCAATTAGTGATTTTTATGCCAGATTTATTGTTGATGAACTGGTGGTGAGCATGCTTGCTGTGTAGACAGAATACTGTCTCTGTAGCGAAGATTTTTACAAGATTTTAATTTGAATTTTTTCTGTGAAACTGACATTAGTACTGTTGTGTTTTCACATATATGTGTATATATAGAAATATATAGCTTGTAGTATTGTGAAAAGGTTAGACTGGAACACTGCGGGATTTTTTCCATAGGGCTCATTTCTCAGATTACTGTACTAGGGACCAGCAAACCATCTCCTGGCTTAGTTTTGTGGTCAAATACTAGCAAAGAGTCTTTCCAGTACTAGGTAGTGGAGCTGAGTTTAGTGAATTCTTACCGACTAAGCACAGAAAGCGGATGAAGACGTCCAGTGCTGCTTCCCCCTTAACTACCGTACCAGTTCTGCTTTGTGGCACCAACGTTGTGCAGATGAAGCTTCAGGACTAGGAGGAAGCAGAAGGGCCAGAAGACAAACACAGGTTTAAAGAAAACCTGCAAAGAATTTGGTTGTCAGCTGGATGTGTAATAGTTGCAGAAAGGGCAGAACCAGATAAAAAATTCCAGTGTAGGAAAACCTCAGCCGATAAGGGAAAGAGGATGCTCACCTAAATAGGAAGGGACAGCTGTTCATGGAAAAAACACTGGAATAAAAATGTGGCCATTTTATAAAGGGCAGGGACATGTGAGTAGGTAGAGGCAGAGAAACAGTTCCGAAATTACTTGTCTTAGCCAGAATTCTACTTGCGTGTTTGCCAAAAAAAGGTGTTTATTTTTATTCTCACCTAAAATACAGCTGCTGGATTACTTACTGCTGCAATCACTGGCACATACTCATTTTGTAGAATGAATGCTATGCTTTGCTTTACATCCAGCATGTGTCTGGGTGGAAATCTTCACCAAGCTCCAGAATGCATGGCTTTTACTATGCTCATCAAGACTTTCAGTGCAACATTGTCCGCTGCTCTAATGGTGGTATATGTACCTGTACATATCTGTACAACAGTGTACAAATACTGCTACAAGTACAAGCTTGCACCCTCAGAAGTGTCTTGAGCTGCCTTGTGTTCTCACAGGCAGATCTTTTAGCTTGTTTCAAACACAGGCCAGTGCTTGAGCTCTTATTGTCCCAAAATACTATTCTGGAAGGGTATCCTGGCACTCCGTATAGTGCCATATGGATGAAAATGTAGCTAGGACAGCAGGCTGAAGCAGGTGTGTCTCGTGATTGTGTTCAGTTAGAGTCTGTCCAAGAAACTAACAAATCGAGCATTTATCTATAGAACTACCTGCTTGACCCTTTCAAGTGTCCCAGATGCTCAGTTTCATTTCCACAGTTCTGCTGGTGCTCTGCTGATGCTTTTCTGGCCAGTGGAAGGCTGGGAGAGGAAAGATGGCATATCTGGTGCTCACAAACAGTGAGGTGATGGGAACAGACCAACAAACACTGGAAGGCAGCAGCCCTGGCGAAAGAACAGGCTTTTGTTACTTACTAATGCTTATGTCTTCCCCCTGAGTCAGAGCAGGGAAAAGGGGAAGGTGCTGCTGGCAACTGTTGTGTTCCTCCAGCTTCAGCACTTGCATACCAACCTTGAACAAACAGGAGGGCAAATCCTTGTGTTGGAAATGGCAAGCTCTGTGCAAGTTGCGTATGATGGGATGCCAAGACTAGAACAGTTTTGCATTAGTTCTGCTTAAGCATTCCTCTTCATTGTGCATTCTTTGGAGAAGGTGAACTGTGTTTTAATAAGAAGGTGGTGTGTTTCATTACACTATACCTAGAATAATTATTTTGTACAGTAGAGAGGGAGATTACAATGGCTTTTGTAAGACAAAATAGAAAAAAAATAAGTAAATTAAAAAAAAAAAAGTATCTCCCTGTCTCATGTTCTTACAGAAAAATCCTTTCCTCTAAACGTAGTTTCTGTCCGTGGTCTGTTGGACCCATCTGGTTTCCTTGGAGGTTTCCCTTGTTCTTGCTCCTGAGGCTAATGTGTGCTTGCTCCCTTGAGTATTAACAACCCAGGGGTGCCTGAACCTAGAGACTCCCAGCTCCTCTCATTGCCCCTTTTGCCTGCTCCACTCTGATCTGGAAGTATCTTCTGGAGCAAGAGAGCTTGTTCTGCCCTTTACCCTCCAAGGCTTCACCTGACCAAGTGCTTTCTTCCCTGTGAGATGCTGTTATGTTCCACATCTATGCTGCAGGCATATTCTTTCCCACAGACCAGCAGGTTTTGTTTAGAATAATTCAAATACATGCTATTGGGGGGGAAAAACTTATTAGCAATTTATTGTGCAGGCAGAAGTGGGGAAAAACTAAATTATTAATATAGCAATATTGCAGTCTGGATAAATATTAGACAAAAGGGAATGAGACTGTAATGTGGGTTTGAGGGAATGGTTGTTGTGTCATGATAGCTAGACCTCAGTTGCTTCAAGCTGTTAGAGACGTGTTAAGGTATACTTCAGATGCAGACCACATGTGCCTTTGTTTTTAAGGATTTGTGTTTTATTAGGTGCTTTGCCTGCTTTCTGCATGTGTCTTCAGCCTGTGATTATGATCATGTCATCCTGCTTCACTTAGTAATAACCTGGCTCAGTAGCTTTAATAGTAGTGTTACATGTGGGTTACTAGATGAGAGTATTTAGTGTTAAGAGCTAATTGCATTTTGGTAATTAATATTACCAGTGATTAAAGGTCTAAAATCAATTAGTATGAAAAGGTTAGAGAAGGTATGTTTAAACTGGCTATTTTCATATCAACTGGTCTTAAATTAATTCACCCTGGAATATAAAAAAACCCAAACAACCCTGTCTGAAATAATGTCATAAACATTAAGATAGGCACAGACAGCTTATCTTCTTGTCCTGGTTTCGGGTAGGATAATTTTCCCCTAAACAGCTGGTGCAGTGCTGTGTTTGGGAGTTTGGATGGAGCAGTGCTGGTAACACACCAATGTTTTTAGCTGTTGCCCAGCAGTCAGGGACTGTTCAGCTTCTTGTTCTGCCCTGCTAATGAGAAGGTGGGGGGCACCAAGGAAGCTGGGAGGGGACACAGCCAGGGCAGGTGACCCAAACTGGCCAAAGGAGGTATTCCATACCAATGACATCATGCTCAGCATAAAGGAGAGCTGGTGGCAGAGGGGTACATGGCTCCAGGATGCGCAGCTTGGGGACAGCTTGGCTTTGGGATGGCTCTGAGCCGTACACCCTGTGTGGTTCAGTGAGAAACTGCATCGTGTGTCACTATTCATATATATGAAACTATAAAGTTCCGTGCTATAAAGTCCTGTTATTGTTATTTCTCTCTCCCAGTACACCATCCTTATCTCAAACCACGAGGTCTTCCTTTGTTGTCTTTTTCTCCTTACCCCACCCTCCAAGAGAACGGCTGCATGGTGCTCAGCTGCTGGCTGAGGCATAACTAGGACGCTTCTCCAAACTTCTGGACATTAAATGAGATTCTGGAGACCTGGAACTCAGTATCTGCTTCTCAGAAGTGGGAAAGGACTGGCTAAGGGAGGAGTATGGGTCAGCTAGTTTAATGTAATTCCCAGGAAACATATTGAAACAAGTAGATTATTAAACCTGAATAGTGACGAGGAGGAAAGGCTGACATAGTGAAGTGTAGCTTCCCTGCTTGATAAATCCTGTTTCTTCCTGACAAGGTAACAGGTCTTCTGGGTAGAGGTGAAAAAGCAGATACAATAGATCTTCCTTCTATTAAAGTTTTATGATAGTTTGGTTCAGTCCATCTGGCCCTAACTTACAATGAGAATGTCACATGAGACTAGATTACCATGAATGATAACTTGCTAGAAAACCATGCTCAGTAACAGAACTTATTGAGACTCACTGGATGGGAAAAGAGATTTAAAAATTTTTTAAAAACATCGATAGAAGTGTATATTTGGATCCTGGTTCATGTTTTTTAGTCAGAAAATCTACATTAGACTCCAGATTATGCTTTTAAATCTGAACATGAAGGCAAAAGACGCTGAAAAAGAGAAGATGCTGGATTACAGTTCAGAATTATCTTGATATATGGGAGATTTGTGCTGCAAGAAAGACAGAAATTTTATTAGTGACAAACTCAGAGCATGATGTACTGGCAGGAATAATGAGCTGAACAAATGCAGCACAGGGGTAATTACTGGCTAGGCAGCAGTTCCATAGAAAAGTTGTACGTATGACAATGAATGACCTGAATTTTGCCCAGCTTTTACTCAGTGTTTGAAAGATTTTTATCAAAGTGATGGTTATCAGCTGGAGTGAGCTCATAAAAGAGGAGTGAGAAAAATGACCTGGCTAACTTCACATGGGAGACACTGAAGAGACTGGGGTCGACAAGAGAAGAGGAGCCTAGAGGACAGAATCAAGAAATCTTCTTGCTGGAGAGGAGAGAGAGAAAAACAAAGCTGATGTTAAAAGAGAACATGTTTTGGGGTTTTTTTTGTGGTCAAGAAAGACAAAACGAGCTGAAATTAAAGTGAGAGATGTGCTGGATGATAGAAAGAAGACATGGTGCTAGAAATGCCTGATGAGAGTGGGGGATGTTCATTATTGGAGTCTTGAGTAATGAACAAGGCATGGTTCTCTTGGAAGGGGCATCCTCCTGAGACTTCCTCCCCACCTGAGGATTCTCCCGGTTTCAGTGGACACGTCAAAGGCTGTGCACCCTGAAAACAAAAAATCTTGAAGAAACTGAGACACTCAGTGGTCACATTTTTCTTCACATTAATATTCAAAATTACGTGCTTACTTTTTACTACAGTGCATGTCCTCAGTTTACATTACTGATTCTGGCTCTTAAGCAAATACTGGGTCTAAGTTGTTCCTGTTCTCCAGGTGACAGAAACAGTATTCAGAAACACAGCCTTGTTCAAAGTATACACTGAAACCACAGACTTGTAGTACTTGACTGAAGTTAGGAGTTGTCAGCTAAGTTAAATTATAACGAATGTCATTTGCTGTGTGTATTGAATATATAATTCACTGTAAATAGATAATGTAAATATATAATTAATAAATGATTTAGTCATTCCCATACTGCATGTGACCCTAAATGTTTTTGTCCCTAGCAATGATGCTTTTCTTGCTGGTTGGCAGTGGAACGGCCTATTTCACTGTGTTCTCTTTTGCTACAGGTTTTGGGCTGGATCCGAAATGGGGAGTCCATGTTAAACGCTGGGCTTATCACTGCTAGCTCTTTGCAGGAGGCAGAGCAGTTACAGAGGGAGCACGAGCAGTTTCAACATGCAATAGAGGTAAAAGCACTAGTTCAGTGACCGTTATGAAGAAGTTCTGTGTTACAGTTCATGAGTCTCTGTAAATAAGAAAATCTGTTAAATTAATCTTACAGCAAAGAGATAAAACCCCTTGGGAAGGTGGGCTTTATTGGTCTAGTTCATTTTGGAGCTTCAGTTTCAGGTTAATGCATCTTCTCAGTGCCTTTTTGCATCTTTGTAAAGCAATAGCCATTTTTTCATTGGAGAGGTATTAAAAATACAGCATATTAAACAACTTTAGTGAAAATAGTGTTTCCCGTTTTTAGAATACAGTAATGTAATGCTAACTTGTTAAAGATAAATGGAACAGCAAATATTAGTTTTGTGTATTCTCATATAGTCCTTTAATGTTTCCATTTTTGTTTTGACAGTAGGTTTGACTGAAATCTGTGTGTGGTGGTGTGTCCATCCTCCTGCCATGATTTCGAACTGAAAACACCAGATTGGTCATATCCCTGCAAAAAATAGGGAGAGATCTTAAGGCTGACTGGACTGCAGCATTATTAAATAATAGGTGTGATTGAGGGAATTAGGGTGATGCCGATTATGTATAGCACAGTTCTTAAAAAGAACTTCATTGTTGATTATAGATTAACCAGAGTGATGGTTGTTTGGGAAAACTATTTTCAAAAGTTGTGCAGTAACTCTGTATGTTCATCTGCCATTTAGTGGAGTTTTGTGCTTCCTTCTCCCTGTAGGGTTTTTGTTGTTCAGGGATGTTTTGGTCAATTTAAGGAAAGTTGATTAATAAGCTTAAATTCTGAGTTTTTATGGATCATTCTGTACTTGGATATGTCAGCTCTTATAGTTAGAGGTTTGTGTTTACACAGAGAACTTAATAATTTGCTTACAATGAGTAGAGAGCTGACTTTTGTGTTGTCCTGCACACCTGCCCCTTCATTTGGTCACGACTAATGTGTGAAAGACTTGTGGCAAAGCTGTGAGGACAGTGATGGCAAACAGCCCAAAATAAGATGCATCCTTCCGATTTCATTTTTCTCCTCACCATGAAGGGAAGGAAAATCAGCCTGAAATCCATAATTATAACAAAGTGTACTGCAACATAGATATGCCATGCCTGGCTTCGTACTCTTCAGTGGCTGTGGCTTGTAAGCTGCTAGTCATTGTTGGTTTTAATGATGAACCTCTACGGGGCTTGTTTCCTTTGTATTTTGCATGAGTTAAGTCATGCAGTGACTAACATGAGACAGTTATTTTTGCTTAATAGGTGTTTGTGCATGTGTAAGTAAGTGTCATTGACACAGTGGAAGTGTGAGCCTTTTGAGGCCTTCAAGCCATTGAAGTGTTCCACTGAACTGCTGCGTTTTCACCTCTTGTCAGAAAACACATCAGAGTGCCCTGCAGGTGCAGCAGAAGGCGGAGGCAATGCTGCAGGCGAATCACTATGACATGGATATGATCCGTGAGTGTGCAGAGAAGGTCGCTTCCCATTGGCAGCAACTGATGCTGAAGATGGAGGACCGCCTCAAGCTTGTGAACGCCTCTGTTGCCTTCTATAAAACTTCTGAACAGGTACAGAAAATGTTGTGTCACCTGTGTCTGCCTTGGGTGATTCTTTGGTGTGGCATAAAACATGGGTGACTGGGTGGGGGTATATTTACTAATTTGACAACTACTGCAGTTACACAAAAAATGCAAAACCCAAATCTTCTTACCCACTGCCTGTAGAAAGAGAAAACCTGTGTTGCAGCCTTTCAGTATTATTAAGTGCTCTTGTAAAATAAAGGCTTTTTTCCAAGGCCTGTAGCGATGGGACAAGGGGCAACAGTTTTAAACTGAGAGCAGATTTAGATCAGAGACAAAGAAGAAATTATTTTATGATAAGGGTAATCAGACACTGGAACAGGTCACCCAGAGATGTTGTGGATGCTGCATCCCTGAAAGTGCTCAAAGTCAGGTTGGACAGGGCTTTGAGCATTCCAATCTAGTGAAAGATGTTCCTGCCTCTGGCAGAGGGTTGGATTATACATGGTCTTTAACCATCCCTTACAACCCAAACTGTTCGAAGATAGATGAGTAATAGACAAATTGTACTACTGAAAGACTACAGTGTAATTGCTCTAAGTACACTTGTTTCAATTAGCAAACTTCAAAGAAGGTGCACTGCCAAAGTGCAGTGGTGGTTGGTGAAATCTTCATCTGCCTGTCATATCACTCTCTCCTTTAATATTGGTGAGATTCTTAATTTTAGCTGAGAAAAGCCTTGTAAAATGTTTCAAGATGAAGCACGCTGTACAAGAGCTGAGTTCTATTTCTGCTTGTTTCAAGAAGTTTTGTTTAAACCATAAACAAATTCCACAGAGATTTTGATGCAAGTACTTCAGATGGCTAATTATGGGTTTTGTGTGGGAGTCAGAGAAAAATCAGCTTCATCCTACTTTTCTATGGAAGAGTTAGGGGGAAGTTTGGCAGGGTTGCTTCCTCTACAATCATATCTTAAGCCCATCCTGAACTATGCAGTCACAGAAGTGGACAAGGACGAGCAACTTTAGGGGAGAGCCTTCTGAGCAATTCCATGTAAGCAGGCCAATACTTGTGAATCTACAGCCAGTGCTTTCAAACCTACGGCCAAAGTCTTGAGTCCTAGCCAAAGCATGTCAGAAGATTGGTATTCTGGGTTTTTTGGCTTGAATTTGGAATTTTAATCTTCCTGAATTATATTCAAATTGGACAACTTCTTCCTCGTAGGTGTGCAGCGTGCTGGAAAGCCTGGAGCAAGAATATAAGCGAGAAGAAGACTGGTGTGGGGGAGCAGACAAACTGGGTCCCAACTCTGAAACAGATCATGTTACTCCAATGATAAGCAAACACCTGGAACAGAAGGAGGCATTCCTAAAGGTTAGGGTTTGCTGCGTTCTTTTTGTGGTCTATGTCTGGGAAAGCAGGCAGTCAGAAGCTTACACTTGCAGTGCTGAAATACATGTGGAAACCAACGGTGTCGATTCAGAAGCTACAGGTATTTCCCAGACTGCAAAGATGTGGGCAATGCATGTTAACTGCTCTGACAGTGATTAGGAGAGTACTGCCAAGTGTATAAAATTGTAGCCAGTTTTACAAATATATTTCCTGTTGAACTTCAATAGTTGTCAGGTCTCCCACTGTGACTGAAGAGGAATTGGGAATCACTGCTTTGAGCAACTGTCATTCTAAAGAATGCTTAAAGGCTGCTGCTTTGGAGAAGAAGTGACAGTCGCATAGTGCCATAGCTGCCTGTGTGCATCAGAGCAGCTCTCAGATGTACTTGGGCTACAGTAGAGTACAGAAAGAGGAAATTGCCAGACAAGCATCTGAGAGTAGTGGTGTTTATGTAATAGTCTGCAGAGAAATGAAAAGTTTAAGGGTTTATAGTTGGAACGTAGTTAGTTTCAGCTAACGTTGTAGTGAAGAGGGTTATTGATCATGCTGAATAATGTGTAATGGATGCTTGCAGAGCAGTGTAACTCACCCTGTAATAAAAGGCTTTTTCCAGCATCACCTTGAAAGACATCAGAGCATAAAACTTAGTTCTATTATAAAAGCCTTTTTGTTCTCATTGCACAGATGAGAACATTCAAAAACTTATTAGCATAGCTCTAAGCATACTGTCAAATAGAACTTTCTGCAGCTGGCATGTGTGTTTCCAGCCTGTCTTAAACCAGTTTGAGAAATGACTTAGTGTTTCTGTTACTTGATCTAACCATGCAACCTTTACCCAACCTTTTAAAGTGGCATTTCATGTTCTACTTATTAAAAATAAGGCAGCCGGCCCATATATACTATTTGGTGTACATTAAGGTGTAGAAGGCAGCTGAGCTGATTGTTGGCAATACAGCAACAAGGACTGAAAGCTGTCAAGGCCTTGCCCTGGTATGTTGAGGGCAGTCTTAATATTTTAGCTCTTTTGGTGTCACTTAAGTGTAGTGTTTACTTTTTATTTAAAGTAAAGGTGGATGTTCTGGAATATCCAGTTGAATACATAAGCATATGCACTCTATGCAATAACTTACTTCAAGTGGCACATGGCACATACTCAGACTTCTCTGTGAGGTCTGAGTCATGCTGAAAGCTCTAAAGCAGGTAATTGCTTTTCAGGATCTTCAGGTAAAAAGTGACAGCATTTTGTTTGCGGGCTTTTTTCTGCTGGATAAGTAAGAATCAATTCTTATTTCTTGGGAAAACTGTTTTAGTGTTCAACTTGACTTGTAGAAGGATTTAACATGCGATGCTTTTGAAAATTGGAGAGGGTGGGAAATGCTCAAAAGGAGGATGAGGAAGGTCCTGCATCTCTTTCTGGATGGATGTGTGTGGGCATCTTCAAAGAAAGTAATACTGCTGACTCTCTAGGCTTGCACGCTGGCTCGGAGGAATGCTGATGTCTTCCTGAAATACCTGCACAGGAACAGCGTAAACATGCCAGGGATGGTGACACACATCAAAGCACCAGAACAACAAGTCAAAAGTAAGGGGTTTCTTGTTCTTTTTTTACTCCAAAGAATGTGATCATCATGTGTTGTGGTGTGTGCGATGATAGAGGAGTGAAGCCTGCCTAAGTAGAAAAGGTTCTGTCAGGTTTAACAGGAAATAATTAAAATTGCTCACAGACTTTGAAGGAGCTGCCAGTCTTCAAATTATATCCAAATGAAGTTGCTTTGAATTTATTTATCTTCTGCTTACATTTAATCTTCTTTCAATTGGAGTCTTAGATGTGCTGCTTTTGTTCAGAGAATGAGATAGAAAACTTCCACATTATAATGTTTGGTCTGAAGCCAGATGGGAGCTATCACTGTAAGCTTACTCAATGAGTTAGTGTGGTGCATTCTCCAAGTTCCTTGGGAGTGCAAGATAATCTCTTGAATGATGCCCTTGGACCATCTGTATAGTTGAATCAATATTAAGAAGCTTCATGAAGTATAGGATAATGGGCATCCTGATGAAACATGTAGATAGGTAGTAGCTGAGGTGAGAACTAATATATGGGGCTTGGGTTTTGTTGGGATGAATTCAGCGTACTGCATCTCTAAGGTGTAACTTGCACTGTGGGAAATGGAGTAGAGAGAAATCTGTAGGGCTTTCAGGAACAGAAGGACAGAACTTATGTAACTGATGTGTGAGGGAGGCAGAACAGATCAGCGAGGGAGAATCAGGAATAAATACTGCCTTTTACTTATTTATTTGCCATATTTGTGTTCTGCTTGATGCATTTTGGAGCCGTGACTGAACACTCAAACCATGCTAGAGACTCAAAACCAGAGAAGTCTAATTGTCTAATTAATTGCTGTTTGCAGCTGCTCTAAAAGGAATTTAGCAGAGGATGGAGCCAAACTGAGAGGAACACAGCAATAGGACCAAAGGAAAAAGTTGCAGCAAGGAATGTTGTGAATGGATATGAGGAGAAGATGTTAGTCAAGAGTCAGAAAGCAATGAGTAGAGCACGTAGCCCAGAGAGGTAGTGGAATCTCTGCCCTTGGGAATTTGAATAAGTTGAACAAGCCCCTGAGAAATTTCCAAGTTAGCCCTGCTTTGAGGCAGAGATTGGAACAGATGGCCTCCAGAGGTCACTCTAAATTGTTTGATGACTGTATCAGAAAAGGACGTGCTCGCTGCTTCGCTTTACTACAAGAGGAAAACACTTTGTGTTGAACTCACCCATGGATCTGACAGTACTCAAATTGAAAATCTCCCTGTGTTGAATTTTTTGTGTTGGAAAGGTAATAGAGTATTGGCCATGCTTTTCACTCTAAGGAAATAATTGGATTGTGGCTGTTGAAACTTCAGGCGTGTAGAGCTAAGACAAAGGACTGTTTCTCCCCTGCCCCCAAGGCATGACCGGTTGTAGAAGACAAAATCTCAACACAAGACAAAATCTCAACACAGATGCTGGCACTCTCAATTTTTCAACTCTTCTCTTAGTAGTAGACAAAAAGAGCCAAGCAGAAGCAAATAGGAAGTTGTAGCTACTACACGTAGTCAATATAAGAAAAAATATTAGGGATTTTAGACACACTTTTTAAAAATCTAGTTTTGAAAGCTATGTGGAAGCAGTCATTCTGAGAAAGGTAAATGTGTTCAGGTAAGGAAAGAGTAGAAAAGTCTTCTAATGTCCTTGAGAATAACTATGTCAGAGTTGTATTGCTGTGCACATCCTGTGAACACTTAAAATCCTGGATGAATGATGCATGTTTTAAAAGTAACAGAAAAAACCCCAACAAAAATCACCAAGCAAGAAAAAACCCAACCATGTGCTCTGACACCTTTTCCCCATAAGCCATGTGATAAGTGCTTCTGAGAATTAAACATGAATCAAGATAAAACTAGCCAGGACCCCTTCCTTTTAGTTCTCAATGGCATAGTGGTAGTTGACAAAATGATTTAAGTTCACTCTGATCTTCCTATTCAAATATGCATATAAGGGAAAAAAAATAACCTTTTTATGTCTTTTCTAAATTTATAGAGAAAGAATAATAATAGTGTTTATTTCATTCTAGTGGAAATAAAGGCTACACATGTTCTGCCAGACCATTACACGCTCATGCTCAGGTGTATACTTGAAACAGTGTGTCAGACTGATCAGCATACGGTATATAAATGAACACTTCAAAAACTTGAGTTTCTGCAGGACAATTGAAAGCTTTTCAAGAGCCTCATTCATACTTAATCCTTACTCCCAGCTGCAGATTATAGTATCTAAAAAAGCAGTTTCTTAATCTGGGAAAAGTTTACCTAAAAACATGCTTCATGGTAAACAATCACAATGGTACTGAGCTCGAGAGGTTTCATTCTCTCCTTTCACTCATACCAATATAAATAATTTCCTTGACCAGGGTATATCCACCTTTAGAACTCCTTCCTAATATTCAGCTTTGTGGCCTGAAGCTGTGCTGTGGCAGGTGGGTTCAGTCAGTGACAATTGCTGTAAGCTTGGAAATGGAGCATCTTCATCTTTGCTCATGCTGCTAATTTTGTGTGCTTTATTGGTTACCTCTGTCTCTGCTGTACAGGCTGCGACTGAATGAAATGCAGGAACATGTCTAGCAGCGCTCATGCTTTTAGATAGGTTGACATAGAGTGCAGAGTGCATAGAAACAGCTGAAAGCTCTCCAAGCCTGGAGAGTCAAGCTGGTAGTTGAAAAAACTATGCTAACAAATACTGGAATCAAAGAAAATAACAATGGGGACTATAGGTCAGAAGGCCTGAGAGAGAGCTGTTGATCCAAACCTAGCATTGAATGTTTCATGTTCTGTAATTCTCTTTCAGTATTATATAGAACATATTTTTCTCTTTCTTGTTAGTCCAGTTAATGGCAATAACACTAACGGTGCCCAGCCAAATGTCTCACTGGCTTGCCATCTGTGTCATGTCCTGACAGGACTAATGCTGTTCCAATTAGTTAAATTCACCTTGCTTGTTCTTTGTCAGAACTCAGTTGTGTCACTATCAAGATGTCTCTTTCTATACAGTGTGTGCAGTTTGGTGTATTGCACTATATAATGATAGTTGTCCATATGTCTGCCCATGTCCCTCCCTGAAACCTGGCATATATTCTGAGCAAGTGTTTTAGAGGTGGCATAAGGCAGAAATAAAGCTGCAAAATTGTCCTGGTTTTGGCTGGGACAGAGTTAAGGTAAGGGTCATAGCTGATCAGCGCGTGGCTTGGCTAAGGGACAGACTGGCTGAGGCATATTTCAGGGTAGCCTGCCCAGCAGGAAGAAAACCTTGGCTGCAGTGACCAGATTCCAACCAAAAGCAAGTCCTGGGTGATCTCAGTACACTGTTGCAAGTGGGAATAACAGTGCTTCCAAGTGAGAGGATGTTGGCAGCGATGAGGACAGGTTTCATAATCCTCAGGGAGGCTGTGATGTGTGCTTGTAACTGGTCCCAGATCACTGACAGAGAGAGGTGGCTTTTTCCCTCAGGCTCTCCGCATTTGAGCTACTCTGTCAGGCTGTTACTTGGAGGTGTTAGCTTTTCAGATGTAAGATGTGGTGGACCCACACAGTGGGGCAGAGGAATGCAGAGGTGGCAAGAGGCCTAGCATCAGAGAGTCTCTGTTTGCAATGGTGGAAAACACCCATCTGTAGGCCTAAGTAGAGAAGCCAGTAAAGTATAATTGTGAAGAATGAACCATTTTTGTGGGCTGATCTGCTTCTGGTAGACCTCCTTTTGGGTTCTCTGCACTCCTGACAGAATCACCTGGCAAAGATGTTGGGTGTCCCCATTTCCATGTATTTCACCTTGCTGTCTGGGTTTGCAGTGGCTATAGAGTCTGCAGGGCTCCTGCTCTGGAAGAAGCTGTGGGTAAAGTGAGCTCCACAAGAAACTCCTGGGATTTTTTTCCCTGGGGAAAAAAAAAAAACCCAACAGTAAACAGTGAAGAAACAGAGTTCAGATAAAATCTTCTGCACATTGTAAGCAGAAGGTCTTTGCCATCCAGGAAGAATTTCTAAGCCACACGTGTGAAATTGTGGAGTAACAATGGAACTTGGATGTTACTTCCCAAGGGCAGTCAGTTTCTGATACTCAGGAATGGAATAACAAATTATGGAGTTAGCTATTTGATTACATGGAAATTCTCTCAAGGCTCAATGAACACTCATATTTGAACAAGTCAACATAATTATACTGCAATAGGGTTAGATATTTTTTTTTTGGAAGGGGAATTAAAGCCTTAGTAATTTTGTGTATTTTTTTCTACTTAGGTTTCTGTACATTTAATACCTGCTTATGTTGCATTTGCTGTTGTAGTGACCTACGGTTTTATATTTGCCCATATGTATTATTAAAATATTTTATGGGACACTGGTACATTCAGAAAAGTTGGGATTTTATTATGATTAATAAGAGACGTTAAGGATGTTGTAATTGTTTCCTCATACTCATTCTTTCTGAGGAAACCCCATCAAGAACCATCTTAATCAGACTGCATTTTCAATTCTTTTATAAACTGTGTCAGTCCCTGTATGAAAAATATTTGAGAAAAGAGGTGTTACTAAGTTCTAATTGCATCTCTAGTTTCTTTAGCTAATATTTCTGTAAATAAAAATAAAACAGGAACATTCTGTGTTTCATGAATATTGGAAAAAAGAGCCAAGCAATTAGGAAGTGTAAGTGTATTGTAAATTCTACAGTATAAAGTACTTTAATCTGCCCGTTTTAATGTGATATTTCAAAACTGTTTGTCTTAACAACTGTTGAAACTGTTTTCATTTCTTCAGATATCTTGAATGAACTCTTCCAGAGGGAGAACCGTGTGCTGCATTATTGGACCATGCGTAAAAGACGTCTTGATCAGTGCCAACAGTACGTGGTGTTTGAAAGAAGTGCCAAACAGGTGAGGGGTTTTTTTATAAAAATCCTATTCAGCATGATCAAGGTTTCACATACACTAACTTGTCCCACAATAACAAATTTGCCGTAGATTTCAATATTTCACGTGGCTGAAAGGTCCATGATTAAAATAGGAAGTACATTAAGTGATTTCCTTTTCCTTTAATACAGAGCAACTAAATCTGTTGAGGCAGGGGATCTTTACTGCTGTAACTTAAAGGTAGTGTTTTGCTTCTGCCAGCTCAATCTGGCACTGATGACTCTCATTTGTTCAAGCTTGTGTTTGACAAATTGTTACGCTTGTTAACTTTTACCCACACCCCTAATTTGACCAGGGAAATACCAGGCAGCAAAACTTTTGCTCCCACATTGAGGGGAAAAAACACGTAATTAAGTTGTTTGGCAGTTCTAGAAAACTGACAAGTTGGAAAACTCATTAAACAATAATAACAGTAACTTTGAAAGTTTTTGCAATTCTGTGTGTATTTGGTTTCATGGGTTCTTGCATGGTAGATCCACCTGTCTGTGCTTTGCTGAATTTACCAGTCTGGAAAGTGCTACAAAGTAAATACCAGACATTAAAAAAACCCAACCCGCTTCACTAATCAAAACACAAGCCATGAAAGTAAGTAAAGGGTTCCAGGGCAGAATCAGTATCTGGAATGATCTGCAATGTTTTTTTACCCTTTTTTGTTTGCTTGTTTTTAAAACTGGATAATAGGACAAATAAAAGAAGCTATCTGTTCCTGTTCTGCAGAAAAGGACACAACAACCATAGTGTGAAATGTAATTTGATCTACTTTAAAGATGCCTTTCACAATTTCACAAAGTAATGCAAGATAAATCTTGGAGTGAAGTTATAGATTAATACCTACTTAAAACAGCAACACCCCTTCCTGCCCCTTAACCTTAGCTCCAACCTCTGCTAAGCACATGACCTACTTGCTTTTGTGTAGAGATTACTAAGTCAAACACCAGAGATAAAGATCTGTCAGCATTTTCATTGTACATCCCATTTTTTCAGCAATCACCAGTTCAGTCATCTCAAATCCACACTGATTAGCTAGAAAATGGAAATGTTGCTGTCTTCATTTAGATTTTTGTTTGGGAGTAGGAAGAACCCATTCTTTGTGTTCTCAAAACTTGCTGCCCTACTATGGAAGCAGATACCATAGAAGTTTGGAAGGAAAATGGTAGACTCTAAGACTGTTCCAGAGTTAAGGGCTCACATAGTCACTAAATTGATTTCCCCAGTTCTTCTGTGGTGATGTGTCTCACAAGAAGCGAGATCCTCACGTGAAAGGAGAGCCGATCTAAACTGTAGGAGTTAACATCAAGATGAACTTTCTGTCACATTGTGACTCCAGAGAACTGCCAAAAAGTTATGAAAGGGCAACATTTGAGGAGGGGAAGTTTTGTTTATCATTCATTCCAGCATTGTGTAATAAACCCACAAAAAAAGGAGGGGGTTAAAAAGTTAAAAGCGAGAAGTATCAAAATCAGTGTTTGTAATATCAGTGACAGCCATGCTGCTTGTCATTATCACTTGTGAAGACTGACCTTAGAATGACAGAGGTGGCATTGTACAGGTGCTTGGTTGAAATGTCCCTTTTCTTGACACTAGTACAAGAGTCGTTTGTTGCCATCAGCGGCGCTTGAAAAGTAAAGGCCCATCTCATCAGGCTTGCATCTGCTCTTTTCTATGGCTAGGTAAATGACATCATAGCATTCACATTCAGTGCTGATTTTTGAAGGCTTTCTACTCATTTAGGTTTTGTACCAAGAGGCAAAAGCATCCTAAACGGAAGGAAGAGAATCAAACTTGTTCAGTCACACTGTTGATGAGCTTAAATTGTTGGTGGAATTACACAAATGATGTTTTTTTTAATTCAGTGTAAGGTTATGCTCTTAAAAAAATACATACCCAGTGTCCACCAAGATAAAACTTTTCCTGTTCTTGGTAATGTGTCTAGATAAAAGGGTAAACTGCAAGTATGAGAGATAAAAGGAAGAATGAGGAACCACCAGCAGTCATCTACTTTTTCTCTTGGGGTATTAAATTCTTTTTTAGTGCGGTATATGTTTCCTGAACACACAGAAGATACATGTAACAAGACAGTTTTAGGCAAACTATATTGAACTCAGAACATCAGGTACTGACTTTGTCAGGACCAAGTAGTTCCTAAGTTCATGGGCCTCTGTGTACTGCTGTAGCAGCCTGTACTAAAAGCTGCTAAAAGCTGCAAACCGACTTGATAATGTCAGTCTTCAGTTACATTTCTTGTTCTTACTGCTGTGTGGCAGTTTGAGAGGAGTCTTCCCCCGGCCCCAGTAACCAGAGAGTAGGATTTCTTGCAACCACCAGTTTGGGCTAAAAAGACAGCAAATACTAATGTGGGTAGAACATAGATAATAACCTGGAACGGGGTGGCTTATAATAGTGAGAGTGTAACATGCCAGGATGTGAAAGAGAAACAAATTTAGACTGTTACTCTTAGGTCTTGTCTTTTGCTACCTATACATATATCCATTAGTTTCATTCCTCTTCTGCTGCAGGTTTAATTTCTAGGAGTACCTGTAACTACAGACTCTATTTGTGAGGCTGGAATACATGCCAACTGAAGAGTGAAATGATAGTTTGATCTTACGTGCTTGGAAACTTTAGCCTACAAATTTGACAGCCTTATGTACATTTTCCCAAGTAGGAAAATGCAGTTGGTTGCATATTGCACAAAAAAAATGTCATTTTTGCTCAACTAGAGAGCATACTGATAAAACTGAAGACATAGTTAGGACCTTTTAATAGTAGACTGCCATAGTCCTGCAGTCATGGACTTCCCTGAAGTATTCAGATTCATGTATCAGTTATTTTTCTTTAAGTCTTTAAGCAGGGCTTCATAGACTAAGTGAATTATTTCGGAGTTACAAACTCTTTGATATTGTAGAGGTATGAGGTGATTGCAGTGAGTGACATAGAATCAAGTTTACCTGTGACCACTTGCATTTGCAAAAGTACATTGCCTTCTCTTTTACTTTTTCTTCCTTGCTTTATTTAGGCTCTGGAATGGATTCATGACAATGGAGAGTTTTATTTATCCACACATACTTCCACTGGCTCCAGTATCCAGCACACTCAAGAGCTGTTAAAAGAACACGAAGAATTTCAGATCACAGCAAAGGTAAAATTAAAAAAAATAAAACTATGGGCAATTTAAAAACCACAAATGATCCCAAATTCCATTTCACACCTTTCTTCCCCTGCACCCCACCTCCTTCCAAAAAAAAAAAAGAGAATGTGTTAATCAAGATTTGTTTACTTTCAGTGGCTTTCTCTCTGTGTTTTTGCTAGGTACAGAATAAATCAAAAGAGAAGATAATCATTGTTATGGGAGGTCCATCAGCCCTATATGCAGTTAATTTCTTCTAACAGAATTGTAGTGAGATAGCTAAAAAAGTTGTTGGTTTTGTTTTTTTTTTAAAACAAAACCCTACAAACCTTGCAGGGCCTCTGATTTCCACTTTTATATCCTCATCTCTATTGATTACTGCATGTTCATTTAGGATATAAAATATGAAACGGCAGATTGTTATTTAGCTGTGATTTATAATTAGAAGACAGTAGGAAAATTAAAGCTTTACTTGTTAGGTTACTCATTTTGTTAAAGTATTCTGTGATTCTGCTGTAACTTTTTGAGCCATGGCAGCATTATGTTATTCTGCATCTCTGGAGGCCTATACAGAGATGCAGATGTCACCTGTGAGGTTTACAAGTTCTCACATGTGACAGGCAGCCAGTGCATGACTGAAGTACCCGAGGGTACATATCCTTGTCTGTCTCTGTTTTCGTTTTGTCACCTGTTCAGACTGTCACGTTTCCACATCTTGGCTCTCCAGTCTTAGAGAAATAACAGAGCCCAAGAAAGTAAGTAGATGTTCATTTGTGTGAAGGACCACCTCAGAGAAGATGAGACTTGGAAATGGAGTTGATCATGGGACACATGAGATGGGAGCAAAAAGAGAATCCAGAAAGAACAGACATCACTTTTGCTTTTCAACCCCAGATCATCTTCCTTCTGAGTTTTTGCTCCAGCTTTTGTTCTGCTGGATCCCTTCCAGCATGCTGAGCACCACTGCCCCCCCTTGTTTCCTCTGTCAGTCAGCAGATGACGCGGGTGTCCCTTTTGAAAAGGATGTTGTTAGTGCCACTCCCTTGGCACTTCACTACCTGTTGGGAGGATGTATCAGCTCTTGCTGAATCCATAGCGAAAAGAAATGCTTGGATGAGGAACCGTTAGGAAAGAGAAAAGAATGGAAAGGGGGGAAAAAAAGAAAGGATGAACACTGTTGATTTTCCAACTGACACAAAAAAATTAAAATTCTTAATGACTGTTTTGCTTGACTCCCAGTTACCAGGGGCCCTGACGGTGCCCTTTACTCTGACATGGTGAGAGAGAGAGATACGGAGGTATAAACTCATCTATTGTAGATGATTTATGACTTCCAGATAAGTGCATAGTCTTAGGCAGCTTGTTAATTGGGAAAAGAACTTAGTTACAGATTTCAAATTTGGTGGTAGCTACTTGTTGTCTTAGTTTCTCTCAATCAACTGAGTGAAAACATAACATAATGTAAAAAAGATCTAAGGAATGCAGTCTCAATCTGTTACAGTGTAAAGCATATAAACAAGATTTATCTCTAGCTCAACCTTCCAGTGATGCCTAAAGCAGGGAGGTTGCTGAGACTGTGGGCCAGGTCCAGTACCAGTGCTTCGATGGTAATGAACAGGACACCTTGTTTGGCATCAAAACCCCTCTGTATTGATGCGAGCGGAAGACCCATGCTCTGAAAAGCTTGCCTCACAAAATTCAGTCTCTGGGTTAGGTATGGAGCACATTTTTGGAAAGAAAAATAACCAACCTGCTTCTACTCACGTAATAACAAACACAAGAAAACCTGTATGTGTCCTGTGCTGGTTTTATTAAGAAAAGCTATCTTACTAAAGGAGTTCTAGGAAAAGAGAGGAGAAAGCTGGCTCCTTTGGCCTCTCCAGCTGCACTTGGTAGCCTGTTAAGCCAAATGACTCCCTTCACGACAGGTAGAGGTAGTAACTGCTCGATATTTTCCTGTTTTCACAGCAAACCAAAGAGAGGGTGAAGCTGTTGATACAGCTGGCTGATGGCTTTTGTGAAAAAGGGCATGCTCATGCAACAGAGATTAAAAAATGTGTCACAGCAGTGGATAAGAGGTACAGAGACTTTTCCCTGCGCATGGAGAAGTACAGGACCTCTTTAGAGAAAGCTCTGGGTATTTCCTCTGATTCCAATAAATCGGTAAGAGAAATTTGAGTGTGGTGACAGACCAACAAGCTTTGCTTCTGTTTGATTTAGCTGTTGTTTTCCCCTGTCTCCTTCCTTAATCAATTCTTCCTTTCTTTAATAAAGAGCAAAAGCTTGCAGCTGGATATAATCCCAGCCAGTGTCCCTGGGTCAGAGGTGAAACTGCGCGATGCGGCTCATGAGCTTAATGAAGAAAAGCGAAAGTCTGCCCGCAGGAAAGAGTAATAAATTTATTTATTTTTTAATCAATGAGAATGCATAAATCAATCCTGATAATTAAACAACTGCCATGGCTTGTCTGTCAGCTTAGGAATTGGATAAACGGTAAAAAGAGAATGATGCTACTCAGTAGCTCCTGTTGCCTTCTATTCACATGCTTGTTCTCACAGATAATTCTAGCATGTCAGAATCTTAAACTTTCAAAGCTGTGTTAGACTTCTTTTAACAAGCTTTTTCCTTTTTAGAAATAATGTGAAATAAATGTGTAAGGGGGGGAGGGAGGACAATGGTTAAATGACTGCAGCAAGTGAACAGCATTTGAGGAACGATTCCATCTCCTTCCCTGTTTCTTTTTGTGCTGGTTAGTAATGGAGGGTTGTTACTTGTCTTTCCTTCATCTCCTGTCTCTCTTCACATTTTGTTTCTCAATTTTTCTTGCAGCAGTGGAAAAAGCAAAAGCTGGTGGGGAGAAAGCTGTACTCTGGTTATTATGCATTTATACTGATCTAACAGACTGAGATTTGATTATTCTTTCTGTTGTCACCTAAGGTTCATTATGGCTGAGCTAATTCAGACAGAAAAGGCTTACGTAAGAGACCTCCGGGAATGCATGGATGTAAGTTGGCTTTTTTTTGGTCTTTCACTAATCTTTGAAGACAGGATTCAATCCGTTGCTTTCTGTTTCTTTCTTAACAGCCAAGCATGATTGGCTTGCAGTCATAGGACTAGATTAACTATCTTTGCTGCTGTTAAGAAGAAATTCAGTATTACACCTGATAGCAGCCACTACTGAATCCATTCTGCCGTACTGAGTTTCAGCCTTTGCTCCTTTCCCAAGTCATAAACATGTGGGTTGTTTTGATTTAGAGAGGGGAGGGGAAAAAAGGAGGAGTTCATCTGCTTTGCTAGCAATAGAGAAGAGCTTGTGTTAATTCTCTTTATTATCTGTATCACATGTTCTGCTACTAGCTGGCTGTTTGAATAGAAGTTCAGAGAGATTCCATGGAAAAATGCCTAGTAATTGTTAACACTGAAGCAAGTAATGTTCATGTGAGCTGTTGCACAAAGCATGAACTTCTGGACTGCAGACATGACCTTGATAAGGAATATCCTGAAGCATTAGAGGTTGTCATGAGCACTATGCATTTTAAATGCTGAAGTCTCAGGGACTGTGTTGAATTGTCAGTTTTAGAACTTGGGTTTTACTGTCAAAATCACAATTTGACAAAACAGGTACTGTCACAATTGGAGATGAAGATGATGCATGATCTTTCCCTGGTTTCTCTCCAGGAATGCATGGTTACAGATACCTGGGTGCTTCTGTTCGGAGTTTATCATGACTTTTCATGCATCTTTTTTGTTCTGGGCAGACATATCTATGGGAAATGACAAGTGGAGTGGAGGAGATCCCACCTGGTATTGTAAACAAAGAACACATTATCTTTGGAAACATGCAGGAAATATATGAGTTCCACAATAAGTGAGTGACTTATCTTCCATTTCCATATTACTGCTAAATCCAAATGATGACCTGAGGGATTTCCTAATGAAAATACTGTGTGTATGAATAATGGCTGCTTTTCATTTAAAAAAAGAAAAAAAAATCTAAAGGTTTTCTTCTCGCATTGCGAGATTGTTTCAGTTGTTGCTCTTTGAAGCCAGGCAAGGTCCACCATTAGAAAATGTCATTTTTCGTCTAGGGCATGTTTTAGCTCTTAAGAAATTATTTTCATACACACAAATTTTGCTGTACATTTTCCAATTGCTCTAAAGAGATGGAAACCACTGAACTCAATTGAATATAGATATAAGCACAAGAATCGATTTAAGACCCTGTCATTCCTTGAGAACCCTCATTCCTGATTTCCAAGTGCGACTGCTAGTGAAAAAGAGTAGTGTTCCCTACTCTTTCTTGGCTCTTCAAAGCTTCTGTGGAGATGCCCCACCATTGTTACATTTAATTGAATACCAAGCATGAGTTTCTCCGGAATGGAATGCTTCCTAGGCAGGTCTGTGTACAGAAGTCCTGCACTGAATCTTCCCTTGTTGTTAATTCGTTGGTATTTGTATTGGGTTTTGAGTATTTTAAGTCACAAAATCTACCTAGCATATTCCAGAACCTGATTTTACAGTCTTTTGTATGCTTTGTGTTAATTTGAGCATCCAAAAAGGAATTAATCTTCTTTTGAGATGGAGGTCAAACTTTTCTTGAAACTGAAACAGTAGGAAAACTTCTTGATGGAGAACAGCAGCTATTGAATTTTTATGTGCTCTTAACTGCATGGCTGATGGATTGAACTCTGATCTTCACATCAGAATTTGTATTGAATTACATTTTTTATCTTAGTTGTGCTATTGCACATTTTTCTCCATTCCTCTTTTCTTCACTTCTCTAACTTATACTGTTGGTATGAATTTCAGCAAATTTTTTAACTGCCTTTTTATCACAAGCAACAGATAAATATCAGCTGCTCTAATGAAAATTGTACCATTTGGTGTTTTTCTACCCACAGTATATTCCTCAAGGAGCTGGAAAAATATGAACAGTTACCAGAAGATGTTGGACACTGCTTCGTTACTTGGGTAATGAACTTAGACTTATGTTAAGAAGTAACAAGGGAGATAGGAAGCATGAATGGATGGATTCTTGTTCTCAGATCCCTTTTTAGGTTGTAAAATTTGTAAAAGTACCTCTTCCTTCAAATTTGAGTAAAAATGTGTGTATCTTTAACTGGGGAGAAAAACAATTAAGGCACCCAGCATTCAGGTTTGGTTTGGTATCTTTGTCTTAGCTGTGAATAATCTATTTGTATACATTGCTAGTGTTTTCAGTCCAGCTTGCCTCTTGTATTTTCTTCTGCTGCCAGTTTGAATGGGAAAATAATTCTGTATAGTTCATCTTCTTGAGAGAGAAGATGCGCTTTCTAATAACTGTGTAAAAACTGAGACACAAACAGTGCTCTCTCATAACCTGTGTAATTTTTTTTTTAATTGCAGGCAGACAAATTCCAAATGTACGTTACTTACTGTAAAAATAAGCCAGATTCTACCCAGCTGATATTAGAACATGCAGGAGCATACTTTGATGTAAGTACTTTGTGTCCATCTCAAAAGTATGCCTTGGCAGTTTGAATCATGTGCTTGCAGTTTATGCTGAGTTCCTAATTTCTTATGAAAATGCAAGTTTGCTGGTATTAATACTGCAATTGAACGTCAGTTTAAAAAAATGAATCCTGTATCTCACATAGTCAACTTACATGCCTGAGTTGGTCTCATAAAGCTGTCAAATCAAGTGTAAAAAGTTGCTGTCATGTATCAGCAGTTCAGAACTGGTAGAAAGTTCTGGCAGCAACAACTGAGACGTGAATCTTCAGCTCTCACAAGCACATTCTGCAGATCTTAGCATTTTGATGCGCCTGGTTTACGCTGTATGCTATGAAACACGTTAACTTTTTGGACCACCTTTAAATGGTAATTGCATGTAGTGGTAATCCAGTTGACTGCCATTGCTCAGGGCAGCTAAATCAACCACCTTGCTTATTCAGTCCCAAGGTTACTTGGTTTACGTGTAAGAGTAATTAAGAAAGGACCAAAATACAGCAGCTGTGAGAGGTTTTAGGGAGGAATTTTGGCTGCATTGAATGAATTTTGGTTGAACATGTATTTACAGATGCTTCAGTTAGAGTGCTCTCTACCCGTTTTGGTTCTTTCTCCTCTGTGCTGAGCCACCAGCTGTGTAGTGACACCAGATTTTTTTAATAGAATTGTTTCTAGAAGTAGAGGGAAGGACATAATAAAAAGCCAGACAAAAAAATCCCTGAAGTTCTTGGGGTTTAGTCCAAAAATCTTTCACTGAGGAAATGGGGATTCTAAATGTTGTGAGGTAAAGCCTTTTTGTGAAGCCTCCTGTTAAGTTTTCAGTGTTTGAAGAAGGGGGAAGTTAAAGGAAATCAGGCAGATACAACAAAGTAATTCAAAGAAAAATTTAGTAAATACTCTTTTTTAAAACTATCAAAGGGCTCTGATAAAGCCATGTAAGAAATCCTTTCTTGCCACCGCCTTCAAAGGAGCACCCTTTGATCCTTCTGTTTTACCAGTGCATCCAGAGCTCTCCAATTCCCTAATCCACCTAAAATGGATTAGAACTGTGAAGACCTAATCCTGTGCACAGGTAACATCAAGAGCTTCCATCAATGCCATCGCCAGACCACGTGAAAATGTCTTACTTATTTCTGACACTGTAATCATGGTTAGAAAGCACAGAGCTGCAGTGCATAACTTGAAATTGCTTGAAACTGAGTGGTTACAGTATATCTGATACTGGGATACCCGGCAAACCCTGGCGGGTGAAGTTCAGCCGTGATTTGAATAACCATCCCACCTAACTCCGTTCTCCTCCTTGAGCTTTGTGGAGGGCGTTCTGTCCTTGTTTCGGCAGCGGCTGATCTCTGGGTAACCTCCATCCTGCAGTTAGAACATGTTACTTCGTGCTCCCTCTTGTGGGGCGAAACGCTTTCGGTGGCTGGTAACGTTTTAACGAGCAGTTGATGCCTTGGAGACCTTCGCCTCAGCCTTCCTCTGCTAGTCCTGGCTGTGTGTCCCCCCCTCCCCACAAACACTGGAGATTGTTTTCTCTTCTGACTTGCGAGTAACATAAGAAACGCAGATTTTGATTCTGGTTTTTTTAAGAGAGGGCACTGCCACATATTGGATATCCCTGATCGTTGCTACTTGTATTTAGGTTTGTTGAAAAGCTCCCTAGGTAGCCTTGGTAGGGGATACTCTTTTGTTTGCACAGAGTGAGCAGGCAGATGCACAACATGATTGTTTGCTGTGGCTGGAGTATCTTGCCATTCTGTGGTTTGATTTTTTTTTAATTTCTCCTTGCTAAAATACACTGTGTAGCTAATGTGTATTTGTTGCATAGCCCTCAAAGCAGTCTGTGTCTGAGTGCTGGTGCTCACAGTCCTCAAATGTTTGCCTTTTTCATGTAGGAGATACAACAACGACATGGACTGGCCAATTCTATCTCCTCTTACCTTATTAAACCTGTCCAAAGGATAACAAAATACCAGCTTCTTTTAAAGGTCAGTATTCAGAGTTCTTCATGTGATTCTGCTGCTCTTAAGAAAGCAAAGCTTTTGCTGAAATCAGGGGGGCTTTTTTACTCTGCACTCTGAGACTACAGCACCCTTGTTAGCCTCGAACATCATTGAGATATTTTTTAGGAGACCACTGAAAATGAAAGAAGGCATAAATAAGCAACTTTTTGTCCAGATTCCTGTAAATCCTCTCTACTAATGTTTACTTAGAAAATATAATTTGCATTTCCAGAGTAAAAAGGAATTCATGGCTGTATAGACAGGCACATTTTTGTAATGGTTCCTGCAAAAAAGTTTGGCAGGCCACCAGCTATGTTTATGATATTAAGTACTGTAAAATAAATGTCTATGTATTTATAGATATTAAACTATAATATGAAATATCTATAAAATAGACTAATATATGTGTGTGTGTGTATACACAGACGGTGAGTACCTGTAGAGCTGTTGCACAAACAGTTGTTGCTTGCAGTGTTGCCTGGAAATGCCAAGTAAACAGTAGCTGTTAAAATAACCAAAACTTTTGGAAGCCTGTAGTTAGAGCTTTTGCTCAGTGGGCAGAAGTCTTGTTGACTGAGCAGCAGTGTTCTTCAGCTGCGCTGGGTCTCTGTTAGGTGGCATTGCTTCGGCAGTAATAGCTGCCTACAAACACCAGCTGACCTGTGTCTCCCCTTCCTACTTTAGGACTGCAATGGAAGATTGGTTTTAAGATTTCTGAAAAACATTGCATGCTATTTCAGGTCACATTGGATGCAAAGAAGGCTGTCACTTTTAACTGAAACATTGTCTGTTCTCCCCTTGTTGAAAGACACAAGTCATAATCTACAGAAACACTCTAGGCTGTACCACTTCAGAAATTTTTGGGTATTGATTCCAACAACTATTGTTTCAAATCTAAGTGTGCCTCAGCCCCTATATTATTGAAGTGATGGGATAGATTGGTTTCACCAACGTTTGCAGAGCCAGATGGCTTTGCTGCGTAGTGAAATGGATTTATTTGGTGGTTGCTCCCTTTTTTTTTTTTCCGTTTTAAGAGTGATGTAAAACATGGAAGGATGGAGAGCCCAAAACTTCAATGATAGCTGAAACATTTTCCAGTTCTAGAAGTTCTGCTTATTTTTCCAAATGGTATTGAAGCTGCTCGTCTTCTGTGCCTCCTGGAGGATTTTTAGTTGTCATGCAAAATTTAATTGTGATGATGTAGTGTTTTGCTGTGGTGGTATTGGCAGTTAAATAAACATTGTGTAATCAGGATAAAAGCAGGAATCACCTGGCTTTCCCTTTACAAAGAAAAAGGGAATTTAACCTGAGGTAATTAAATTAACTGGACCTTTTGAATAACAGAAGGAACATAATATGCCCTTTTGGCTATGTAAGCTACATTTTATCTTGATACTGTTCAAATGCTCAAAGGTAGTGAGGAAATTTGAATATCAGGTCAGGCACTGTTATGTTAATATCTGTGGGATGTTGAATAGGCAGGGAACTGCATTGCCCTAAATTCCACTACATATTCCATTCTTTAACCTGTGTCCATTAGTTAATTCTTGTTTGTATTTAAAAGTTTTGCCTGTAGGGTACTTTTGACTGTATGAATACCGGATAGAGTAATTCACTGAATACTTGAAATGAAACAATGTAAATCCTCTTATCAGTAGTAATACAGAGCAGGCCTTTGATGCAGCAGAGCAAAGATTGACATGGGGGTTATGTCCTTCTGTGCTGTTCTGCTTGCATTGTTCTGGGCCTTGTTGTAGCACCACATCTGATAGCTGTGTCAGTGCTTATCAGAAAAAAATGTGATCAATGTAACTTTTTAAGATTTCTTATTAGGAAGATGTTCTTGTTTAAATTGGTACCGGCAAAGTGAAAGCTTGGACAGCTCCTTGATGAACAGATCATGATAAATACAAAGTATGCTGTCATAATCATTGGCAGAATAAGCAGGTTAAAAAGATTTTTACGTGCCAAAATTGATTCTTGGCTTGTTAGAAGTAGTGTTTGATCGTCTATTGCATTAGCTTAGAAAAAAACACAATAGAGAGACCTTATGTCTGCTCATCTTTTGCAGGAGCTGCTCACGTGCTGCGAAGAAGGTAAAGGTGAGATTAAGGATGGCCTGGAGGTCATGCTCAGTGTGCCAAAGCGAGCAAATGATGCCATGCACCTCAGCATGCTGGAAGGTAGGATTCAAACTGGCTTTCCAGTTTAGTCGCCTGCTGTAGGTTAACTTAGTTTAATAACTCCTTATGGTACTGTGTGTTGAGAAGATCTAAAGAATGCAAGCATTTTCGTATCTCTGCATTTGTATTTTATATGCCTTTTATTGGGGGATATATAAAATGCAAACTTATTTAGGAAAATTAATTGTAACTAACAACTGGTGCAGTTTTGTTAATTTTTCAAACGTTCTTTCATCCTGATCTTACAGCTCTGCCACTGCAGATTTGAAAAATATGTAGGCTAACAAAGTTTTCCACTACTCACCTGAAATGTAATAGGTGAAATGTCAGACACGATAGCTTCAGCTACATTTTCCAGCCAGTATCCTTGGCTTCTTTACAGGAGGAGCATAAGTGTATTGGAGGTGATTTTGCTGATTTATGTGTCAAGTAATTGTCTCCAAGAAGTTTGTCGTTTTCACATCTGTTTGCTGCCTGTTCCATAACAGACTTCTGGTTGAAATTAAATGTATCTTCTGGCAGTAAAATGTCAGCATAAGCCAATTTAGCCTGAGCCTTAGCCAGAACGGCATAGTCATGTTCATGGCACACAGTGGAGGCTGGATGTAATTGCTTCTATATGCTTAGAATAATTTTCTGCCAAAATCTGTTTTGTAATTGGCACGTTATCATGTATAATGGTGCCATCATACATTTAGTAATAAAACTGTTTTTCTTCAGCATTTAATATTTTTGAGAAAAAGCAGAGCTGCCTTACCTTGTAGTTGCTGAACAAAGGTTTACAGGTACTTTCAGTTAACATTCCTTTTCCTCATCTCTGACTCCTACTAGTAAAATGGAGCTTGTCATGGAATTTCCAGCAAGGCAAACGGAGTTTTATAGTTACGTGTGATCCTCAATCACGTGGCTGTGGAAAATCATCACTCTTCTCTGATTTTAAACAATAGGAGGAATCTTGGTCAGTTTGCAGGTTCAGTTCCAAATGCTTTGTTCCAGAGATGGTGTTTAGTATAAATGCTGACCGGCATCGGTGGTCATCTTTTAACACTGGGAATGTGACTCTGGAGAGTCTCCTAATCTTTTGCATAAGTTGGCATTCCATGTTAGACAAATATAGTGAGTGAGCACATTTCCTCTTTATGTCTCTGGAGGGTTTTGAATGAACAGCTTGTCTCTGTTCATTATATTGTTCTGTTTAGAGCAGTGAGAACTTGAGAAGGGTGGTGCTCTCCTGTTCAGAGAATATTGTCAAGCAAGCAGTATCTGCGTTAAATGTAGTTTAATACCACTCAGAAGAGTATGGTAGACTAATTTCAGTTATCCTGAAACTCTGAAGCTGTGTATTAAACTGGGGGAACACTGTACCCCTACAACAGAAGCAAAATTGTTAATATTCTCAATTTTCATTGTTATTTTCTGTCTCAAGATAAGTAATCTGGCTGCTATTTCTGTATTGTGGATCAAGGTTGGAGTGACTCAATAGCAAGCTGATCACATGGCAGCAGCTTCAAGCTGCCATCTTTTTTCATTCCCTGTTGGAGCATGTTTATGGGCTCATTGCATAGATAGTAGGGAAGGTGTACCAGCAGAAAAGGTGGCGTTTGGGATCTTGCCAATGTCAGAACAACCTGATGTGCTCTCTCTGCCTTTGCAAGTTGTTCATTTTCTAGAGAGGCAGAAAGCTTATTAGAGAAATCATTTTCATCACAGAACAGGTTACCAGAAGCTGACATAGAGAGATCTGTCATTTGTTGGCGAAATACTGCCAGAAGAGTTGATAAACTTCTTAACAGTTGGATCTCTAAATTTAGACATAGACTTGAGCTATAGTTACATTTAGTATACTGTAATTTTGAAATCAAGTCTTGGTTTTAGTATTGCTTCCTTGGAATGTCATCTTTTGCAAACTTTATTTGGGGGAAAAAAATCAAATCACTTAATAAACAGAGACTGTCCTTTTTGATTTCTTCATATTATCAAGTTTTCATGGTGAACCTTTCCTCTCCTTGGGTTTTTAGGCTTTGATGAAAATATAGAATCTCAGGGAGAGCTCATCCTTCAAGAATCCTTCCAAGTGTGGGACCCCAAAACGCTAATTCGAAAGGGAAGAGAGAGGCATCTCTTCCTTTTTGAGATGTCCTTGGTTTTCAGTAAAGAAGTAAAGGACTCCAGTGGAAGGAGCAAGTACATTTACAAGAGCAAACTGTTTGTAAGTATGGGAAAAAAGTGATCATATTTAGAAAACTGCCTAGATTAAGTTGTGACTAAGCTCTTATGATTTAAATGTGCCCAAAAAACTTGAACAACTATTATAGTGTCCTGAAAGAACAGCATTGGAATGTACAGACTGAATCTTCTAAGGTTGTTGCTTTGTCAGGCCTTTGATGAGAAAGTGTAGGTTGAAAGCAACTACTGAAGTCTGTGTGTGAACCTTAGTGTGTCAAGGCAAAAGAAAATCAAGACTGGAATGATTTTGTGTTAGTGCATGTAATTGCTGATTCTTTAAGGCTCATTTGTATGAAGCAGAAGGATGGAAGGAGTTGACAAGCTGCCTTCATCTTACCTGCTTACTCTTGCTTTTATAGTAATATCCACGTTAAGGATTCTGTATGGTGGATATGCTACACAGACCGATCCGGAAAGGCAAGAACTTCTTATGGAAAAGTTCATTCCAGAATGTCTACTGAGACTAGTAGTCTTACAATAATAGTTTTTTTTAAAAAAATATAGCTCTTATGGTCTGCTGCCAGAGCATATATACTTTACAAAATGTGACCTTAGAATTTCTACCCTTCCCTTCCTGTGTCATTGGATGACTCGTGTGAGAGCGGATATACTCCATAAATTTAGGTAGCCAAGCAAGAAGACAGATCACAGAATCACAAGGTTGGAAAAGACCTTGAAGATCATCGAGTCCAACCATACCTGCCCTCCACTAAACCATATCTCGAAGTACCTCATCTGCCCATCTTTTAAATACATCCAGGGTTGGTGACTCAACCACCTCCCTGGGCAGCCTGTTCCAATGCCCGACAGCCCTTTCAGTAAAGAGCTTTTCCTAGTGTCTAATCTGACCCTGCCCTGGCGCAGCTTGAGGCCATTCCCCCTCGTCCTATCTCCTGTCTGAAGAGACCCATCACCCACCTCTCTGCAACCTCCTTTCAGGTGATTATAGACAGAGATAAGGTCTCCCCTCAGCCTCCTCTTCTCAAGGCGAAACACCCCCAGCTCCCTCAGCCACTTCTCATATGATTTGCTCTTCAACCCCTTCACCAGCCTGGTTGCCCTCTGAACA
>VZTU01001873.1:260709-276062 GCA_013400835.1 Zapornia atra | reverse complement strand
CCTTCTTATGGTGAGGAGCCCAGAACTGGACACAGTACTTGAGGTGTGGCCTCAACAATGCTGAGTACAGGGGAACAATCACCTCCCCAGACTTACTGGCCATGCTATTTCTGATACAAGCCAGGATGTTGTTGGCCTTCTTGGCTACCTGGTCACAAATGCATCTGCCAGAGGCAAGATTAGCTTTTCTACTAGACAGTTTAGATCAAATACTTGAAATTACTTCTCAGAATCACACTCTAAAAGACATTATTCCTCTATTGATTCTATTGGGATCTGTGACTATAATACTGAGCCTTTTCTCCCTGCTTCAGCTCCTTTTCCTTCATTCTTTCCCCGTTTCCACCACTGTGTCCAAGCCAGTAAAGCAGGTTAGTTAAAAAAAAAAATCTCTTTTTCTCTATCTTTGTATATTCTGTCACTTCATTTCCAACACTTGCTGTCCTTCCTGGTGGAAAGTAGCTAGGAGGTAACACAGCTGCAGTTGTTTTGTTCATCACGCCTTTCTTTGGTGCTCTCAAGAACCTGAAATACAAAAGCTTCTGGTGCACTGGAGGGTAATGTCAGCTGCCAAGATATTACATGGGAGATGAGACAGAGCTGAAAAATTGGTCCTGTAAGCTTGTCATGTGTCAGTTCCTGCAGCAGGAATTCCATAATAGCCTTGGGTCCTAGAGAAGTTACCGGAAATCTTGAAGGCTCTGATCATGCCTCATTTTTAAAATACAAGCATATAATTTTGTCTTCATATTCTATTTGGCAAAATAACTGGTAGTGCAGCTTTAATACTATTGCAGTTCTTACAGCTTGCTCTTTAGAAAAGGCATTCATGTAGATGTTGAAAGCACGTGTGTTGATTGGAGCTAAATTACAGTTTCCTCACCTGAATGTGGTTTCTATGTATTCAGTAACCTGCAGTGGATTTCTCTTCAGTGAGCTCATCCCTGGACCTCATGCAGACATGCAGCATTTTTGATGACCATTGGTAAATGGTTGTGTTGCTCAACTACATATTGGTCACAGGCCAACCTCCCTGTGTTGTCTTCTGAACCTGATTCCCTGCCACTACTTTCACTTGATGCCTACTACTGTGGAAAGGGATCAGTGAGCAATGTACCACTTCACCACTCCTTACTGTACCGACCTCTACTGTGTTGTCCCTTGTAAAATCAATAACATTTGCAAGTGTACCGAAGCTTCTAAATTTAACAGGCTTTAAAAAATAAACAATGTTAAAAATTGTGCTACCTTGCCCATTCAGACTATGTATTAGGCAGTGCAGTAGGGTATGTTTTATTTGAATTACGTAATGTAATGTTTGTTTAAGTATTTTACAAGCTTTTTAATGCACATAAGAGTTGTTGGGGAGTCAAGGTTAAAACACATGACAGATTTTTTAAGTATTTCAATGAAAAAGAGTCCATTTTAACAAAAAGAGACAACAAAGCTGAAAAGGTAGAAGGGTTGGGTTAGTTTTGTTGTTGTGATACTGATGGTTGTGGGGTTTTTTTGGGGGGAAGGTGGGGAGTGGGGATGGGATACAGACTCACATGACACAGATGGGGAGGACTAAACAACAAAACAAGTTGGCATCCAAGTAAGGGAACAAAAAAAATAATTACCTTTACTCAGGTACTGTGTATCCAACATGTCTTCTAATGAACTATACATGTGGTAGTGAGGATGTGTGTAAGGGAGAAAGGGGAAAAATACAGCTTCTGATAATGTGAGAATGCTTAGCAGCTGTCTTTTGGAGAGAGGGCTCTTGTAGGTTTCTTAGCTTGTAATTTTTTCTGGAGCAGAGCCTGTATGAATTGTTTAACTGGAAGCCAATTCACATGATTGAGATGTTGTTCCAGTTGGAAAGTGAAAACAGTTTGGATGATAATTAGCTATTAAGGTCTGACATTAGAACATTCCCAAAGACTGATTGTTAGTGGAGTTGTCCCACAGAATTCTCCAGGGAATCTGCATTTCTGAATTATTTCATCTGTTTCAGACAGAAGGAAACACACTAGCAAAGGCTTCTTTGGCAGAAAAGAGATCAGAGTTCTAGAAGATACCAAGAGAATGCTTAAGCATATCTTATTTGAGAGAAAACATAAAAATCAATAAGCAGTGAGTGTTCCCTGATGGAAATCAACAAAGAGAGAAGCCAAAGCTTATTTTTTACCAAGCACCTTTTTTTTAGAGTTATAAGGCTTTTATTGTTAAGTCAGAAATGTAAAATAAGCAGTCTGATATTTCAGATTATAAATGCTATTGTTTATTATTACTTTCCAGGAAAAACTGTTTAGCTTACAGTTCTTCCTTTTTTGAAGAATGCCCACTGCTGCCCACTGCTGAAAATAAAGGATCCTCTCTAGGATATGAGTTAGCCCTAAGCTTCTAAAAATCTCTTTAAACAGCAGAGCTCAATTATTTAGACTATTATCATCCCCCTGTAGCTTCTGATTTAAAAATGCCGTGTTGTCCTAACAAAATTTTCCTTAATTCCAGACTTCTGAACTGGGTGTCACAGAACATGTAGAAGGCGATCCCTGCAAGTTTGCTCTGTGGGTTGGAAGGACACCAACCTCAGACAACAAAATTGTTCTCAAGGTAATTTTAGCAGATGTGCTCGTACAGTCTGTGTAAAGTCTTGTAGTTGTTGTTCCTACTTGTTCAGAAGGCAGCAAATGATGACTTTTCCTGCTGAGAAGGGACAGCTGCTGTCAGACTGTGTTCTTGGTGTGTAAAGGATGTGGTGTGCATCTGACTCCTGTGGCTTCACGACAGAGGGGAATCTGTGTGGTCTGCCGAGGGATTAAACAAACGTGCTTTCACAAGTCAGAGTAGGAAGAGGTTTGATCCCGTGGGCTTCGATAGCTTGAAGACTTCAGCCACTACCTGCCAGAGCAACTGACATGCCACAGGCAATTCATGGCACCAGCGTTAGGTTTCACGCTCAATTCCTTGCTGCTATTGGTGATAGTGTTTTCCATGGCTCATGTTTTTATGCAGAAAGCAAAGCATTTCAAGCTTTTCTGTATTTGTTTGGGCTACAAGTTTTACTGCCTTTGGATCGAGAGTGCATGCAGTGCCTATGAATTTTGTGCCTGGGGAAGTTACAGGTGTCGGTAGTGTACTTTTCCTAGCTAGGAGAATGGCTACATCCATTTTTCCTGTGACTCTGGTATGTAACCTGGGACCTACTGTTTCAACTGGGGAACTGTTTTGTAATACCATAAGCAGTTTATGGGTAATTCGACATATTTGGGGGACTGTATCAGCTTTTAACCTTGTCTTTTGTATCTCTTACCTGTGTTGAGCTAAAAAAAGTCCACCTTCCCATTTACAGGCTAATGCATCTACTATTGAACTACTTTATGTTTTCATGTATATTTTTGGTGATTACTCAATAATCCCACTTAAAAATGGCCACTTAAATTTACATGTTGCCACTCAAATGTATGTTTTCCTAGTGAACTACAGGCTAAGAAGAGCTCACGTTATTTTTGTGACACCAGTCAGTGAGTACAAGGAAATTAAAAGTAGTAGCACTGAATAATACAATTTATTCAGTCTTAATACTCCCATAATTTCACTGACAGCGCTTTGCTGCCTGCAATGATCCTGGCCAGGGTAGAAGAGTATAAGGGGTTCTGTTTAAGGGCTTTCTACACAAAATCACTTTCAGGTAGTTCTTAGAACACAGGATATTTAGATAACTTGCATAGTATATGAAGCTTTTCACAATTTTGTTGGTTTATTTTTCTTTGGTTTTGAAGGTGGGAAACTAGCATTTCCTTTCTTCATTAGTATTATAAATAAATTCCATGAAAAACTAAATTAAAGGGTTAACAAAACTTTGCATTTGGTTTATTTTCCTAGATGTTTTGGTTTATAAAAGAAAACAAAGATCTTTTCCCTCTTCATCTGCTCCTGTAACTTTATCCCTTTAGAATCCCTGATGATTAAATGTTAGTAGTATATTAAACATTTATAATACATTTGAAGTCTGTTATTTTGAGAGATAGCAATTATTGGAAGTAGGAAGTTAATAATAATTTGTTAGATGTGCAGTAATGTTTGTATTTAATAGTATTTCAGCTACAGGGTTAAATTGGAATAAGCTATCAGATTACAAGTTGGGAAGTTGACCTACCAAGTCTTTTCCAGGGTATCTCAAAAATATAGATGATACATTGCAGGCAGTTCCTAAAATACAATCCCTAAATTAGCTTTCTGCTTCCAAGTATGTTTCAGAAGTGTGAAAGGTAATGCATGAAATGTGTTGGGGAAATACATGTGTAGCAAAATGGATTAACTCTTCTTTCAGAGCAGGAGATTGTTATATAAAGTCAAAGCTGATGTAAAATATAGCATGAGTTTAAAATGCTGATGATCAAGATGTTACTGAAATTCTTTAAGTCAATCCAACCTGTCTCACATGTGATGCATACAGGGCTTTAACCTTCATGTTACAAAAGAAGAATCTCAATCTAAAATTAAATGTTTTTTTACAGGCATGATACTAATAATATTAAGAAGTGTAAAGTCATGTTGGTAATTCAAAATGAAGACAACTAGCTTGAATTTCTCTGTTCAGGTTTTCAAAAATGATTCACAAAGTCATTCTTTAGGCCTTCCTTTCTGTGTTTATTAGCTGACTGTATGTGTGGATCTTCTCAGCTATAGTAGTCCATTGTGGGGTTTTTCTTTCTTTTGCATATCAAAGGCATCCAGTATAGAGAATAAACAGGACTGGATCAAACACATCCGGGAAGTGATACAAGAAAGGACCATTCACCTGAAAGGAGCATTGAAAGAGCCGATCCACATCCCCAAAACTGCACCAACAACAAAACAGAAAGGAAGAAGGTGAGTAGTGTTTAAAATAATCAGAGATCTTGAAGTACACAACAGCACTCTTTCCTCTGTAGTGTTGAATTTCTAATGGCTTTCAGTGAATTGGACAAAAGCAAGAGTCATTTTGGCCAGCTTTACCTTATAATTAATTTCCACTTTCCTGCCATGCTGAATTTGTTGAGATTTCTTCTCTCAACAGTCCCTGACTTGTGTCCATTCAGCCATTAAGGAAGAAACGTGGAACTGCAGTACTAGATAGCTGTACATTTTAGGTTTTTACAATTCTGCATGTGTTATTCAGGTCTTTGGTTTCCTTTTACAGGGCCTAAAATGTGTCACTGAGTGTTCTGCTTGCCAGCTTTGGCTAAGTGGCTGTGCAAGTTTCTTGCCATAAATCTCGCTGGTTGATTGTTGCCTTAATTCTGTGTGACATAGACCTTGAGGAAACAGGTCTGTTCTCTTAAAGCCTAGAACAACGAATTAAGTGCTGAACATTTGAATTTTGCATCAGATAGTTTGTCTGGCTGGTATCCATTGCCACGCTGTCTAGGTGCCCCTTCTTTAGAGTTGCAAGTAGGGAACAGACACGTTACAAACACAGTGGTAACATATTAAAACTGGAATTATTTGCAGAGACGGCGAAGACCTGGACAGTCAGGGAGATGGCAGCAGCCAACCCGACACCATTTCAATTGCCTCACGAACCTCACAGAACACGCTAGACAGCGATAAGGTAAGGTTCCCAGGTGTTGCTCTGTTCTGAGAGCAAATTATTCAACCCTTAGTGTGAGTTAGTGCCTAAGTGTGTCCTGAGTATCTTCAGAGAGGAAGCATGGAAATACTCAGTGCGTTAAAAATAGCTGTATGCAATAGACAAAGTATCTTGATACCATGGGGGAGCAGGGGTGATTGTTTAAACAGGTCATGAAGGAATTATGTTAGTTCCAAATTGAAACCATTTTGGTCCCATTTTTTTCTGCAGATTGTTCAAAGCTTTGACCCAGTTTAGGAAGAAAATTTTGTTTTCCATAAAATTTGGTACTCATACACAGATTTTTTTCTTGATGTTGGTCTTGGCCTTTCTGAAAGGTTATCATCTGCTTTTTGCATTAGCTTGAGGTTGGTGGTTGCCACCTAGTTACTTTGTGAAGGAAGAATCACTATCCAGTGTTCATGGGTTAGAAAGGAAGTGTTCACTTTCTGCATGGAGGCTGATGGAAATCACCATATAAAAGAGGAGTAACCCACAGTACTATCATATGATACTAGTGCTAGTTTTCCCTTTCCTCCATCTTTGCCTGTAGATTCTGGCTGGGTTATTCCATAAAGGTACACAGGCAGAGTTTCCCATGGGTGAACGAAACATAAGCATCAAGAGAGGATAAATTCTTCTGTCTATTACTTTGGGATTGAAAGAAGATTTCTGACAAGTGAGAAGTGCTAAGACACTGGAGGGAGGTAGAGATGGATATTACAAGTGTGTCACACAGATGAATGAGGTAAAACGTAGAAGCTGCCTAGCCAAATTACTTGAAAACATAGGGGGTTTTGGCCTGTAAAAGTGTTCTGATGAGTCACTCAAACTGCACAGGTAAATAAGCAGTATATTACTGTGCAGCTAAGTGAATAGGTTCTCAGAGCAATATTTTGACCATTCCCATGATCGTGTAAAAGTTAGTTTTCTGTATTTTTGTATGTCACTTAAGCTCTCTAGTTTTAATTTTTCCATGTAAAGAAGTGGAAGACAGAAGGAAGTATAAGATGCTTAGGGTTGCTCTTGTATTTGTCAAAAGTAGCCTATGTTTTGACCTTGTGCGTTTGTCTTTAAGTTGGGCTTAAGTAGTTCTGGTAGTAGATACTTCTGAGGATATCTGTTTAAAAAAAATCATTGATTAGAGGAAAGAGAGTCTTTGGTTTTACTGTTTTACTCTTTGCCTTCTTACTTAGCTTTTTAGTTATATGTTGTGTATACTAGCAAGCAGCTTTTTTTTTTTTTATGTGTTTACAAGAGCTTGGGTAAAGCATGACACTCAAAAGCAAGACATTCTCTCTCCAATTTCCCTGATTGTTGGCTGAGATGTCAAGCTGTGTGCGCTCAGCTTGGCTGGATTGTTCTTCAGTTTAAGTGGAGGTGATGCAATCCATCCCAGCCAAGCACAGCCGTTTGCCCTCTTCAGTTCTTCGTAATGTACTGTTTGCTGGGGAAAGCATGGGTGGTCTCCTAGTGCGTCTCCAGTAATATTTCATGAATCATGTGAGAATTGCAAAGGAAGTTGGCCAGGGGAAATGCCCTCAGGATTGTCTTCCTTCCACTCTGACATGAGGAGGAGTCTTACCTGTTCAACAGGAGTTATAAGTTAAAAGCAGGAGGGATGGAAAAGACTTTTAAATATTTTCGTGACTAATAAAGTTTTAAAGTAGTGAGCATAGTGTTGTTCTAAAGTAGCTTTGAGTTCTCATATTGATGTATAAAAATAAAGAAAAATAAACTGAAAAGCGGGAGACTTCCTGGGAGTTACTGTGTGTCCAAGGAAGGAATTTCCTGTTTGTGCATTTTTAAAAGTGTGTGAATTAGCAGAATAGCTTTTTAAGGTTTGTATTATACATTTTGAATTGTTAAATACATAAAGAACATTTTTATTCTGTTTAAAAATATAAAAATTATTAAGAAACAGTGAAATGCAGAAAGCACATGCAATCTGTAGGATATCTTATCACTCCTACTGAACCCCCAAAGTAATCTCTGGCTTTGTATGTTGAAAATTGATTAGCTGCAGTCCATTTGGGGTGTTTTCTCAGCCTAAAGCTTAAGAAGTTATGTATGAATGTCTTACAGAGATAGAGCAGAAGAGTTTTAGGGATTTTAGGTGCTGTAGATATGGTTAGCCAGATGGAGCAGTGGAGCTCCTTGGTCGAATTTGAAATGTGTCCCAGACTGTGCTGGGAGACCAATTTGAGAGACATTAAAAATACCAAGTAATTGACAATAGTGTCGCTCAAATGGTGAAAGTGTTTAACACTGTAGCACTACTTATGTTGTGGAACATTTTTCTGTTCATGTGTATCCACTATTGTGATTAAGAAAAGGCAACAAATGGCAAACATGTCATACTAATCAACAGCCAAGTAAACCCATTCCTTTATTTTCTCTAATTATAGGTTCAGGCAGTTGATTCTTTTAAAATGCATGTTTTGGTTAGAAGTGCTAAGCTAAGTACTAATACAGTGAGAATATCAGGAACGAAATCCTTTATCCACCACTCAGTGCTTTTTCTTACCTCCTCAGAGATATGCTTTGAAAGTGCTAAAAATCTTTAGCCCTGGTAGTAAGTGGTTGAGTATTGTCCAGAAGAGCTTCTTTCCTTGCATTCTGTTTTCTGATGTAATTGGAAATGCCTTAACAACAGAGAATAACTTCATGATGAGCTTTTTTTCTTCTCCACCCTGGCTTTTTGGGCTGGAATTGTAACTTCTGATTGTTGCTTCCACTGTTGCTTTTCAGTAATGAGTGGGATGATGCAATAGACCATATGTTTATAAAGCTGACATCCTTCCCAGCTTAAAGTCATCTGAAAACTCTAGTGGAAAGCAGAATTAGAATTCAGAATCATCTTGGCAAATTGGAGAAATTAATTGGCAAAACACCATCCAATTTAACAGGAACACATTTGAACTAATAAGAATAAGTGGAAATAGTTAACTGCTAATGAAAACAGTGAGTGTATTGAACAGTTTTTGAGAAGATGATCTTAGAAGCTTATAGAGGTTCACAAGCTGCTTGTTATTTTAACAGTGTGATGTAATTATGCAGCGGGGGGGGGGAGGCAGCTCTACCTTGGCGTGTAGAAATAAGATGCTGAGCTGTAGGACATAATGTCCTCATCCTTTACTCTGCGCTCATAAGGCCTGTTAGATACCACATCCAGCTTTGAGTAGGGAATTTCAGCAATTTAGTGGGTAGTTGGAAGAGTTCCGGGGCTGGGGAAATTTAAAAGACTGATTATATGTCTATCAAACATAACCTTACAAGGCAACATCGAGTTGGGACTAATGAGCCTGAAGAAGGCAGTAGGAAGAGCTACTACACAGAGTTACAGACCAGGGTTCTACCCATATTTTCCGTGGGTGGGATGAGATGAAAGGACTTCGAGTAGTTACAAAGTCTGAGGAATCTCCATAACTGGGGATCTTTGAGAACAGTTGGATAAATGTTAATTATGATTCACATAGATGTAGTTGGTTGTGCTCTAGAGGAAGACAAAGAAGTGGGCTAGTCATTTCAGATCCCGTTCCGTCCTGTTTTTAATATCAAGGGCTGTATCTTCATATTGGAGGACAGACATATATACTTCAGGACCCATCCTGAAGTATTGGAAGGTGTAATGGAATCCAGAGTGAAATACAAAAGTTTTGAGAGAGAGATTTCTACTCTGACAGTAAATATTTTGCCCTTGACCTTTCACAGCATTCCTTCCATTCACCTTCCATAGCTGTGTAGCCTGCATTTTAGGTGGCTGACGAATAAAAGAGATGATAATTGGCCCATTCATTGCACCTTTCAACAGTTCTTAGCCTCAGAGCTTGATCTGATTTTTAACGTCGTCTTTTGAACTTAATCCAATGCATAGGAAATGAAACAGGGAGGCTGAAGGAAACAATGTAGGTCTGATCGGTCTTTTCATGCTTGTATTAAGTGAGCTGGTAGAAACGTGAAATAATCAAAACTACTATTTTGGTAACTGAGAAGATGAGAGGCTTTTAGAAGAAGAACTGTCGTAGGGTGTTATCCTAAATAGTAGGAATCATGCTAGCTGCTCTGGGTGGTCACCGGAGCAGTACTTTATTTTTAACAAATTGGCTTTTGTGCCCAGCTGGTAACACTTTGTACCACTGCCTGTGTGAAGTTGTATTTCATTCTCATGATTCTTTAAGCCTGTGTGTAGTACTTTGGAAAACAGAAAAAGGACTGAAGCAGCAGGAGACAACCACGTATTTAGTTCTGCCAGCTGAAACCGCGGAGGAGAAAAGGCTCCCATCGGTAGAAAAAATGCTAGTAAAAAAACCCAGGCATGTCTCTGAGTATATGCCTCTTTTCAGAGTCAGAAACCAAGTCTGAGCAGCTACCTGATCAAAGCAAAGTACTTTGTATTTGAGACAGAACTTTTGTGTGTCTCCCATTTCTTTCCTCCTGCAGTGCACTTGTTTCCATTTTGAAAGGGGATTAAAGTTTTCCATGCTTAAAAATAATTGAGAAATCTTATTAGCTGCTCTCTTTCCCTTCCCCTGGATGTAAAATTACCATGGGACAGTAAATTTAATTTACAGTTCTGAGAGGAGGTCATATGGCCTGGATGTAAAGGCCACTGTATGTGGCAAAACTCACGCCAGTGGTGATCTTCCCAGCTGCTGGTGGCCGGTGAACTGTTGGTGTGCGATGTCTCTGCCTTCAGCAAACCTGCGCTAAGAACGTATTCGGCCAGCGAGTGTGTGTTACAGTTTTATTTTCTCTCTCTCTACAAGCAACAGTGATTAAAAGGCCCCAGAAAGATGAACATAGATGGTTAACATTAATTTCATCAACAGCAAGACACTATGTCCCATGATAAGCGGTTTAATTAAACCTGCGCCTTTTTAATCTGCAGTTCTATTTCTGTCTGGCTTTTGTTTCGCAGCTCGTCTCTGTCTCTCCATTTTCCATGTTTCAAACATAGCCTCATTTATTTTTATCATGCGTGATTAATTCAGTTTACATAAAGGGTTTCTTGAGAAGGTTGGATAAAGTATATAAAGCCCTAGTTCAGCCTAAATTTGGATTTAGATGGTTTGTAACTCTTTTCTGTTCAGTGCAAGTCAGTCTCCCGGTTCTGCTGCGCCTCTTGCTCTTCCCTCCAGCTAGCCTAGAGAGCCTTGCCAAAGCTGTCCCACAGCAGCTGTTGAGCAATGCGCTTAATCACAGACACTCCTTGCTGTCCAACTGCATTCAATCAGTGCAAAAGATGAAACTGCTTCCAGAAAGCATGTTACGGAGAGAAAACGAGAAGTGAAACAAAGAGGAAAGCAGCGTTTCCTAACCATAACCATTGCAGGGAGGAAAAAGGGTTGTTACCCACGGGAGGGGGAGCTTGGTAAATGCTTTTCTGGTCAGTTCTCCATGGTGGAGATGTGTGCTGGGTAGAGAACATCATTGTTTACCATGTGTTAGGCCCCAGTGGAGAAGTCCTGCATTAGTGCCTGTCTGAGGATGGTGTAGAACTAACAACTGTGTGTAGGGAGTGTCTAACACGCTGTCCTGAAATGTGATTAAATATTGAGTTTCAGTGGAATACTGATCAGCTAGGATATCTGATTAGGACACAGCCTAAAAGACAGGGATTTGTTTGTACTTTTAATAGTTTCTGACATAACCACTGACAGCCTTTGTTTCCATTTTCCTTTAGCTTAATGCTATATTGAATACTTAGTAAACATAAAATCTAAGCACTTTCTTTTCTTTTTAATTAGAGAAAGGAGCAGAAATAACATATATATTAAAGCCAAAAACATGCGGCTGTTGCACCAGTTGCAAAGTGTATTTTAATCTCTAACTGTAGGAAGTGAAGGGTCAGGAAGGCATGCTGTGCTCCTGTACATATTCAGGAGAAAAGACAAGGTACTGTTTCTGGAAAGTGTCAACTTGTTACTCTCTCGGTGCTTGCACTGACTGGGGACGGATATGGGATCTCCTGAGAAAAATTCGGTCTGGATTGGACACCTTGTGAAGTCATACTTCATCAGCTTTTTTGTTAGTCCCCATCAGGCATACAGATGGTTTCAATTGTTTCTGAGCTTGTCTGAAGAAGGCTATAACATACATCAATACCAGAAAACAAGGGAAAGCTCTTTACTTTTTCCCCTTTGGCATAGTTCTGCATGGACTGAAAACTGATATATGGAGAAAGAGTCTAAGGGAACAGGAAACTTTTTAATGAGGGAGGAGGTAGCATGTTATGAAGATATTTGCCCCCCTGTAATTTGGGTATCAGGGCTGTCAGGAGAGATGTAGTGTGAGAAATGCGATTAATTTTTAGCTTGAATCTAAATGGGTGTGACCTAATTTATCTTCCTTAAACACTCCATGTGTGAGGCTTTTCTGCCCTTCTTGGCCCCTGCATCCCCCCAAGAAAATGTTTTTCTTTTATGCGTACACTCAAGCAAGGCTAGCTGGTGAGATTAGCAGGCAGAGACCATGGGAATGGTCTGGAGTTACTGCAGACCATCTGCTAGGAGTTATGTCCTGTCGTTTGTTGCAAGCTTGAGGAAGAGAAGGTCGGAAATAGTCTCTGAGTCTTACCAGGGTTCTGCTGGCTTTGTCATTTCCTCTAAAATTCTTGCTTGTTAACACACGGTGTTATCCCAGAAAAGTTTCTATCTGGTGTTTCAGTTCCAAGCTTGTAATTAAAACTAATAAAGAGTAATGATGCAGTCTCTTATCTCCTTTCCCTAAAGCTCACGGGATGTAACTGACACCCATGTAACAGCCTATATGTTTCAGTAAAAACATAACAGGACAGGAACTGTGCCATAGGTTGGCGTAGCACATGCTTCTGTATCTGCTGCAGTTGGAACTCTCACAGGGTATTTGTTCTCCTTTGTCAGCGTAGAGCGTTGAGGGATTACGTCGCTGAGTTAGAGGAGTATACTGGCTTGTTCCAAAATCTCTGGGTTCATAGCAGTTGCCTCCCAGCTGAGATCTGATGTGAATGTTGCACTGAAGCAGCCTGAGCTATAGAAACGTTCGCACACCAAAAGCTGGAGTAGCGCGGAACGCCATTGCCATATGGAAGGAGAAGGAATTCCCAGGCTGTTCGCTTAAGATGGATGGGTGCTCTGGCGCTGAGCGATCTTGGGAACTTTGCAAAGTTCTGATAATAATTTTCATTTCACATCAAAGCAGATGAAACAATCAAAGAGAGGAAACTGAAGCTTAGGCAAAATAATTCTAATGAAGTGTTTCGAAGAGGGGGAGGAAAACATTGGGCTTGCATGCTTTTGATTCAAGTCTGTCTGTTTTTATTTGGGGGATCAGTAAAAATGAGAAAGTTGTAATCCCATGTGGATTTTCTATCAAATAGTTAAGTATTTGGGAGACTTAGGCTAAAAACTTAATGCTGATTTTTATAATGACGTATGGTGTATTCTGCATGATTTTGTGACCTGCATAGGTAGAGAGTAAACTCTGAGTGGGGTAGGAATAAGGTAGTAGGCTCAGGCAAAAAAGGTCCCTCCTTCTGCCTTGAATTTGCAAGTTAACAAAGCTCCTGAGTGACTGTATTAAGTAATATCTGGCTTTTTGTTGCCAATTAGCAGCCATAAAATATATTCTGAAGTGACTGCTACTTCAGCTTTCAGGGTAAGGAGTAGTCTAGCAAGAAAAGCCGCTTAAATTCTCCGCCCAGCACTGTCACAACTGGTGTGCTTTGAACATAGGCAGAGACAAGCAGAGCTAAAAATCTGTTCTAAAACGCCAGAACTGCCTCTTTCTGAAATGTCCTCTTCTTGATGTGGAAAGTCCCAGAAGCTTGCTATCTCCTACAAAATATGAATCCTGCCAAGAATCCTAAATAGGTAACGGTGCGTGACGGCTGGCTTGATAACTAGCATTCACTTGGCTTCTCCTTCTTGTTTTTCCCCCTCACAGTTGTCTGGTGGGTGCGAGCTGACGGTGGTAATCCATGACTTCACTGCCTGCAACAGTAATGAGCTGACAATCCGCCGTGGGCAGACGGTGGAGGTCCTGGAGAGGCCCCATGACAAGCCCGACTGGTGTCTGGTTCGAACCACAGATCGGTCTCCAGCTGCAGAAGGCCTGGTTCCCTGCGGGTCCCTTTGCATCGCTCACTCTCGCAGTAGTATGGAGATGGAGGGGATTTTTAACCACAAAGGTAAGAAATGATGGGAACAAAGTTGTGCCATCACCAGTACGAGCTCTGGGTAACAGGCAGTAATGTGTAAACAGGCACTTTTGGGTTCTTGCACTGTTCTGGTTACTAGTTTTTAATTCAGTAAAACACAGTACTCTTAGCAACCTGCAGCCACAGTGTCTATTCCAAAATAGGCAGTTGGCAGTTCTCTGTGCTAGGTGAAAAGTGTGGATGAGGAGGGGGAAGAGACTTAAGCAAATCATGCCTTGGTAATGATTCAATGAAATGTAATCCTGCTGAATAGGTTGATATAGGTGTAGCTTAAGAGACAATTAATATAACAGAGTTATATGTCACGCTAGATCAAGCTGCAATGATAGGAGAAGTTGTAACTGTTGTGTACTGGGGCGGGGAGAAAATACAAAATTCCCCAGCATGCTTTATCAATGCTTCCTGAGAAACCCTGAAGTAAGAAGTCGTGATAGTATCAGGCTTAGTGATGGAAGAGGGAAATACACATACTTATATGCTTTGGCATGGGAACTGGCTATCTGGACTTGTGTTAACTGAATTTTCCAGAGTAGCAGTGGCACACTCATCCCTTTTTCCCAGAGCAGCTCTGAAATATTACATTTTTTTTCAGTTGCATGAAAGAATGTGCCCTCGGAGGGTACAAGAAAAATCAGATAATTGTTTGGAAAGATTTAAAGGTTCTGGTGTGTGGTAGTCCTTTGGCTCTGTAAACTCCCCGGGCTCACAGAGAAGTTTGTTATTAGAGAAGATGCTTGCTTGCTTCATTTGAAACAACTTTAGGTTTGGAGCTCGTGAACAGAAAGCAATGTGAATTAAAAAACCAAAACCACCATAAACGCAGTTCCTTCGAAGGTGTTTCATCACATGCTGAGAGAAAAGATGTGTTTCAAAAGGTTTGTTATTGCAAGCAACAAGATTAGCAGGAAAGTGGTGTTAGGGAAAACTTGTTTACCAAACCACAAAATTCTGGTTTTGGAGAATTTTTCATAAATATAACCACAATTTTTTCAATTATTCAGTCCATCCCAGCTATCACATTACAAAATTTTCTTTTTTTTTTTTTTTTCAGACACTGTATAAAGAGGGGGAGTTTGTTTCTTACATTAGGAACATGCACAGCAGGAATTTCCCAAACACAGGGTGAAGTGGGGGGAGTCTCAGGGATTGAGCTGTGTAGTTGAAATACATTTTTATCCTCTCGTGTCCTATAAGAATTTGGATAGAGAAAGTTTGTGGTTGTTATGTTGATGAAATTGGAAAATGTATTTAGGTATCACTGAAACATTTCCTCCTTTGACTGCGGGATGAAATCATGGGAATTTCAACAGGATCTTATCTTTTTTTTTTTTAAGAACACTCACAGAATTGATACATCCAGTTTCCTTTGGAGCTAAGGGATTTCACCTTTGAATGCACAGAATTTTATTAGGAGAGGCAGATTATACTGGACAGTATGTGTTATATGAAGAACATTGAACCTGTTGGACTCCTGAGGGAGAGAAAGAGCTGGTTTTGGTCTTAGAGGCTGCTTTTGTTAATCAAAGCAGTGGACCTAACCGGTATTGATTT
>VZTU01001873.1:226353-260678 GCA_013400835.1 Zapornia atra | reverse complement strand
TTTTTTTTTCCTTTGGAGAAGATGGGGCACAGCACTGTGAAGTTACATTAGTTTCTGGTTGACATATTGCTTTGAAATAAAAAACATTAATTATATTAATCATGGAGAATGAAGAAAAGGTCGTTGCTAAAACAAGAATGATTTGTAGGGCTGAATGCAGCCTCAGAAGCGACTTTTGTCCCAGCCTCTGCCACAGGTTTCCTGTGGGATGTTAGGCATGCCAGCTAAACCCCAGCTGATAAGAAGCAGCTGCTAATTGTTTATTCCCACATTACTGTGTGTCAGGCTTTAGGAGCTGGATGCTTGATTTGTAAAGTTTCCCATACATGTGACTGGGACTGAAGTTAGTGTGAACTGTCTTGAACGTGCAAACTATTATGCAATGTTAGGTAATCAAAGGAGGAAAAACAAAAGCAAAAATCCTAATAACTTTAGACTGGGCACTTAAAACCACTCAGTACATTTGACTTTGGTCTCTATCTCAACTTTCTATTGCTTGAAAGAGGTTGATAGTGTTCATTTCACAAAGGGATTACAAAAAATAAACAAAATTAGTGGAGAGCTTTGATTTTGCACAGATACACGCGCACACACACAGAATGAAAAGTACCTCAAATAATCCCACAAAGCAATAATTCAGTCTCAAGTGCTGCATCTGACTAAAGAGCTTTAAATAAGGCATTGGGGAATATGCCAATCAGAAGAATGAAAAACCAATTAGATGATCGTCTCAGAATTGTTCACTGTGGGCATTGATTTAGGTAGGTGTTCCTAAAAAACAAAACCCGTAGCAAAGAACAGGTGCGTGGCTTAGATAATTTAAGGCAGTCCATGTACTGGATGGGCAACTTTTGAATGGTGTTTTTCCTATATTTCTAGTGCTTGATTCTGCAACGTCAGTCTTTTTAATGCAGGGGTGTTTTTCTTCTTTTTTTCTGATCATAATTCAGTAAAAGTTTCTGAATTTTTGAATGATTCAACACATTAGGATATTGCCCTCTGGATTTTTTAGGTCTGAAAATACGTGTCATACACCAGGCTTGCAGTGTGAGCATCAGGTCTGAGTAATTCTGTACAGTTCATGGGCAAAGCTACGTACATTAGGCACTAGTCTGGGATTTGTGCATGTCTGGCATCACAAGCTGTCCTGAGAGGTTCAAGGAGAGAGAGGATTTAGTTAACTCCAAAAGAAAAAGGGGAGATGATCAAAATTAGAGGTGGTGGGGTTGGCTGCTTGTATGCCGAGTTCTTCACCTATACAACTGGCTTGTTGGAGCAAAGAGTTTTTCACTCCTGTCAGTGCCTACAGACCCCGCAGTTTTGATCTTTTCAGCAGTGTTCTATCAATGCCACTTACCAACTGAGCGAGTTGGAAAGCCATGGCGTATCACAGGTGAAAGCAGCTTCAAAGTCTTGAAACAGCAAACCTCTTCTAATTTACAGCTCATTCTTAAGTTGTGTAAAACCCCATTTCATCACTGATTTCAGAAATTTTGGGTGATATTTAAAAGCTTAAGTAATCTGAAACAATTATCCAAAGTAGGGTAACATGAAAGGTTGTTAAAGCAGAAACTATGTTCAGTCAGGCCTTGTTCTGACAGTTGCTCTTGGTCATTCCTTGCCTGTAAGCCACGAAAGGTTAACGTTTTACTCTCATGTTAGAAGACAGCCTCAAAAATGGCCCTCATCACTTGCCTATATGTGTAGGTGTTACTTGTCCTCTAAGGAATGTGTATTACTTTAAATATCTGGTCAGTATCAATGGGTTTAAAAAAATACATTTGCATCTTCAATCTCTGTGATTTTATAGCAGTTAAGATAATGAACTTTTTGTTAGGAGTATGGGGAAAGCATTATATAGGAAAAAAAAGATGTTCACTAGGCAGACAGTCATTTAGAGGGAGGGTTGATTGCAAGTTCCAGGCCTTCTTGCTCTGCTGGATATTAAAACTCTCTTTTTGTAAGCTATTTGGGTCATTTAATTTGTGCGGTTTACAGATGAGTACATTTTAAAAAATCTACATCCCTTTTATAATGGGTAAAAAAGACAAACAAGTGGGTAGTGAAGAGGTTGAGTAACAGTTGGTGCACTCTACAAAAAATAAATTACTAGCTTTGGAAGAACATGTTTTTCACAAGTAATACATAAGGCAACAATTTATTTTTTTTCTTATTTTTCAATCATTCCCCACATGTTACCGGGTGTGGGGGAAAAAGAACGTTCCTGTTTTATTTGGTGCTTCTCTCTTGTAACAAGGGTTTCTTTTCATTCTGTGGTACGTCCTTTTCATATGTGCGGTTCTCTTTCTTTGAAGAGCATTTACACAGCAGCAGAGCTGTGGGTGAAGGGCAGCAGATAGGATTCAGCATAACAGAACTGAACTAGTAAACTCAGAAAAACAGCCAGGTATTTTAAATTGTTTGTGAATATCTTGTGTGTATAGATCACAAGTTCACTGTCTTTTCCAAATTTGATTACTTCTGAAGCTGGAAGAATTTTTTATAGTCCATCATATCCCTTCATTTGATGCTACTGTTTAGAGAGCTACAAAGGCTACAACAATGCTTTGTTCACGAGGTTTACATTTACATGTCATTTTTATAAGTTATGGGGGGTTTGGGGAACATGTCTAACTGGCAATTCATGTTACTATCTGGTTCAAAACTTGGCCACGTAGATCTTCTGTTTTACCTGGAGGTGTCTGGTTTATACATTCTTATAATCCATATTTCTGTCTGGGTTTGTTCAGATCTGAAAGGCAGGTGATGTCTTAGAAACATGGTGACGTACCATGCACTGCTGCAAGACTGAATACTGGCTTTTAATTTTACTTTGGGCATACAAGGTTGACAAATCTGTTTAAAGAGCTGTGTAGTAAGGCCTTTTCTACACCTGTGAGATGGGAAGGAGTGATGGAGGGCAGATGTTGGAGGTGTCAGAGCTCTAGTGGAATTGGCATGGGGACCTCCTGTTCAGGAATTCAGGAAAATCGCGTGGGTCATCTAGAGATAAAGAGATCATTTACAGTTGAGGCCACAGAATGGGATCAGAATCTTGAATTTGTTAGATTAAGTAAGCTTGCTCTTGCACAACTGGAGACCCTTATTCAGAATATTAATTTTAGTTGGAAGGGGAAAGAGTTAAGATAAAAAGCCTCACATATGATCAAGAGCATTGAAAGTTATGATTAAGAAACGGAGTATTTCCATGTTGGGTCCAAATCCTGTTAGTAGGAAGAGGAAGCTCTGGATAGCAGCAGCAGAACTTGATCAAGTAAAATGGGAATCCAGTTTGAATAACTGAAGAAGCTCTCCCTGTTTGTATTGGAAGTAAAAAAAGATGAGTTAAGCAGGGATTGTTTGCTTGCAAGCAGGAGGCTGTGGAAGGGAAGGATTTGCTGTTTTGAAACCACAAGCAAGCGAAGCATGGGCCATGTGTAAGGAAAAAGGATCCCCACCCGTGGCTCAGAGCCAAAGCGCTCTGAGACTGTCTGACAGCGCTTGCAGCTGCAGGAAATGAGCTACAGCCTGGGCCAGTGGGAAAAGCAGCTCCTACCCATGAGTAGGTACGGTGCTTGCTTTGCCTTGGGGCTGCACAGCAAAAGGTAGTGGCTGGAAAGGTCTCTGCTGCTGCCACACAGCAAGGCAGCATCGCGTGCACAAGGTGCTATCAAGTAGTGCAGGACACTGAATGTTGATCTAAGAATTTTGTGTCTCAAGGCAATTACTTCCTAATAAAAAAATCCAGATATCTGCCCATCCAGATATCTGCCCATCCAGATAACCAGCTGATCGAAAGCCTTATGAAGAGCTCAAAAGAGGCAAAGCTGAGCAGTCAGTTGGATTTCACACTCGGTACATCTAAATTAGCAAAAAATTGTGAAGTGTCAGTTTAACTTTATTATCAGGCAAACTTCACCTTGATCAGTGGTGCAAACATTTTAATAGCTAGAGTTCAACTTTGCAATTATTGGCTGTTTTGAAAGCCTAATAAATCATAAATTTCCATGTAATTACAAATACTTTGCCAAGAAGCAAGGGCCTGGTAGCTGCAAATATAGTTGCAGTCTAGGTTGAACGTGTTTGCATGCTGCAGTCCAGGTAAATAAAATAACTGCAGTATGAAGTAAAATAAGAATTCTCTATCCTGACTTTTCAACCTTATGGTTTTAGTTAAGGTTGCAGTTAAATACATGTTTTGAGCATACATAGACTAAAATAAAATGTCAGCAGTTGACTGTGGTCCATTAGATCGTAATCTCTGTATTGAGCTTTATAGCTGAACTATATCGGAGTTAATAGCCAAATTCTAATTCAGCTTTGAATAAACAGTAAAGTCTGTATGAATTGCTTCTTTGGCATTGTGCAGTCCTGAACTAGATAAGGAGATTCAATGAATCTCATAATTTGAACTTCTAGAAGACTTCTCTGTAAGTCTAGCTGATATGTGCTCTGAAATGTCATAGGATTGATTTCTTGTGTGATCTGCATCTAACTCCTGCTTTATTCCTTTTACTGTAACACTGCCCAGGAAGACCTGTCAGATGTATCCCTATGGCCCATGCTGACACTCGGGGCACAAGTATGTGGTTAATTTGTCTCTGGAGTTTTTAAAATTTTGTAGTGAAAGCTTTTTGCCCTGCTTGGGAGGTCAGTATTACATCTGATAAAAAGAAGGCATTTTATAATACTGGCTGGAATATACTTTTGTCCCAGAGAGCTGCCAAATACATTTCTCTTATATATTGTAGTTGGAAAGGAAATCAGTGTGTAAAAAGTATCTGCTTCAGAACAGATGTATTTGCACAGCTGATCTTGGGGACGTAGAAGGTGAATGTAAACCAGCAATTCCGATGGCTTTAGATTTCCTAAGAGAGTTGTTATTTTCCTTGCAATTAACCTTTCTCTGACAGCAGTTTCTTTTTCTAACCAAGTATTTGAGGCAGAACAGAGTACAAACTAAAATCATATCCTGCACATATTGTTTGTATGTTGCAATTGAATAAAAGCATCGGGGTGGTGTTTATTTTCTGTCATTGTCCCTCTTCAGGTTCAACAGAATGGTGAAAAAGTTGTTTCAGGTTTCAGTGTTGGAAATGATTTCTTGAGGAGGGTGTCTTTGTTACCCATGTTTTGCTTTGGTTTAAGTAAAACTTCACAGTTGATGAACCTGAGAGCAACCACAAAACATTTCTCTTCCTTTCCAACAAGTAAGTAGCTTGGCAGGGCAGTGAGGGACAGGGCAAGCATGGCTAGGGACACTTATTTGGGCAGGAGGGTGCTGTTAGTGATGTGGAGCTGTCACAGCTGTGTGGTAACTGCCTCATCCATGGCTGACAACAAGGAGCTCTTGGTGTATATTTTTCTGCAGCTGGGGTGGCTGTTCCAAGCACCATCTGGGTAATTTTACCTGTTGTATTTTCCTTCTGTCACAGAACTGCGTAATGCTGACAGGTGTCCGTGAGATCTCTCATTCTTCTTCTGACTCTGGTTCTATGGCATTTTTGCCGCTATGAATAGTATTCTTAAACTTGGTATTGGGAGGAGTATTTATGTGCTTAGTGAAGAAGAGACGCTGATTGAGGAGCAGGCTGGAGCAGATGTTCTTGTGTACCTTTCAGGACATCATCACATTACATCACACCATCATGTTATCATCACTGCCTGCAGGTGGAAGCAGTGGGATTTGGCATCCCACTGATTTCCTCTAGTGTTGTTTTTGTGAGGAGGCTGCTGGAAGTATGTGTCCCGTTGCCTTCATTTCACTTTTCCTGCAATCAAATAATAAAATATTTGGTCTGTTACACGCACTAAACTGGAAATGCTGCATTACTTTTAAAGCAACTCTGTCAGAAGCTTTTTAACTGAAGCCTTTGACCTTTCATAAACGGTGGTGTTGCTTTCAAATCACCGCTTCGTTATGCAATGTCTTGCTGCTAGTTTGGGTGTGTATTCATCGATACAGGTATAGTTCCATTTTGGGACATGTTTGTGGGTTTTTCCAAACTTTAAATCGAGTACAAGTAGTAAGACCTTTTTTTTTTTTCCCCCTCTCTGGGACAACTATTGAACTTAATCATTTTCTAACATGGAAGATATGTAATTAAGTGATGGAATTCTTAGAAAGAGCTGTATAAAAGAGGCTGTTGTCATAAGTGACTAGCATCAGAAAAACATTTCATGGTCCCAGGACAAGTGCTCATAACATTTTTCAGAAATCTGTGCTATGCCTTTTCCGGCATGGCCATATAAAGTTTAACCTCTGTAGCAATAGAAAAAACTTACATAAAACAACAACATAATAAAAGCTATCTCAGGTTAGCTTGTTAGCAAGTTGTCCTTGATGACCAGAATCCTTTAGATTTCCAGATCCCTGTGATCTTAAACCATCTGTGTCCAAGCCCCTGTACGTTAATCGTTTACAGTGTAGCAGAAATAAAGTCCTCCTGGAAACGATCTGTTGAAAATATGTCAGGTTTTCGGGACCAAACTGGATGAAGCCTCAAATTATTTGGTCTAATTTCATAACTGACCCATCCTTTTGAGCAGAAGATTGTGTAGATTTGTGAGGCCGTTTTCAACCTGAGTTTTCATGTGATCCTGCACTAAAGGTTAGAATTGCCAACATGGGCTACTTATACCCTGAGTGTCTCACAGAGTCTTGGACTCCAATTATTGTGGGGGGGGATATCAGAAGCACTTAATATTCTGCCCCAAAAAATATTCATTCCATGTAAAAACCAGAAAGGAATCATCAAAAGTATTTCTGCTCATGAAAAACACCAGTTACCCTTGTTGCACCATGCTGAGCCGGATATGGAGATTCCTTAAACACAGACTCTAGGGAAATTTTGTTGCATGCAAGACATGCAAATATGCTTGAAGGAAGGATGGAAAGCTGCCAGGGAGGCCACCTGCAAAGAGGAACTAGTAAAGCTGAGTGGTCATCTCTTGCTTTCTACAGAAAAGCTTAAGGGATGTGGAGGTAAATGGGGTCAAGGTCTAAGCTAAAGCTGCTGCTCTTCCCAATCTTAATAAGAGGAGAGGATACTAAGGAAAGTTAAACATAGGGAATTTGTAGTGATGATAAAGATCCTGAAAGAGAATGAGAAAGAAAGCAGGGCCCACTGAGAAAAACGTAGATCAAGTGAAACTTTTTTGAGTTTTGTTGATTTGGTTTAAAAAACAAACAAACAAACAAACAAAATCAACAAAAAACTCTAAGACCAGTTGAGTGAGTGGATTTTGGCATGCATTAGGCAATATTAAACAGAAAAGCTTGATTGGTGAAAACCACCAAATCATTAACCATGTACCTTAAAATTTTTATGTCAGTAGTTAATTTTTTTAAAGTGTTTATTTATCAAGGCCTCACATGGTTGTTGTTCCATCCCAGTCTGTTTTGTGCCAACTTTTCTTCTTGTCTCAGGAGTAACAAAACACGTGCATTCTGAATTGCTGGTTGATTTAGTAGAACAGGCTTTGGTGTGTTTATCCTTTCATCCTAAAGATGTGGCAGGACTAAAGGCAGTCGTACCAGAATCAGTTTGGAAAACACTGACTCAGAGTTCTGGTTATAGACTCAGCATAACATCTAAAGAAAAGGTGCTTGCAGCAGATCGTACCTCGGAGGTACCTCCTGGATTCCCTCTGTGTCCTCTTTGCTTGCTGAGTCAAAGCCCAGGCTAGGGGATCTACTGCTTGCTCACAGTATCTTCATAAGGCTCTGCTGAGACTACAATCCTCAGAACTGGAATAAACTAGCATGAGTATTATTTTATGATCTTCTTCTTTGTGGAATAACAAGGCCTTACTCTGCTATTAAAGTTCCAGGGGCAATGACAAGTATTTATATTTCTGTAGTGAATTCAATTTGAGAATAAGTATTATATCTGTTTTGACAGTCTCATCTTTCACATAGAAGCATTTTATTATTTTTATCAAGGAAAAAAAGGAGATAGCACTGTTTTGTCAGATTGTGAGCTTCTGAGTGATAGCATTGCATTTAGGAAAGTTTAATTTCTTAAGAATACCAACTTTTTTTGTCAGCAAGAGGCATGCGCATTACGATAATGGAGTCTGGTTTGGTCTTTTTGTGTGCTTCAGGAGGTTAACAGCATTACCAATCTAAAACTTATCTCAAGACAGCATGCTTTCTTCAGGAGGAACTAACTGGGAAAAGGGAATATGCAAAAAGTTTGTGGCAATTTAAGAAATTTTTCTTTCACCTAAATTTTAATTGCTGTCTTGAAGGAGCATCTTTGCCTTAACTGAGTGTAGTTGCTTTCTGAAATATCTAAAGCATATAATTGAGTGGCCATTCTGTAACTGCATTTTCCCAATTCTACTAAGTGGTGCTGTAATTTGTAGACAGGATGCCCTTTTCAATTCTGTGAACTGTGTGGCAGTGGAGTTTTTTTTGGTTCAGAGTTAATTTTCTTTTAAATGAAATTAAAATGTGTACTGTGTAACCCAAACAAATGTCTTTCATTTTTCATGACTGACTTACTACGCATCTAAAATTCAGAGTCAATATAAAGAAATGTTAATTACAGTGCAGAAACACATTTTCTAGTGTTTTTATTTGTAACATCTGATAGGCAATGTAGAATAATAAATCTCTGTCCTGTAGATTTCTTGCTCCCTCCTTTCACTTCTCCCCTATGGCAAAGATAGCTTCCAAATACACTTAAATCTATTTAGTAACAAAACTGTGGTTAAAATTTACAAAAATGCAGGATGTGATATCCAGGCTCAGAGAAAATGCTCGTTTCTGACTTTGCTTTCCTGGTAGATGTAGTGCAGGGGGGAATTATGGAGGTTGCTTCATTTGCTGAAGTATTTTATAATATAATAAAAGGAAACTTAGAGTATGTAAGGGGTTTTTTTGGGGGGTGGGGTGGGTGTGGTGTTAAATGCTAATGTTTGGAATCAAGACAGGTACTTTAAGTTCCCATATGGCTTTTCTGTTTTCAGGAGCAACAGAGTGTTGGGTCAGTGCTGGACTTCATCTGCCATACCAAGCAGCACTGTCCGACTTAACTCTGTCTGTTATGTGGGCATGACATCTGGTAGGCAGCTCTGAGCATAGGCAAAAGGATGAAAACCCCTTGCAGCTAACCAAAATGCATCTGTACAATCTGAACTTAGCAGAAGGGGAATAAGAAAAGTTGTTTTTTGCTTTAAGTGAAAAAGAAATTAAGTCCAGAACATAATTCAGTATTCTGAAGATATCTAATGAATATATTCTTACCCTTTCCTTTTGTATTTGACTGCACGCATTTCCAGTTAAGATAATTAGCTAAGAGTTTTATGTTAAAAAAGAATCCCAGGTCCTGTATGTGCAGTTAGAACTGGTTTGGAAAATTAAACCTGCTTTTGACCACTTTTTTTTTTTCACACCAATAGTCTGGTGGTTCTTTTCTTTGGAGTTGGAAGGGAAGAGAAAGTTTTTTTTTTAAATATGCTTGAGGAAACTTACATTACAAAATTCAAATGAAGAAAAAAAAGGATGATGAAGGGTAACTTGGATAATAAAATTAATGTAAAAAATGAGTGTTTCTTTAACATGTCTCATTAGGACAGCAAGAATTTCTCACTTGGAAGGCTTTTAGTGTTTTCTCCGATGTAGAGATGAAGCATGGTATATTTCTTCTCCCCTCCCACCCCTCACTAAGTAGTGAATGTATGTGGAACAACATTCCTTGCACTCATCCAAAAGATTTTGTTTGAATTATCTGAAGCTGGTTTGTTGTGGTTTTGCTGACAGTGGCTGGGATTCTTCAAGCCAATTTGGCATGCTGCAGTGGTGACTGTGTTGAGAAGTCAGAATTTTCCCAAAGCTTTTCCAGATAAACAGAAGACTAGGGACACTGAACATCTCATCCTTTCTCTGAAAGGCCTCTTCATTCTTGGGAGTGGTATACAGGCTCCAATTCCTTGGCTACAGCACAGGACAGAATTAAAAACTCCAGAAAATAATAGCCAAATGATTAAGATGGGAGATCATTTACGATGTCATGTGCTTTCTTGATATTCTTTCTTACTGTAGGCATGAGCAACAGCTAGGGCATGTTCTGCAAAGCTGGAGACAGGAAGGCCTTGTTTAGATCCTGGCCTTGCTGACTGAGTAGTTGGATAAATGGTTCGTTTCTCAGTATTTTTAATTAAAGCATGAGTACTTCAGTGTCTTGATATCAATTGCTCTTGACAAATGCTTCACCCGAGACGTAGAAGGGAATGTACTAATAATCCAGCTGAAAATATCTCTTTACTGTCTATCAGAAAATATTTTTTCCAGGTTTGCCAGCTGATTACATAGCCTGCATGTTTTGATAGAGGTTGTTAGTTTGTTTGGGGTTTATTTTCTTGATTGAAACTCCCCAGTATTTTGAAAGGAGTTCTTGGAAATTTCAAATTAAGGCTGTTCACACAATTCATTGCAAAGTACAATTTCTGACTGATTCAGTTTAAAGTGTCTCTGGCACCTGGCAGCGCTGGTAGTAAAGAACAGGAAACAACGCGCTGAATGTAAGTGCAAAGAGCCACTGTTGTAATGATTCCGCCTCTTGCAGAGCAGCAGTGTTATCTGTGAGACCGAGGAGCAGCCAGCCTATTTTTTGGGAACAGGATGATCTTTGTGCGTGGAGCTGAAGAAACCAGATCTTAGTGGCGCAGCTGTGCTCCAACCAGTTAAACTGTGGACACATTGTACACTGAGAAAAAGGCAAAGTTAGGCTCCTTCCAGAATTTTAATCATAGTGTGGGAGCTCACCTTTGAAGATTGAGCCTTAGATTTATTTATGGATGTGTTTTTGCTGTTCTGCAATTTCTTGGTTATTGTGAGACTCTCTGCCTCACACCAGCATACTCGTAACTTGCCAAAGATAGGCTCTGTATGCAAAATCCACCTGGTTGTTTTTATTTTTTTTAATGGGAAATACATATTTTAAATCAAATTCCTATTGGTTTGTACAATGTTAATATAGTTCAAGATTTTAATAGTTACAGGTTTATGCCTAACTCCAAGGTCTGGGTGGTCTTTGGTCCTGCACAGTTTTTGGAGAAGTCTGAATATTTTCTTTCCCACTTGCAGACACATGACTCAAAGTTGCAATAACTGTGCAATTCAAAATGATGAAAGCATTTGTCTCATAGATCACCTAAAAATGGTTTTAAAATTGTGGTGACTGAATGCTGGCAGAACTAAATAAAGAATTAACTCTTGTATTAAGTTCAGCTATCTCGTATACACTTCACTTTTAAGATGAACAAGAATTTTTAAAATAACTTCGTAGTACTGATTACAGAATTATGAATTGCTTTTGTAAATGGCATGTCTGGAATAGGAGAGGGCAGATTCAGCTTTGAGAACAGCACTGAATTTTGAAGCTGGGTTTTTAATTCTATCACCTTTGAAACTTTTTTCTCACAGGAGGTAGTTATTAAGTGGGGAAAAAAAGATTGGCTCTTTGGCTTCTTTTTTTTAGGTTCTAAAGCAACACAAGTATGTGTTTAAAAATTAAATTTCTGCATTTTATTAGCTTCCTTTGTTCTGCTTGTTTTCCCAAAGATGGTGCAAACTGTAATGAGGCCTTATAAAATTTACATTGGAATGCTCTATAACTTTGTTTTCATGTAAGTTCAGTTGTTATTTCTGTTACCATGCAAACATCTTGTAGTATAAGAAATGCTGTCTGTTAATTCCAGTCATCAACTTACATGTAAGAAGGGATGAATGTTTCCATTCTTACATGCAAGGCCGATAGTACCTACAGAGGAGGTAGCACTTCCATAGGGTAATACAGTGGCAAACAGGGTTGTAGATGCTGCAGGTAGGAGCTGGTACTTGTGAGAAGCTGGAGGCGTAGCAAGCTAATTTCTTGTCTGTCAATGGCAGAGACTGATGAACTGTTACTTCTGGCGGGGGAGTCAGCTGGCAAAATGTTAATACCTTAAAATGATTTTGGCAGCCTGACATGGTCCATCAGTGAGCCCCGAGATTAATTGCAGAAAGCTGATCCCGTTCCTTCACTGTAGTAATAGATATGGGCATGTGATTCTTCATTTATGTGTGTCATACAAAGTATGTGCTACCTTATCTACTGAGAATATACAGTGCTGTTCTGATGGGTTAGGGTGTTTTAGTTTCCTTGTTTGCTCACTGGGACATAGTCTTTCTTACAAAGTGCTGTCTTAAAAGCTGGAGGCCTCTATTGCCTGGGATTTTTAAATCTTCATGAAATAGCCTTTGGCAAAATTTTCATCTGGACACTTTGTCACAGGTTTAAGGAACTGAAAAATGTCTTGCATTATTTGGGATCTGAAGGGCCTTTCATCAGTACTTTACTTTCAGGAATGAGTCTGGTATCTGTCTACTTTTTTTAAATGAAGTTACATAAAATATATAGCCAAGAAAACAAATTTGTGCTTTATGCAGGTAAGTATAATTAATTAATTAATTTATCCTTTTAAAAATACTATTTTAGATGCTGTCAAATGGTATGGCTTAGTATATGAGATTTTTTTCTTTGCTAATTTGATTAAAGTTTGTTGTTCCATTGGGCTGGAGTCTACATATATTCTAATCTGGAGGATGAGGGTGAGGGCGGCTCAGTTCCACCGTGCAATGTGCAATGCAATCCAGCCTCTTCTGCGCCGAGCTTCTGCTCTGTGCCCAGCCTTGGTTTTGGCTAAAGGTGTTCTCCACATAGACACATTCTTGCCTGCAGAATTAAGATTACATGTCTGGTTCTTGATTACCAAGGATGAGTTCCTACAAAAATCTGCTGATGCCAGGAGCTGCAGGAAGAGCTCTCTAGCAGAGAGGGAGAGCTTAATGCAGGATAAGGCTCTGAAAGACAAAAATCATGATGGAGCTAAAGGACAAAGAGAGCTTTGTGGTAGATCCTGAAGTAAACTACAGAAAGGCGTTAATAAGCTGCTTGTGTGGACTTAACATTACTTATACCAATACAGGTCATTGTCTCAGATGGAAATGGATACTTTTCATACATCTCTAGGTGTTTAAGAGGACAGTTGTTTTAAGAAACGGTCCCAGCATATTAAGTTAAGACACATTAGTTTTGTGATGTAGAAGTTCTCCCCTTTGCTTACGCTTTGGTGTCAGAAGTTGTGGGTCTGAGCTTTCTGTCTTGTGCAATAAGAAAGTTGTAGCAGTTGTTTCACTGCAGGCATTGAGATGTTCTCCCATCACATTCTTTGCTAATACCCACAGTCACCCTCTAGCACGTTCATGTAGAGTCTGCTGTCTCTACTCCAGTGTTACTGTGGAGCAATTGCTGTTTACAGGAGCTGTATACATCGAAGACAGCTGCGTATCCATGATCCAGTCACCTTAATCATGCACCCTGTGAAATAGGCTTTATATAGAAATTCAGATGGTCGCTCTCTCTGCCCTACAACCCTGATTTGCTTGTCAGATTTGTCTTCTGAGAAGCGAAAGGGGCAAAGCGAAACCTAGAAATAATCATGCTTGATTTGAGCAGGAAAGGAAGAACCTTTCAATAGCAAGCTACAAATGATGTGGTTCCCAGAGTATTTAGTATTTCCTTCTGCACGTATTACTGGTGTGACAAGGTTAGCCTTTCAGCCTACATGTAGCTAGAAAACAAAACCAACCCAAAAAAGTTTTTATGTAAAAATTTTGCTGTGTTTTAGTTAGAAACTTTCTTTATATGTGGAAATGACTATTGCAAAGCTATACTGATAATTTCACTTTTTCTGAATGTTAAAGATTTGAGAGTTTAACTGTGATAAGAATGGCTGGATGTTCTTTAGTGCCCTCCATGGGCGTGGGAACTGTTGGGCAGTAGACGAAAGGGTTTGCTTCATTTATTTTTCTTAGTCAACTAGAAAGGCGAATCATTTTCAGATGTTCTGCAATTTCATGAAGAATAAACTAGCCTTAGTGGAAGTCTCACTGTAGGTGGCAAACTATAAAAATCACTAATCCTGAAGAAAGAGGGCTTTTTCTTCTGCCACTTCTTTTTCTTCCACCCCCACTTAGGAATTCAGTGTCATTTGGAAGTTGTCTTGGGTCAGAAGAAAAATGTTAAGGAATCAGAGTTAGTGGTTTCAGCACAAGAGGCTGTGAAGGAGAAACTAATGCAGAATTTAGAGTGGCTATGTGAATGTGAAGAAAGCAAAACTTCACTCTCAGGTGTTGGGTGAGGACAGCTCTTTAAAATTTTAAACAGGATAACATGTGTGTACCCAATTTGTGTTAAGTGTTAATGGGAGCTGCCTTTGGCTTTCAGACTCTATGTGCTTTCAGCTGCTCATAAAATTCCTATTTATCCTTGCATTATATGCATTTGTTCATGCTATGCCCGTTGGCAACCCCCTCACTGCTTTATTTTCTTCTTTCCTGTTACATGCTTGTGCAATTTACTGTACTGTTTGTTCAGTCTCATTTTAGGGCTCTCTTTTTCATGACAGTGTGATGAAAGTGCTTCATTTCTGTTTCTACAGAAATTCAATCCTCGCTTTGGCTTCATAACTGTTTACCTATGTAATGATTGTAGCCTTTTTTGTATGTCCTTTAAAATTAGGTTCTGAGGTGTTCAGAAGAAGAAACCAAACATCTTTTCTAGGTTTGTAAAGTGCTTAGCTAAAAAAAACCCTATAAATGAATATTTATGGACAAATGCTTGTGTGGCATGCTAGGTGAAGAATGCATTGCTAGATTAAAATACACGCAGTTTCAGTTTACTGAACAGGAAGACTGCAGGATGAACTAGAGAAAAGGAAAGATTTTGAATTAATTCATCAAAAGCTGTGGATTTTCTAGTGTTTTGATTATTTTTTTTCATTTTGTTTTTCACAAACAAGGCTCAAGAGAGCATGAAGGTAAGGGCAGAATCAGTTCTTTGATTCTGGTTTTCTCAAGGAAAATGGAAGTTACAAGGTAATTGCTGCGTGGCTTAGCTGACCAGAAAATGTCTGTCTGTCTTGTATTTATTGCTTTAGTTATAGCATTAAAAAATAATGGTGCGCTGTAAAATAAAAAGATGTGTTAAAGGTTGGTTTTCTGCGTCCCAGTTATTATAAAGCTTTGCAGAGGTACTAGACTGTGTTTTCTGAAGGCTGAGAGAGAAAATAGCTGCTCTGCTGTATTTTTTAAAATCTGGTTGAGCCTCAATTAGGGTAGTTACGGTAGAGTGTAATCTGCTGCATCTGGCTATTCCCACATGTGAATTTAAAGACTGGAACTGTGCTCAGTGAGTCAGAGGAGAGCATCCCTAGAAGAGAGGAGCTGCTCTGACAGCAGAGCGAGGGGCTCGACCCGACTGAGGAGATAACAGCAACTTCCTCACCCCGATGGCATTGCTTGTGATGTTGTCTGGGTGAAGGTCTCCAGGAGAAGCTGTAACGTGTCCCTGGGGTGCGGGCGAGTAGATTATTTGTAAGCTGTGGGTATCGGAACAGCTGACTCCTCATCATGCCAAACAGGATTAAGCAGATTGACACTCTGGGATCGATTCACTCAGTAAATCCTACCTGCTGCAGCAACGGGCAGCCGAGTGGCTGTAAATACTGGATCCTGGATTTAGGTACTAATACTTGCCATAGAGATAATGGGCTGGGAAGAGGAAGGTTGGTTGGCTGGTTGGGAAATGTTTTCAAATCACAGGAGTTTAGTAGGATGCTTTCTTTTCTCCTCTCTTTGCCTCTACTCTCTCCTCCCTCTGACCAGAGTCAAAGATGTAGACTATAACAGAAAGGACCTGTACGGGAAAGGGAGCAGTTATGGAATGACTCTGCTCTTTAAACTACTGGGATGCTGTACAGTAAGCTCTTTTAGAAAAAGCGTGTAAAATGCATGTGCTGTGGTTTTTTGTTGTTTTTTTTTTTATGGAAATGAGAAATGATAACTCTTGTTCTGTGAAATGTTATTAATTATAGTAATTTGCTTTAAGAGCTTAGTAGAAATCTTTGTAGAACGTTACTGGTAAATCAAAAAAATCAGAGATTGTTTAGTATGTATCACTTCTGTTAAATTATTGTTGAGAAGTAAAGTTTTGGGGAATGGAGCTTGAAGAGAAAAGGTGGTTGGGAAATGAATAGTTCTCCGTGAAGTTTATTTAGACATATCATTTCTGTGCTGCTTCAGTCTTGACTGGGAAAGCACAGAGTTTAGGGTAGGGCTGTTCATGTGAAGTTGGGTCTTTTCCTCCTCTTTGCTTGTAATTTTAGCAAGAAGCAGTATTTGTCCTTGTGGCATTTGGTCTGTTGCTGCAGAACAGGTTCCGTTCTCATAAGCAGCAGTCTGAGTGCCTGCAGGACAGAACAGTGCTGACCTTCAGCGTCGGGGCTGATGCGGCTGTCGGGATGCTGCCTTTTCAGGTGCTAGCTGTTTGCAGATAGGTTCAAGCCTTCCTTACATACCTGTTGCTGTATGCTGTGTGCATGCAATTAAGCAGCAAAAGGCAAATTATAATCTTGCTTCATTTGTTAGCATCTGATCTGCTGTTACAGGTGGACTGAGAGGAGAAGGAGGATGGTAGAAAGGTTGCAAACATGAAATCAAGGATGTAATGGGAAGTAATCTTACAGGGGACATCTGAAGATAGGGTTTCATGTCAGTGGGATGGTTTTAACTCTCAGTAGTTCCCCAAAAGGTAATGGGGCATTGGAGTACCAGCCAGAGGGAGGTAATGTCAGCAGGCTCTCACCTCTGATGGCAGCAGTAGAGATCTGCTGTCAGATAACTGCTCCGTATCCCCCAGTGCTGTGCAATCATTTCCTAAAAAAACAACTATTCCTGGTTTTAGAAGTAAACAAGTACAGAATGTGTTTGGAGGGAGGTGGAGGTGAAAGGAGTCAGCTGCAAATAATAACTGATAGGCTTTGCAGCAAAATATTTTGCAGCATAATATTTTAGAGCAAGTGCTCACCCAGAGCTGTGCTACCTAGTCAGCTGGAGCTCTGTTAATAGCATGGCAACGATCTTCTCCCCTTTCTGTTGCTTCGTATCTTTCTGTCTTCACTGGAGCTCATTAGCTTCGTTTTTGAACTCTTGCTGCTGCAGCCGTTAGTCTCAGATCTATCTGGGTTTTTATTTCCAAAGGATTTTTCAAAAACGTGTTTTATAAAGTACTGGGTGTAGTCAGTCCTGATCAGCAAGATGCTTCCCATTATTACCATAAATTAAGATCATAGACATGTATGAAGTCTTGTTTGGCAAGCATACGTGATTTCACAAACATTCTTCATTGTTCTCTTTTCTCTTTCTTAAAAACAGATGTCCGTGTGTACAGACTGTGTTGCGAATAGGCTCAAGAGCTTTTCGTAACAGGGGAACAAAGCTTATTTGCATGCTCTAGTATAAATGTAGCTGTGCCATCTCTTGAATTGGAGAGGGTAAAAATTTATCTGTAGTATTTCTGGCCACTGCAAATATAAAACTGGTATTTAGCTGAATGTTCAGTGTACTTTATCTATTGCATGATTTGATTCATAGAAGGCTTGAACTGAGGCTTTGACTTTGCTTAAAGAATTTTTAAGGAATTAAAAAGTTTGGCTTCTTTTTCGTTAAAATATTAGAGTACATGTGCAGTTACTAATTATCTGCTCCTCTTTAAATGATGTGAGTTTGTTCCCCACCTTTTCACAAAATCTGAAGGAGGAAATATGCGTTCAGATTTAAAGAGAACAGGGTTTGAGTAATGAATTGGCAAGAAACTACTGAAATTAATGAGTATTGTAGTTTTGCCTTTATCTGACATCATTTGGAGAAAGCAGCGATGATGGTAGGAGGAAACCAATTCTCATGGTAATTCCACCCATTCCTGAAAGTTGAAAATGCTCTGCGTTTGAGTCAAGTGTTGACAAATATCAAAGTTGTTTATGGTTATCTGGCAGGAGAGAGAGTTGAATAGTTTGTCTGGGACTGAATACTGGAAATAACATCTTTTTTTCACTTACCTTATGAGCTAGAAGAAACAATAGGATATATGTGTTTCAGTCCCTAAGTGGATCATGTGAGTCTATATTTCACTTGGGAAATTTGAGAGGCAAATCTCATGGATGAAATCCAGGGAATAAATCTACAAAACCAAAATTTATCCTGAAGTTATTAACCATCTGGGGGCTGTTTTTTGGAGGAGGAAAGGTGGTTGTGGGAGTAGAGAGGGTTCTCATTTGGCTTTGAAGAAATACATTTACTGTATGTGCAATAGATTGCTTAAAAGAATGAATATGAATCAAACTAGCTTTCTTTTTTCCTCTTTCATAACATTTTATGGTATATCAAGCTTCAGAAATAATTCATCCATAAAACAGGATGCTTTTACTATAGAGTAATTGTTAGCAAATGGTATCCAAGAGAGGATAAGAGGTCTCTGAGGAGTGGACTCAGAGGATGCAGTGGGGAGAGTCCAGTATTACTAATGGGTTGGTGTAATTCTTGGCGTACATCCACCTCTACACTTTGAAAGTCTATTCTTTTAGAATACAGATGGAAGCTGTTAAGTATGTGCTGTGTGTGCTTTTCCATCTCCACGAAGAGCATGCAACAAAAATCCTCCTGCAACTGAGCTCACGTATCGGCTATATAGTTACATGTGCAGAGGTACTGCTTGCCTGACCTGTGTGCCCTTCCTCACTGTTCTCCCAGCATGGCTTTTTCAAACCCTTCGGCTGCAGGTCTTGCAAGAGGGTTACCTGAAAGTCCTGTTTCTTGGTTGGTAAAAACTGAACTACTGGTCACACTCTGCCAGCTTATTTACCCTGTGCTTGCATGTGTGATCCAGCTGCTTTGTTGCACTAGCAATCATGCAGGCAGCCAGACCCCAGCAGAAAATGCTGTATTCCTTCCTCCTATCCACCCAAGGAGTGGGGGGGAAGTTCTTAGGTGTAGGAGCTTATGCAAGAGAGATACTGATGTCTTTCCCTAACTGCCATCCCTACTCATGAACCTGAAGATAGAGGCTATGGGGTGTTTTCGCTCTGTGTGAGCAAGTTTTTTCTCCTGTAATTTGGACATGTCTTTCCAGTCACTTGAAGCCCTGGCTTCAGTCATCTAGCTGTCAGGCAGGTTACCTGCTTTGTGAAATAAGCCAGGACCAGGCAACAGAACAGCTCAGGTGTGTGTATGGAGTTAGCACCAGGCAGCCTTCTGCCTCCGCTCCCTGGACATCTAGTCCCTCTGCTGCAGTGCTTTCCACTCTGACCTTCTGAAAGCACTGTGTGAAAAAGGAAACATTTTAATGGTTCTGTTACCACCAGCTCTTCCTCAAACCAGCTAGTCTGTTCCTAAAGACTTCTGTAAGATGTAAAAGGAAAACATATGCTCTTCCCAAGGAAAAATCATTAGACTTATGCAAACTTCATGTGATAAGGACCTGCAACTCCATTTCTAAAATAAGGAATAAACCCGTATATATAAGCCTTTTTGGAATTTGCTAAGATGACTGTGTTCTTATGTATCACTAGTGAAGCATATTTAACATGTGAAGTGGTGAAGAACTTGTAGGTTTAAACATCAAAAAAGATGATGGGAAAACAAGTAGTCAATATTGGAGTGGCTTCATAGAGAGCGAGAGAGAGACCAGGGCGATTACTGGCGATGAAATTTTGAAAGGAAGGGTGAACTTTGATTACATACCAAGAAAAATATGGCTGCCTCTTGACTGTCTTGTCACATTTCCCAGAGCATACCTGTAACTAAACATTTGATGCATACAGTTTTGTATCGTGGTCAAAAAACTGTACTGAATGGATGGGCTTAAACTGTGCAAAGCAGAACCGCCGCAGCTCGTGTTTCAGTTTAATTTGCCTCTTGCTATGTTATAGCTCTATTTTAAACACATTGCTTCAGTGAGGCAGCAGCGTAAGAATGAGCTATCACCTTACATAATTAAAGTTTCCTCTAGGTGCTCATTGCAAGGCTAGTAATGAACAATGTGTTCATAATCTGCCTTTGAACGTGGCTACAAGCAGCTGTAACAATCCGTTGGATTTGCTCATCAGGGCTTGCACTGACTCTGTCTCCTTTATTGGAGGTAATGAGAAGAACAGAATTTTAGGTGATGTAAGTAGATTCCATCCTGCTTTGAAAGTTGAATAGTTTGTCTGTGACATTGGATACCATTTGCTAACAGTCTTTAACCTGTAAGGATTGGTTTTCCTCACAAGGAATAGTGAAGTACGTGTATTAAACCACTCCTGTTTTTTTGTTGCCTTGCATTTGAGGAGGCAATTGGTCACCTCCAGTCAATCTTTTTGGATGAGTGTTTTAAAAAAAACAGCCCAACATCTCCAACTACATGGGGTAGTTTAAGAAGAGAGCTTCATAGAGATCCATATTCTAGATGCATGGTATGAATTGTTGGGGAGTTGATGAAAGAAATGTTTTCAATAGAAAAAAGAATAAAAGCTAATTAAATTCCTTATCTTGTTTCTTCCCCATAATGTTTTCCCCCTCTAAAATTAGAGTTGAATCTATAAGCTAAAAGAGCTGATTTATTGTAACATGATTGTTGTGTAGAAATTGCTATTGATACCGATTTTCCCCTTCTCTCTCCTCCTGTTTTGTGTCTAATTAAAGCAACTAATAAGACTTCTAGTTTATTGCCTTTCAAAAGTTGTGTGTTTGCTATTGTTCTTTCCCTTTTTGTTTCCAGTTTTGGATATCTCTGCCATGATCCTGTCACATCATTTTCCTGTGGCCACTTAAATAACAGTAGATGTTTAGGAGTCAAGGAATGATTTGAGGAATCAAGGTTTAGACAACTGGATGAACAAGGCAGTTCAGATCATAACCTTCCTCCTGATCCTCTACTGGGAATAATTGAAATAAAAACAACAGAAAAGTTACATAGTAAAATGTAGCACGTGTGTGATGTGAGCTTGATCATGCCAAAGAAAATTCAACAGTGCATATCTTATTCCTGAAGAGGCTGTAATCGAGTTAATGAATGTGGCATTGATGGATTCATTTTTTTCATATTCAGTGTATTTTAATTGCACCTCGAGATAAAATGTCACATCTTCCATTAATTTATAGCTTGCCTGTTTTAAAACAACTAGACCAAGGAGTTATCTTTCCTCTTTCAGCTCAATCTTTATTGATTGATGAAGTTGTGGAGGATTATATTACCCGTTCCCAGTCCCTTAACATACTTCATCCTGAACAGACATCTGTGCAGAAGTTTGCCATTATGACTTTCCATAGCTATCTGCTAGTCAACCTTGACTGTGAGTCTGTTTTTTAAAAAAATGAAATTTTCAGGGTGACTGACCTTTATTAAATTCACGTGTGCTCCTACTGCATTGCACAGGTTGCATTTCCATCTGAAGACAAAAAGTTTAAAACCGGTGTGGTTTCCAATTGGTGTGATCTAAGGCTGCTCTTGTTAATGTAGTTATTGAGGTGGGACTGAAGCCGCAGGAAGTCATCTGTCAGCACCTACAGTCACCTAGGTACTCAGTGTGGGGGCTGATAGCAGTGACATGGCTGGAAGCACCTGACTCCGCTCATTAACACTAGAAAGTTAAGCGTTTTTTGATGCAAAGCAATGTCAGTACAATTAATTTTTATCATTATACTAGTATCAATTATTTGGATGAGAAGGGAATGGGTTTTTTTGTGTAGGAATTTTGGAATACCATTTTTCATTGCTGCTTTAGCCATTCCATCTTCCGGCCCAATTCCTTTAATTGGTTTCCTAATTTATTTTTTGAGGGCTACAGCAGTGTAACGTTTGGAAAGGGAAAATGACCAGAGTTATTGTATAGCCCCAAAGCTAAACGATAGCAGTATATTATTATTAAGCTTATGGCAGAGTTCCTAACGGGAGATTGATGTGTTTGTACAGCTGTTGCTAAAGCTGTGGCTCCAAACAATCGCTAGTTGTTCTAACGAACTCCTCTGCTTTGAATCAAGAGGATGGGGGGAAAAATAAAAAAGACTGCTAAAATTGCTGTTGGATTAGTGTGTGTATTTAGGTTAACCTGTAACTGCAGTAGGTGAAGAGAAGAGGAAACAAGTATTTTTTTAGTGCAAGTAGTCTAATAACTTGGGGTTTTTAAACAAGTAAAATTTGTTCATCATTATTTCCTTTGGAACATTTATTACTGTGTGTTGTCTCTTTATATATGAACTTGGCTAATACCCATGAATATCTGCTTAGCAATTATTAACAACATCTGCACTTTGTGATTCCAAATATGTTTACTGACACTTGTCATATATTCTTTTGGTTTTACCAGAGAATTTTTGGAGGTTTTGTCATATGATGGAAATTTTTAAGGCATTTGTAAAAGAGAGAGAATAAAACACATCTACATTCATCATCTCTTAGAGGTGGCTCATTTTAAATACACTGCGGAGGTTGTACTTCCTCAAATGTTTCTAAACTCGTGGAAAAGAGAAAAAATAATAATGTTGACTCAGTATTTTGTGCAGATTTCATGTGTGATTTGTAATTGTGCAGCTTGTTTTTATCACGTACATAATGGTGTTTGAAGCTTATTTCCTCCCTGTCCATGTGTATATTCTCTTTCAGAAGTGCACCAGTAGAGCTGTGAGTCCTCTGCTTCCTTTTCAGATCAGACTTTCTCAGGCTTGCTTGTAATAACCTAGTTAATACGTAGCCTTTTTCTATGGAGTAGTGGAGGATGATTTAAAATCTGCATGCGAAAAATTCCTTCCATTGTGATGCTCTGCGCTGCTGAGCTGCTGCACGGGGAAGCACGAAATGCCTTGCTCTAAATAATCTCTGTGATCGTGATCCTTCCTAATGCGATTTCTGCAGACGTGCTTCTCTCCCTCCCTTCCCCTACATCTTTCTCTGCTTTCAGCAAAGCTGCAGACTTGCTGAATGCATTTTGTTGTTGCCAGCAGTTCTGTTATCTATATTGATAGGGACATTTTTGTTTCCTATCTGTTCATATCTTCCTCTTCTGGACTGATGCACACAGCGTATCTGATGAGCTGCTGTGCGGCTTCAGAGCTGTACTTCTAGGCCTGCCATTTATTTTTACCCATTTCCTAGGGAAAAATTACTTTGCGGCAAAAAATTACAGTAGCAGATGATAAAGCCTTACAGCTTCACTAACAGATGAGCAGAAATGGCTCGTGCAGTTGCCCCAATTAAAATCTGCAACTGCTTATCACCAATCTTGTGTCAGTAGAGGTTTCCATTTGTAGTATGTGACACACAGCTCGCCACCAAGAGCAGGGCTGCATCTTTGCTGTTAACATCACACAGCGTGGCTCTTCAAAAGTAGCTCGCACACAGCATGCACAAGACAAATCGCTTGTCAACAGTCAGCAAAACTCTGTCTAGTGTTGTAAGCACCAGCACTGCCTGCGAGGCCCAGGCCCAAAGCTTCTGCCTTCGCTCTTTGCCTTCTTTGGCTCAGCCCTCGCTTCTCCCCACCAGCAAGCTGCTTGTTTTTGTCAAAGGGAGGGAGGGCTGTTGCGTGGAGCAGTTGGAAGGAAGCTCCTGCTGCCAGCTCCCACTGCTTCAGGAACTGTGCTGTGCCCTCACCCGGCTTCTTGTGCTGAGATAGTAAACTGTTGAACAGCAGCATGGAGCAGCCTAGAAGCAAGGGGTGATGACTTCTGCAGTTCTACCTAGTGCGTAGGCAACAGCCCTGAAGCTGGAGAAAGGTCGTTCCAGGCATTCACCACTCCCATTGCATCCTTTCTTCTGGAGGAAGGGCCATCCCTTCATCTGATCTACAGTCATCCCGAAGTACTTGGATATCACCGATGTCAGGCAGCTGGCAAAACCAGCATGTAAATAAGACTTTTATAAAATCACGTGGGACTGTAGTACAGCTCCAAAACACCCGCACTTTGAAAATGGGTGATGTAGTTGAGACTTTGTGAAAGATCTCAGGAGTAATTGGTCTTAAAAGCTACTGTATTTAAAGGGAAACAGGAAAATTAACCAAAGCTGTAGGAAAACTTGCTTTCTAATGGAGAAAAGAAGTATTTATCTTTTTTTTCTACATTAAGAACTTTAATAACTAAGGTGTTCACCTCAATATTCTTAATTACATGGTATGTATCAGCCCCTATACGGGAATTAACTTTATGTAATTTAAATCTGCCAGTGAATATCTTGCCTATTGCAGCTCTCCAGAGCAAATAATGTTACATGGTCCTTCATGGTGACGTAAAGTAATGTCATATGTTAGGAGGCACAGATGAAGTGCGAGAGAAGTAGCTAGCTGATGGCCCCAGTTGTACCAAAGAAACTCACTGGAGATTGTTTATAAAAAGGAGGAAACATTACCCAAAAATTAGAAAATAGACTTCTGTTTATTAGCTCTTAAGTAAAAGCTTCAAAGACCCTGTGCAATTAATGCTTAGTAGCAATGCACCCGCCCTTCCAGGGAGAGATAATCATTAAACTGATCAGAGCACTTGTTTTGATCTGTAGAGAGACAAGAGAGACTCGGTGCACTGATACAGAGTGAGAACTTGACTAAGAAACAGTGCTAAACAATGTAAATCTGTCCTTGGCGTGTCCTGCCAGGCATGTGGATGTAGCTGTCTTTAAAAATCTGAGCAAACAGGTGGTCAGAAGAGGAGCTGAGATCAAGATGTTGCCTGTTAAACTGTAAGCTGCGTATGGGGAAGCTGAGATTTAATCTATTAAAAACTTGTGGTTTTCACAAACCATGAAACTAAACTTCAGCAGAGCGAGTAACTTTTAATACTTCCCACTTGTGACACAAAATATATTTCTCTCCAGAAATAAGAGAGAACAACAGCTTGTTGCAAAGAATGAAATGCCCCACAAAGTTCACTTTCCCATTCTGTAGAGCTACCTTGGGCTTGTAGTAAATAGGTTTGGGGTTTTGGATCCCTGTGGTCTGAATTCCAGAGAGCACAAACAGAACTACTTCTGTTAACCTGGGAAAGTTTTTTCTGGCACAACATCATGCTGCTTCCTGCTTTAAAAAAAAAAAAAAAGCAAGAAAGAGGGGGGAAGGGGAGGGAAACGTGTAGATGCAAAACTGTTCTGCAGTTCCAGAGGAGGACCTTTTCCATCTAAATTTTGTTGGTGTTGAACTCCTAGGTGTAGTGGTTGATGTGTTCGCAGCTCTCTCCGTGTCGAAGTTATAATGCCTGTGAAATAATTTACAAATTTAAATGTAGAGCTTTAATTTTATGGGATTGGAAGGCATTATAAAATAGGAATAATGTGTGTACTAAACCCTTCAGGCATATGCCACTCATTTTCTAACTCAAATGAACAGTATATTCTTTTTGCCCTTAATCAGAGATTTTCTTCGTGCTTTTCTCTAGCGCTGTTGCAGATATGTCTGTTGGATGACTTCTTAATTTTACAAAGATCTTTAGAATTTATTAAGATGACAGCCTCTGTCTTTGGGGGGGAGGGTATTTACTTTTTTTTAATTGCAGATATGCTTGTGAGGCAGCTTAGTATCTCATTAAGAGAAGCTGAAGAGTATCTAGCCTCGAGCTTAGAGTTCTAGTCTATCTGACATTAACACAATCATCTTTGGATTACTTGGAAGATTTAATTGTGTAATGCATTTAAATTCCAGTCCTCTGGACTAGTGTCTGCATCGGTCAAAATGAACGCGGATAACTCGTTAATCAGGGAAGATACACTAAGGAGTTGAACTCTTTGTTCACACACTGAAAATCTTACAAATTGCATTTCAGCGCAGTGCATAGCTTGAAATAAAAGGCAGGAAAGGTTTGCTGACCAGAGATGAAGAGTAAGGGGCAGGGGGTGTTCCACTCCAAACACAAATGCGATTGAAGGCTTTTCTTTTTATGTACTGAGTGATAGCTTTCTGCATTTTGTGATAGTAATATGCCGTGATGGCAGTCCAAGGAGGGTACCCAGCAGGACAGAAATAAAATTCCTTACATGTACAGAAGTATCTGAATGGTCTTGTGCATGGCAGATTGATAGCCTCTTACTTCAAAAGCAGTTCCCAGGCTGAAATTGTGCGTGCGTGTGGCTACACAGAAAATAAACCTCATGCTCTTTCTTCAAGCTTTCCCCATCTCATCTAAAAGCAAATGATGACTGTGTACATGGGCAGGGTTTTATGGGGTCTTGTCATCAGATGCTTGTAAACTATTTTTGCTTCCTCTGATGGTATGTTGACTTGGCCCAAATTTGGGCTTATGTGTATGTAGGTAGACACGGGCTTGGGAGATCACTGAACCCCACTTGTTTCCAATTTACACACTAAACATGTGAGCGCATCAGTGTTAGCTCATGCTCTCTCCGGTTTGAACCAGCAAGCAGCTGCTTTTGAATCAACAAGCAGCTCTTGGTCCCCAAGTATTTGTGACATACCTGTATCTCATCTTCCTGATCAGCTGGTTAACTGCCCTGTGAGGTGGTTTTCATGGCTCTCGGTGTTCATGGTGGATGGCAGTTTGCAGGGGCGATTTGACATGCCAGGTGGGGCTACTAGGTTTGCTTTGCTCCCTTTTTCACTCCTTCCCCCATTCCTCTTTCTTAGTCCAGAGACAGTGAAATATTTTCAGTCCTGGTTTCATAGCCTTTCAGGATTAGAGATGCAGACCAGGCATCAAATAGGCTTGGTTTGATTCCCTGGGTTAGGAAGTTGGGTTTTTGTAGGCCCTTGCTTTCCTTGTAAATACTAAAACTCTAAAAACAGCAATGTGGAAATAGTTAATATGAAGCAGAGTCTTTCAAGTCATCAACTAGCTTAACATGGCTGATTTATTTTTTAGGGGGAAAAAAAACCCAGTTTATTAATCACAGATGTGCATGTTTCTAGTGTTAAGAAAGCTGGGACTAGAATGAGAATTCCCACTTCCCGTCCAGTTTCAAAAATGTGCCTGTCTGTTGGAGGTAACTTTATCTTCTAGGGTGAGGGGGTCAGAACCCATGCTGCCTGCCCTTTTTCTTTAGCTTCGAAAATATATTTATGGACTCAGAGTGAACTCCCTGACCTCAGCACCAGAGCAGCATATGTGGTTTTTACTTTGAGAGATGGCAGTTAAATGCTGCCTTTTCTTATTGTGGCTATGAATTATAAACCAAAGCCCATCCATTAGGCTTTTTTATATACTTTATTGAATTACAAAGCTGTCTCTACTTGAACCAATAGCGATTTTATTAAATTTGATGATTTCTTGTTGGATTGGTGTTGCTGTTTGCGATCGTTACATGCGTGTTGGTTTTTCCTCTCCAAAATGGCCATCTGTTGCATTTATCTTTTTCTAAAAGGGAATCTGACACTCGCTAGAAAGTTTACTGTACTTGAAACACAGTTGGGGTTAGCATACCCCAAATTTATTCCATCTGTTTTGGTTTTAAAAGTCTGTGTTGTTCTTGGTTTGATTTTTGAATACGCCGTTTTCCTCTTAGCATGTTTTAGTGATAAAATACTCTTAAGCGACCCTAGAAAAACAATTTGCTATGTAGTCATAAAGGAAACAAAGCCCATTTAGTGTAAACATTCCCAAGCATGGTAATCAATCAAACCAAGTCTGTATCCCTAATTACATGGATAGAAGTAGTATATAGTGATGAGGCAGGGGGAAATACGCCACCTCTGTGGCTGTTCTCACGGTGGAGGTGAAAGGTCATTCTGTGTTCTTGAAAATTGCCTGTATTGGGTATTGATATTCCCTAACATTTGGAATTGACAGTGCTTCTACTTAAATATATGAACTTAAGTATGTAGGTTTTTTTCATGATTCTGCTTTAGTACTGTAACTGGTCTCCTGAGGAAGCGGATGGGAGTAATAATTGGAGAATCTGGACTCCTGTCACCTGGGATGGGATGGTAAAGGGTCTCACTGGGAAAATAGTGGCATGAAATATTTGTAGTGAGTATTAACATTGACCTATGAGGCTGTAGGGATGCTTTCTTCAAGTTTAAGGAGGGGGAAAAAGAGTGGGTCTGATCTCTGAAGAGGCTAGTGGACCACTATTCCATTCAGGTTAAGGCTGGTGATGTTAAAACTCTTTTTAACATCTTTTAAAATAAATTTTACATTTAAACTGAAGTGTTTATGGCAGTGCAGTACTTTTCTTTCTTTTAAGCTTTTCCTTCTTCCCTAGTGCTTTCATGCTTTAAAGAACAAACTGGAACAGTGCTATCATTTGGTGCACTGCCTACACTTTGTCCACTTTTATGATTCCCTGCAGCCCTAATAATACTTCAATAAGTACTTCATATTAAATCATGAAGAAGGGAAGATGAGAAGCAGTTACATGCTGCATGCCAAATGAAAATTAATGCTGTGTGGGAGGATATGGCTAAAGTATGTGCTGCGAAACATGTCTGGCTAACATTGTTTTGTCTCTTATATCCTCTCCACTTGAGCAGAGTGTACGTATCTCTTCCTGTTCTCTTCCCTCCTGCCCACAAACTCTTGGCCGACTTGGGTTAAGAGTAGGAGTGCTACACCAAAAGTTCAATCAGACAAAAATACTTGTCTCCCACTGTTTCAGGGGTTCTGCATTGCACAATCCAGTTTTACAAGAAATTTGGTAGTTAAGTGTTGATTGTCAAAAGCATGGGTGATAATTTGAGGAGGTGGAACACAGGCTTTATAAAAAGAACTGCAGGCATGTTACATGCTTAGGGATAGGCATGTTGATGTAAAAGTGAGTCTTACGCAATCAGTTACTGCACCACCACACTGCCTTTTTTCTTAGAAAGGACTGATTGTAAAGGAAAGCAATACAAGAGACACAAAAATACAAAACAGTACATGGTGAACTTCTGCGAAGGCTTAATTGCCTTTTTTTTTAATAAACAAGTGAATGTGCTGTATTCTGTTTGTATGGAAGGATCTTGTATGACCCGTTATTTGGACAAAAAACATATACAAATTAAAGAAGAACTTGGCTGAGCGATTATAACATCTTTAACTTTGAAAACAAAAGCACTCACTGTGCTTAGAGACTTACAAGAACACCAGCAGTGTTTTCTCCTCTTCTGTGTCCCACTAGCAGGGTGGCTGAGGGTCATTAATCAGCTGATGATTTCTGAAACAAGGTATCTGATAAAATGAAGAGATGCACGATACAGTAAAGGTAAAGTTCAGTTTGAGAAGTCATAACTTCTTACAGAGGTTTAAGAGGAGATTGTTTTGATTCCCGTGGAGAGATAGCAGATGGTTAGAAGTGTTTTGGTTTTTTTTTTAATAAGCATACCACTTTATTTTTAAATTAAAAAAAAAAATCGGTGATGATGTGGATGCTGATGGCTAGTAGGCTTGCTTTTCTTAGGTTTGTGCTGATGTGGACCCTTAAGTATTAGCCCAGGGATGTTGAAGAATACTCAGATTGCAATTTGAAAACCACTGTTAGAGGTAATTAATTTCTTCCTTGTGTTTCCTTCTTCAACAAGAAGATAAGGTGGTAATTCTGTAGCATGGCTATCCCAAGATTTAGAGACAAAGCTGACTAGTGTAACTCTGCATCTGCTTTTGGATAGTACCCGTTTCTTAAAGCCTTGAGACCAGGTTAATGGCATAACAGGAAGTCTCCTTACCTGTGTGCAGCACAGCTACAGCTGTGGCTAGGAGATAATTCTGTAGATGAATCCTGAGTCTGGATGACTTGCTTTGAAGTGTTAGCAAATAGCTTGTTGGACTGAAAGTATGCTTTATAAAATTTATCTTCTGCTTTGTGGAAACAAGATGAAAGTGGTGGTAAATAACAGTTATTATGTACGTGTTCCTACGGCGTAAGCAACATGAGTTCTTGGCAAGAGCAGATGTATCTTAACAGTCCCATGCCATTTGGGTTTTATTCCCTTAGAGAAAAATCTTGACAGATTTCAAGGAAGGGATGCCCTTTTTTGGAATGGCTTGAAAAGGAGGGGAAAATAAGATGTTCTACCTTATTATATTCACATTTTCATGAGGATTCATTCACATGTCTCTTTCCCCATCTCTATTGAAAGCCATAATTTGCACTTAATACTCTATGGAAACTGAGCAGGCTCATGCGTTCGTGCGTTGACCCAGGGCGTTTGGGTGTACAATGAAATGTATTGCCACATCAGTGTGACTCTGCTGTTCTACGAAATTCAAGCGCTCCCTGGTCAGGCTGCATGCTTCTTACCAAAAAGCTGCCAGAAGAGGTGACCTGAACATCTGTGTCGAGCTTCAAGAAAGAAAACAAGCACTGTGCTTAATTCCCAGGAGTAGAAACATTCAACAAAACATTATTTATGTCATCCTTATATAAACTGTCTATCTGCAAAAGTGCACACGGGGGCGGGGGGGAACCCGTATTTGACAACCTAGGAGAGTCTTGTTAATACCCTGGTGGTAGATAATATTCATAGGAGTGGTGTTACAAGAAGGTGTCCAGAAAAAAGGTATATTTTTAGGAAAAGAGAATTGCTGGCGAAAAAAGCATTGTGCTGCATGGGGGAAAGAAAAAAATAGCTGGTCAATAGCTAATCAGTGGATGTTTGCAGTAAGCATTTGGGGCAGTTCAAGTGATAGGAACCTCAGTGGGAAAGTAGGGTTGACCTTGTGCACATGTGACTGTGGCTTGAGAAAAGTGTATCCTTTTGTTTGACTGCAGAACTTCAGGCGTTGTCATGCTGAGAAACACTGCTGATCCTCAGATTTGAACAAATGGGCTTTTAAACAGATGTTCTGTGCCTTTTTAAAATAAAATTTTAAAAAGCCAAACAAACAAACAAAACAACAGCCAACAGTCTGAGAATATTTAAGGAAAAGACAGATATTTAGCTGTTCTCTGGATTCTTCTTCCCTCTTTGCCAAGGGTAGGGAAAATAAATAGATAATGAAAGTAACTGGAGCATTTGTAATAAAATTTGATGTTTGAAAAGTAATTTACTTATCTCATGGAGGCAATTGTTTTTACTCTCCATGTCCATGCTCAAAGCAGTATACATTAAAAGATAAAAGAAGCATATCCTTCCATAAAGTTAGATGAGATACGTAAAGTACAATTGACTATCAAGTAAGTGTAAGCAGTGGTTAGTATGAATTATGATTGAAGCCAGAGCAACTTAAGGAGGCTTCACTAGTATAACCAGATAAATGGTGCTTATGTGTGGGTGGCCACGTTCACCACAAACGCTGATAGTTGTGGTATTGAAGGCCAGATTATTTCAAAATAATCTAGTCGATTCATCTGTAAATCCAATCTGATGTCTGTTATTGCATCCATCATTCGCCTTGGTACTCAGGAGTGTTCCAGCTTTAAAATGCTCCCCCCACTCTTTTTTCCAGACTCCCTTTCAGTCTCCAGCAATGATGCCAGTCCTCCTGCTTCAGTCACATCGCTGCAGCCCCACATGATCGGTGCACAGAGCTCCCCAGGCCCCAAGCGCCCCGGCAACACTTTGCGGAAATGGCTTACCAGTCCCGTGAGGCGCCTGAGCAGCGGGAAGGCAGATGGGCACGTCAAAAAACTGGCCCACAAGCATAAGAAGAGTAGAGAGGTTCGCAAGAGCGCGGATGCGGGCTCTCAGAAGGATTCCGATGACAGTGCAGCCACCCCACAAGATGAAACTATTGAAGAGGTAAGCACAGCTTCCTGAGACTTGCTTTTACGTTTTTCAAAGAACTAAATTTGTTGGGTGAGGTTGGTCCTCAGTTGGCTGTCTAGTAGTTGGGTGAAGTGGCATAGAATCATAGAATGGCATGGGTTGGAAGGGACCCCAAGGATCATAGAGCTCCAACCCTCCTGCCACAGGCAGGGCCACCAACCTCCAGGCCTGGATCTACACAAGGTTGCCCAGGGCCCCATCCAACCTGGCCTTGAACACTTCCAGGGACAGGGCATCCACTACTTCTCTGGGCAGCCTGTTCCAGGACCTCACCACTCTTTCTGTAAAAAACTTCCCCCTAATATCTAATTTAAACCTTCCTTCCTTCAGTTTTAATCCATTCCCCCTTGTCCTGCCATTATATGCTCTTTTAAAAAGTTGAATCCCCTCCTGCTTATAAGCTTCCTTCAGGTACTGGAAGGCTGCAATGAGGTCCCCCCGCACGGGACATGTGCCCCATGCTCATTCTTGATGACTGCTGTGCTCTGCATAAGTGCTGTGCCAGGCACAGTTTGTGCCCTTCTGCATGGGCAGCTTTAGTAAAGCTCTGTGGAGAAGGGTCTTCTGGTGAAAAAGAGAAATGGGAGAGTAGAAAGGCGGTCTTTGGCTTTGCTGTCTGATCCCACTCACAAAAGCAGCTTTGTGAGTAAAGGTGCTTCATTCTCTGGGAATAACCAGGTCATTTTGTATTTCCTTTTTTTTCTTGTTATGGATCGGGGAAAATACAAGGAGAGCTGCCTAACTGCTTAAAGGGATATTTATGTCTTGAGCAAGAATTAGAGCACAGAAAAATTACTGGCCCTTCAAATCAAAAAGTAGTCACCATCAGTCAAGTAAGAAACACATCAGTCTTCATTGCAGGGAAGGAAAATGGGAACTGTTCCAGACTTTGCCACCAAGGACATCTACTGAAGGTTTGCCTTCTTTCCACAACCTTCTGAGCCTGGAACTCATGTGTGGGCAAAGCCTGCCTCCAGTTAGGTGCAGACAGAGCCAGACTCTCTTCTGTGATAGACCAGTGGTTCAGCCTGAAATGAATGAATGGCATCTTACTGCTTCCAGGGGTGCAGCCACTTGCAAGCTGTACAGTTACTGCCTTTTACCAGGCTTGGATCTTACTAGTGGTGTTGGTAGTTCTCATACAGAAACGTGATCTGTGATGCCCAATTAATTATTTTGGTACATATTTTGCTGCAAGCTTGGAACATCGGTGAAGTTACAGAGTAAATGTAGAGAAAACAGACACTAGAGACTTGGCAGCCTGGTGAATTGGGAAATGTGGTTTTGTAAGAAATATTGGCCTCTGTCCTTGAACATCAGGCTGTAGAAAAAAACCCTTTGTGATGCTGTTGCAGCATTGTTTTGGAAATATCTATTATTCTGCAGTTCTGTGAGGGAGGGAAAAACCTAAGGCCAGTGCCTTAAAGTCAGGAAACAATAATCACCTATGCCTTCTTCCTTTAAAGATGCTTAAATTATCCTGTGAGGTAAGTTGCACTAAGCTTTGGCTAATTAAAATCATGGTTCCTTAGACAGTGGGAAGGGCTGTGTTTCAATACCACAGTAAAAATTATACAAGCAGTCTGCTCTCTCTACATTGAGGGTGGGGGGGGTGCAGGAAGATAATTGACAAAATACTTCGTGTTGTAAAAGGGAGGTTTTATATCCTTTAGAAGTTTTGTTATGAGGGTTGATATGTCACATGCAAAGTTCTTGAGTTCCTAAGGCAGAGAAATGTGGCTCTTTACAGAACTGAACTGGGAAAGCAATCGTAGCTTTGGTAACACTTTTCTGCAGTAAACTTCGAGCTGAATGTCTTGTTCTCAGTATCTCAATCCATCTGCTTTTACCAAACGCTGAAAAAATTATCTTGGGCATCTGCTTTTTCATCCCCTCTGTTGAGGAGTAGTACTGTGTTTATAGGATCATCTTGGCTTGTTGGGAGAGAGGTGAATCCGCAGAACAGGCTTGTTTAAGACAGGTTTGTGTTGAACAAGCTTCGTGCTGCTGAGGAGGCAACCTTGAACGCCTTGATTTCATTTACAGAGAGGCCGGAACGAGGGGCTGAGCAGCGGCACTCTCTCCAAGTCATCCTCTTCAGGCATGCAGAGCTGTGGGGAGGAGGAAGGTGAAGAGGGAGCTGATGCTGTACCGCTTCCTCCTCCAATGGCAATTCAGCAACACAGTCTTCTCCAGCCCGACTCGCAGGATGACAAGGTAGGTGGAGGAAGCAGGGAAGGCTTCACATGTTGAGATAACCTTTGTTTACTCAAATCTCCCTTCTGTTTACCATAAAGCTCTATTACATATGTTACAGAGATTCTGGGAACAGAAGTAATCACTATTCCACTTTAGACAGGTTTCCTGGGGAAAGAGTGTTTATGAAATGCACCTTTATTTGAAAAGTACAAGTGCAGAGTTTTTTCTTCAAGCACTTTAAATGTGGAAATGGGCGGCTTTGTGTGTTTGCAGGCATACTCACATCTGTTTAACAGATGCCATGTGTAGTGATTAGATTTAATTGGTTTATAATCATACCTTTGGGTACTAAGGTTCAAATAGTATGTGCAAGTAAAGTTTATCTGAAGACATTAATAGTTGTGCATAATGGTTTTGGATCATAGACTGTTAACCAAGCCCTACTATTTTGGATAGAAAAAACCACAACCAACTTCTAGGTATGTGTCGTAGAAGAAAGAGTTGTTCACATCAACTCTTAAGACTTTTTCTATAGCAGCATAGCCTTTTCTCACCACCACCACCCCCCCCCTTTT
>VZTU01001873.1:169611-216725 GCA_013400835.1 Zapornia atra | reverse complement strand
AAAAAAAGGCAAAGGAAGCAGGGAGTTTTCTGGCACTGGTAAAATGGGAAACCTGAAGGGAGTGACTCTCTCTGTTTCTGGTTTGTTTCACTTTCTCCTGGTGTATTTGTAACTGAGTAGTCTTTGAAAGGCACACGTACCACTCCAGATGGGAAGGCAAGCTGTGATGCTATTACATCCTCTAGCAAAACCCTGACTCTCAGCTGCGACGTGATGAATCAGTTCCTGCTCTTCAGCTCTGTTCTGTGTCCTTTTCCATCTCCATCTTGTTTCTGCCTTTTTGGCTTTGTGTTTGTCTTCACTGGTTGGTGTTTCATAAGTCTGTGAGCAGCAAAGCCTGTAGTGCCAAACCAATCCTAGCAAAATGATAAGGAAGATTTTGGAGTAGGTAATGGGTGCATATGATGTATGACTGATGGTGATTTTAAAGGCTGAAGTTAGGCACTGTGCTGTTTTTTTTGTTGTTGCCTTGGTGTTAAAAGCAAATGCATAAACTACAGAATCAGAGTTTTTTTAAAAAATACAGTGCCACCAGTTCCAGGCTATGACGACCACTTTCAGGCTACGTCACCTACGTCTCCACTCAAATTCCAAGAGGACAGTTGATACTAAATAGAAGACTAAGAGGTTTCTCATGACTGTTCTGTACAGCTAAAGAGGAAGAGTTCATTATTCTAATATATTAGAATAACAATCAGGTTATTAAAATAAAATTAAAGTGATAATATTTCAAAGGGGTCCATACGATGTTCTTGCTAAAAGAAAACTATAACTATTTTTCTACTTCATTTTATTGTGGATGTGCTGAGCTATCATCTCTAAATGCCTGCTCTGGAGAGTTTACTTGTATCACATTTCTAAAATCTTCATGATATTCCCAAATAATTGTGTTTCCAGGTCTGCAGTTTCTGCATATGTAGCTGCTGCCTTTTCCTCAAAAGGACATTTTTAAATTCATACTTTGAACAGCTGTGCTTCTTAAAATAATACTCCATTTCAATCTGGCATGCTGCTGGTGATGTATCATTCTGTATCTCTGTTCTTCTAGGAGAGAAGGTTGCACATGTACATAGTTTACTGCCAAAACAAACCAAAGTCTGAGCACATTGTCTCGGAATACATTGATACATTTTTTGAGGTAAGTTTCTGAGAGGGGCAATATGCAAGATGAAGAGTGTGTACAAATTATGTTCTCAGATCTGTTGACAAAAACAAACCCAAAAACTAAACAAAAAGGCAATGTGTATTGTTGTTACTGGTTTACACTGTAATTCTTTGCCACTTCTGTTCGGATTTCTTGAGTCTGACCAGCTCTTGGAGATATATTAATCTCTAGGGAAAGAAAACTAAAGTTTAGGTATAAGATATTGATTAATCAGTACAGTCTCATCCTAACTAGCCTTAACCCAGACAGTTAACAGTGCAATTTTGGATGGGCAAAGGGCACTGACAAAAATAGATTGTATTACAGCCTGTTACTGAAAAATTACATTTGACTATCCAGTCTTTTCAAAGAAAGATATTGAAGATGCTTGGATTGGGGAACGCTTGGGAAACAAACCTGATACAGATAAGGGGAAGAACTCTATCTTTTGCTAACTGAAAATTAGGTTCTGCTCTTATTTTGACAGTTTCTGCTCTGATAGCCATTATGAGTGATATATCCTGCTGTGTTTCTAACTCAGCAAAACAGAGAAAAGTTGTTTCTAACTGAACAAACAATACTTCTTTGTTTTACAACCTTCAGGATCTAAAGCAACGCCTGGGCCACAGACTTCAGCTCACGGACTTGCTAATAAAACCTGTGCAGAGAATTATGAAATACCAGCTGTTACTAAAGGTGAAGGGATGTTGAGATTAATTATTTAATATATGTGTTAATGGATATGTTTTCTTTTTTAAATACTGTTCATGCTTTTCCACTCTCCTCCCAAACAGAACATAGATTTGTAAGCAATGTTATACGATTATTTTCTGAGCATATTCAAATAGTTATAAAAATTACAGTAAATAACTTGGGCAGAATTTTGCCTTTTTTTCTTTTTTTTTTTTTTTAACAGTTAAAGACCAAATGAACACAAGTCAGTGACATGGAAGTGTTTAGAATTTGTACCAGTGTCATATGAAGGGGACAGGGATGTCCTAACTTCTTTTCAGATATAACTGTGGTGTGAGTTATTTGGACTCATCCCAGGTTTTCCAACTACATCTTCAGCCATTTTAGTATCATTGAAATGGTTCCTGAAGAGCAACCCAGTGTATCACAGAGGTCAATGCCTTAATACATGTTCTTGTATGATCTAAACCATCTGAATACATCTTAAAAAAACTGGGGGTGCAACACTGCAGCAAGAAGCTTTAAAAAGAAAATTGTTGTCTGTGTCTTCTGCAGTCGGTTATTCTCTGACAAAGGATACAAAGGATAGCAAATGCAGACTTTCTGAGATTTCTTGTTGCTGATTAATGAGAAGTCAATTTTTTTTTTCCTTTTCAGGACTTCCTCAAATACTCTAAAAAAGCTAACCTTGACACAACAGAACTAGAGGTACTTGAGCCATTTTCTCATAGATTTGAATGCTCTTCACTTCTATTTGTTTTGACATAGTTCCTTTCCTTTTTTGATCTTCTTGAGAATGTGATTATGATAAGCATTTACTTTTTGCATTTCTCTTCCAAAGCAGCCTTAGCAAATGAAACAAAGTTTTATCCTGCTAACTCATTTGGAACATAAAGCTTTGACTTTTTATTTGTCTTCAACAGAGAGCTGTAGAGGTCATGTGTATAGTACCAAAACGGTGTAATGACATGATGAATGTTGGCCGCCTGCAAGGATTTGATGTAAGTTGGCTGTGGTTTTGCTTACAGCTTCTCTCACGTTCTCCAAAAATTAAACATCCATGTTGTGGGGAGAGAGGGAGGGTGAGAAGTGAGGTAGATTGCTGTCTCACTATCTGGTTATCTGGTGCAAAAGGCAGTGAGTCAAAAGTCTTAGGCTCTGCCAGGGACTTCCTCCTGGGAAGTTTTCCTTGTTGTGTCAGTCACACCAGGTAGGCCATTCTGCAAAATCTAGGGAGTACTGATGTGATTACAGTTCCCTTGTTGTCTAATGGCCTGTAAAATAATAAAGTAATCAATTATCAGCAGGTGAGCAGACCTGACTTGAGCAGTGTAGGCAAAGGGGGAGTTGCTAAGATTACTAAAGTTAGCTGAGGCAGCTGTAGCCCTTCTCCTTGTTTTGCTAAGTGTAGAAGAGATGGAAGTTCAGGCAGTCTATATCGGCCAGGCTGTAGTCACGTACTGTGCTTGCAAAGCCCTTCCTGCTCTGTGATGCAGATATGAACTTGAATTCTTCACATTTTCAGCACCCTGGAAGACATTTCAAGATAGAAGTTGCTTTGTTGAGGGTGGCAAGCAAGGAGTTACTGAGACTAGAGGGATGAAGGCCTCTGAGTTACTGTGCCTCAGACTTCAGTATGAATTGAAAAGGGTGGATTTTTGGGAGGGGTGGAATTCTTGATGATGTTTGCTTTTTGGAAAAGGACTAAAAATGTCTAGTATATAAGAGGATCAATAAATATATAATGGCCAGCGACACGCAATAATTGGGAAATGTACAAAGCTATTTTGCTATGAGCATCTGCTCACAAAGGTTGATTGGGGAACGAAATTGAGAACTTCACTAAATGTGTTTCTGCTTGCCTCTGTGTTTAGGGTAAAATTGTAGCCCAGGGTAAGCTCCTGCTCCAGGATACGTTCTTGGTTACAGACCAGGACACGGGACTTCTGCCACGCTGCAAGGAGAGACGGGTCTTCCTGTTTGAGCAGATTGTCATTTTCAGTGAGCTGCTAGATAAAAAGAAAGGTTTCTCCATGCCCGGATTCTTGTTTAAAAACAGTATCAAGGTAACTGTTGTGTGTGAGTCTTTGCATCCCCTGCCCAACCTCTGCTAAGGTAACCGTTTCTGATTCAGTGTGGAGTCACTAGTGCTATCTAGACGTGCAGTCATCCAGCACGGTGAGCTGTCAGTCATTTCCTCAAATTTATTTCTTACTGAATTTAGTCTCATTCTGATGATAAATGGAAAACTTTGAGTCCCAGCGTTCTGATGCTTCCTGGGTGAAGCATACCAAGTCAGGTGTTCTTGTATGAAGCTGGGCAAGCATTCACAGAGTGTCTGGTCTTCAGCTCTATTCTAGGTGTACACAAAGGCATTGCAAATAAAGGTAATAACTCTTCACGTATCCCTACTTTTGGGTTTCAGTTGAAATGAGTTCTAATGTGCAAGCAAATCCCACAAACAAATTTTTGCTCCTTCCGCTTCAGTCCTTCTCCAAAACAAAACCTGTTGGTGTTAGTGCCCACCAGGCCTCCTGGTGAAGCATTTTGTGTGGACCCTGCTTCCTTTACTTCCCCTCCGTGCCCTGCCTGCCAGCTGAGCGTCCAGTTCAGCACTGGCTGGACAGCCCGCTCCAAGGCATCGCTGTCGCTGTAGCAGAAGCCTTCAGAGTGGGCCTGTGATAGAGATCCACATTGGGCTCAGCATTTTAAATAACATGAAAGGAGAGTGAGGGCCACTGGAGAATGTTTGGTCATAATGACCAGTCTGAGATCGTACAGGCACAGAGTGTGTCAGTAAGCTGTACACTAATCCTTAGTTTACTGTGATCCTTCATTTCATGGTACTGTTTTACTGAAGGAAAGGATCACATCATTTGAAGATCTGACTTTTGAGTAAGACACAGATTTCAGCTGTGTATTTCTCATAAAACACATGAAGTAAATTCTATTTGGGGTTGGTTTTTTTTTCCTTTTCTTTCCATGAAGGTGAGTTGCCTTTCCCTGGAGGAAAATGTGGACAGCGATCCATGTAAATTTGCACTAACATCAAGAACGGGCGATGTCACGGAGACCTTTATTTTGCATTCTGCCAGTCCAGGAGTCCGCCAGTTATGGATCCATGAAATTAACCAAATTTTGGAAAACCAGCGCAACTTTTTAAATGGTAAATGCTTTCTTCTCACTGAAAGCTCACAGTTGAATGATTTCTTTCCTCGTCAGTTGTTTCTTGGCTTTCAAATATTTTGCAAGCTTCCTTTTTCCTGAGCTAATACAGAACACGTGGGGGATATGTGCTGCATTTGTGCTTCAGAACATATGCTAGCATTTATGATAAGGGTGGTAGTCTGAATTTACACGGTGTTCTCTTGGTGAAATTTTCCAAATGTTTTGTAGGAGTGAATTAAGATTGGCGCCATCCGTTGAGGTGGAGAGCTTGTGTTACCCCTTTTAAGCAAATGCAAACCTTTAAAGGCTAAACCCAAGTGGAAGTTTAAGCATCTATTCAGAATACGTTTTGCTCGTGTTATTTTCATGGCCATTGTTGTCATATCTTACTGTGGCAACAACATTCAGATTCTGCAGGAGGCAAGTAGAAGATGCTGGTGTCTGCTGTGATGCTAGAAGGTTCTGGCTGTATTTTTATATCCATTAGCTGTATGATTTTTTCCAACAGAAAAACCAGTAGATTTTACTGGTTTTTTAAAAGAGTTGTAATGGATGGAGCTGAGAATTCAGTCACGCTTTTTTCCCCAGCTTGGCTGCTGACTGAAAATGATCCTAGAGGAAAAACATTTCTCCTTGATTTCAGATTTTTTCATCTTTAATAGAGGCACAGGTGGCAGGCCATGAATGTGTGATATAGAAAAGTGACTTGAAGTCTATGGCATGACCAGCACTGCTAAGAGAACTTAGCTTATGTGAACAGCACTCCCCTTTCGCCAGTAAACATGTCTGTTTTAAACTGTTCCTGTTCCCTTTCCTGCCCTCCTTTCCTTGATCACATTGCAGCCTTGACGTCCCCAATCGAGTACCAGAGGAACCACAGCAGTGGCGGAGGCGGCAGCGGGAGCAGCAGCGGTAACAGCAGCGGCCCCAGCAGCTGTAGTGGCATCCCCAGTTCCAGCCGTAGCCGGCCATCCCGGATCCCCCAGCCTGTCAGACACCATTCCCCAGTCCTGGTCTCCTCTGCAGCCTCGGCCCAAGCAGAGGCAGACAAGATGTCAGGTATGTCCATTCACAATCTCTCCCTGCCACACTACAACACCTCCTTAGAAGCTGGCCAGAGCCAGCCAGACAGGCACCCTCCCCATGCAGAACTGGATGGTCCTCAGAGAGAAGCTGAGCAGATTCCCAAGATGAAAGTTATTGAAAGTCCCAGGAAGACAGCAGGAAACATTTCTGGCTCAGCTGACGGAGCCCAGAAAGACTCACGTGGAAGCTCAGAGGACAGTCGCTCAAGAAACAGCATAGGATCACTGACGCTTGGGAAGCCAAGGCCAGGAGCCATCTCACCAATGAACTCTCCTCTCTCCATGACTTTCCCTTCTCCTTTTGGCAAAGAAACCTTTCCACCCAGCAGCCCCCTGCAGAAGGGCTCCTTTTGGAGCTCCATCCCAGCATCCCCTGCCAGCCGCCCTGGCTCCTTCACTTTCCCTGGGGACAATGACTCCCTCCAGCGGCAGGTCCACCGCCACTCTTCACACAGCAAGGACACAGACCGCATGAGCACATGCTCCTCGACCAGCGAGCAGTCAGTTCACTCCACCCAGAGTAATGGGGTAAGAGCGGAGCACCTCTGTCCTGCAAGCTCTTCTAAAACCTTCCCATGCTCCCTTTCTGTGCGTTGCCATCACTCTCCGTACTAACTTCTGGCTCTCCAGTGCTGTACTGCTCTGAAATAATCAACTGTTCGAGTATCTTCTGCACATTAAAAAACACAGAATCACCTTACCTCTCTGTGTATGTATACATACGAAGGTGGATATGTATACAGACACAAAAGCAACTGCTAACATTAGATGCAACTTCTGCCTCTGCTGAAAACGTAGATCACTAGGCTGATACTAACTTGCTCTCCTTGCTTTTTCGTCTCTAATTTGAAGGCACATAATTAACATGCCGAATCGTGGCACCCAGAGCACCTTGGGGTATGCATTGTGGCCGGCACTGAAATCTGACTTCCGAGATTTTGGCAGATTGCCTTGGGGCTTTTTTACCTTTCACGCACAAACCTGCCACCGCTGTCCTGTTGAGTTTTAACTTCATGGAGACATCTACAGTACGTTCCCTGGGCTGCTTGATTTTTATTTATTAATTTATTCCCCCCCCCCCCCCCCCTCCTTTTAGCCTCAGTTGATGTACAACATTCTCTTTTTAAAGCCTGTGTCTGGTCAAGGAAGCTTCCTGCGATCCACTCAAAAATAGGCCATCAAAGCCTAGCTAAAAACCCTTCTACTACATCCACAGCAAATGGTGGCTCCAATTCTGTCTTTTCTGCTTTGTAAGAAGAACTGGTTTAGGGCATCTGGAGATTCAACCTTTTAGTATGTACTTGGTATGTTTGTGGGGACAGCTGATGTATCAACAGAATCCACATTCTCTGTCATAGCATCCGCCAGGAAATGCAACACAGCAATCGCAGGGGCATGTGCAAATATAAAGCAGGGGTTTCTGGGCACTTGCCATGGATGTGGTAGGCAGGCTACGGTGCTGTTCTTTTTAAACTCACATTTGATTTTTCTCTCACTAAGTGTTGTGTTCACAAATGTTTGTTCTTCTGCGCTCTCACAAATCGTATGCGATACCAGTTTTTCAAATCACCTAACTTGCCAGACCTTTTTCAAGTGCATGCATTTCTTTATAGAATTGTTTAACACACAGAACTTTCTTGACTTCTTAGTTCTTACACTTACTTTTATATTATTTTCAGAAGAAAAAAAATTATGCTTTGCATGTATTTGTATTTTTATCCCGATCTCCTTTCAGCTTTCCATTTGGTTTAGCTCTGTCTTGTGTTTATCTCCAGTTCAGCAGAATGTAACGGTAACACAGTATCTGGAATAACTGCAGTGTTTTGCAACTCCTGCACAGCATGTGAATCAAGATGGTGGCACTTTTTATACGCAGAAAAGACTCGCCTATTGCAGTTGCAAATCGCAATGCAATTGGTGCCATTCCATTAACAAGAGAGGGACAGACAGGGTGGCACTGAACTTTCAAAACATTGGAATTTGGATACTATCACACCAAAGACACCGTTGCTTGTTTTTATCTGACCGTAAAACATAATATCTGAATGCATGCCATTTGCTTCACAACTGTGTTTCTTTTAGTTTGGTAATCGGGATGGGTCATAATTCTTCATTTGTAGCCTCATTTCTAGGCCATACTTTAGTGGGATTTTTTACCACATTCAACAGGCCAGAGGAAGTGGGTTGTGAAGGTTTGATTTGATGTAACCATTTGTGTGTGTGTGTTTACATGCATATTATGGGTAAGGCTGGTGACTTACGGAAAGGTTACTTGTAAGAAGAAGAAAATGGAATTGGTTTTGCTAGTATTTCAGGAATATGGGAGGAATTTTTTTGTATTTTGATTGTAAATCCTCCTCTAATCCCATAATTGAGGTCAGTGATGACCAGCAGAACTTGCAGTCGAAAAAACACTAAGTGCAAGAATTATGACTTCCTTGCAAGGCAGAAGAAAAGGCTGTCTTTCTGTGGTGAGAACAAGTTCTGATATAAACACATTCACAAGAACATTTGTCACGTAGTAGTTACCAGACACTTGTTTATTTAACAGATTTATCTGTCCTTGTTGAAACTAAGAAATACTCAGAGTTTAATATGATCCTTCGTGACTTGACTATTAAAAAGAAATGTTATGTTACAGGAAGGGTCAGTTCTGCAGTTAAAAAAATTCTGCTGCATGCTAAGAAGCAGTATGCTCAGCAATAGTGTGTGGGGCAAGGTTTGGGGCTTAGGTTGATTTTACTACTTTTGCTACTGCCTTCCCTTCTTCTCCTTCGGAAAGCCTAACAGAAGGAGTTTAAAAAAGCAGCTTGCTCTGAATAGAGTTGTTTTTCATATAGCTAAAAGTATCTAGCAAGCTGTAATCTTAAACACCAGCTGAAATAGATTTTTGCTTCTGCTATCCCCAGTTTGCCTGAATTGCCTGAATCATGGAAGGGCCTTGCTATACCATGCACAGTCCTGTAAGCCAGACAAAATTTCTCCCCCTGGACATACAGCATTCTGGAATTAAACACAGATATCCTTTAATAGAGGTACAATCCAGGATGAGATCTTCCTCCGTGGTAACATTTGCTTCATCATTCTAGTAGGGGAAAAATGTCAGAATGGTCTTGACTCACCCAGTTAAATAAAGTAGTTAGCTAGAATTAAATGTACAAATTCACTGGAAACCCAGGCCATTAATGTGCTGCACTTGCAATGCAGGAGTAATCTGAGACCATTCCTTTCCAAATGTCTTGGTTTCTCAGTAGACTAGCCAAGCAAAACACTCACGGGGAACACAGGCACCAAGGGATGGAGTGACTTGTTCACTGCCATTAGCAGGTTGGAAGAGAACATGGTTTTCTCAGCTCACAGCATACCATGCTGTCTGCTTGACCCCTGCTGTGTCTCCTCAACACTGATGGGAGGAATATTTGACGGTTTAAAATGGTGACACCATTTTAATCCTGTGTGCTAAGCTTTCCACTTGCTGCTAGCACATACGTGGTGCTAATAGGTGTTTCTGCTGTTCCGGGCACAGTAGTCCCAGCTACAGCTGGGTACTGGTTTCCCCCTTGAACTCAGCTACTGCTAAGCAATAGTGAGCCCTTACTGGTACTGAACCAAGACAGTTTGAACTAAGAGCGGAGATGAAAGGCACACATGTGCACACGCCTCATGCTGCGTCATGAATAGGCCACCCACTTTATTTGTGACTTGTTTCAAGAAGGAAATAACTTATTTCAGGGAATAGTGGCATAGGCCGATAATAAATCTCACGCTTCCGTTTATTACATCTCATGTGAGAAATATATGCAAATAGACAAAGTTTGTCAAACTTTAAAAAGCTAAGAATTTCAGTGGGTTCACGTCCTGAAGAAGGCTTTCTGTTTTGAAAAGTGGCATGACTTGTATTAAAGTACACCTGATCAGCCATAATTACCTTTCCACAAATGTTCAGTGAGGAAACGAACAACATTCATTGTTGTTTCAACACTAGTTGAAAGTATACGATAAACTGATAACAACATTCAGCTATCATTGTCATTAATCCATGACAAGGATCTCACCATGAAAGGTGAGATTTCCAGGTTTATTTTGATAGTTCAGTGGGCTTATTTTGTCCAACAAATGAATAATTTCTTATTTCTGTAGTTTACCTCATCCTGTGTGCTTAAGGAACAAACCTGATCATGCAGATTCAACCAGAGAAAAGCTGAGGTTTTGAGAGACTGTTAAAAGCCAGTTTTGTTCTTCTGTACCTTGTCATGTTTTGTGTGCAGAAGGCTGGTGTCTGAGATGTGACAAATGTTGTTAGGAAAGACTACATATAATTTTCATCGTTGGAATTTCTGGTCTTTCTGAGGTAAAGGCTTGACCTGTTATGATACTAAAACTGCACCTGTAAGACCATGAAAAGCTGTTCTACGTGTGCTGTACTGTAGTTTTGTTGCCTGATACAGATGCAAGATTCAGTGTCTCAGCTTGAAAGGAAGACCAGTTGAGATCTATGTGTGAACTGACTCTTAGTTAAAGGAAGTAATCCTGAGTAAAAATAATGGGAATAAATTTCTGTAGCAGCTCTACGTAAAGGTATTTAAAAATCAAGCTAGTTTGCACACAAGAAATAGATGCAGGCAGCTCTAAAGGAGAAATTGTAGCTCTCTTCTTCTTTGACTTGAGCTTAAGTGAATCATGCAGGTAACGGTTGTAATGTAGAAGGCCGAGTGCAGCCTGTCTTCTTCGTGAACTTTAAACTTGATTCTTCCCTTTTTTCCTTCCCCCTCCTTGTGCTTCCAATTGACACTTGCAGAGTGAAAGTAGCAGCAGTAGCAATATCTCCACCATGCTGGTGACACACGATTACACGGCAGTGAAGGAGGATGAGATAAATGTCTACCAAGGAGAGGTCGTGCAGATTCTAGCCAGCAACCAACAGAACATGTTTTTGGTGTTCAGAGCCGCCACTGATCAGTGCCCCGCAGCCGAGGGCTGGATTCCCGGCTATGTCTTGGGGCATACTAGTGCAGTCATCATCGACAACCCTGATGGAACCATCAAGTGAGTGCCTGGGGGCGCATAGAAGGGAAGGAGGGGAAAAAAAATCCAATTTAAACAAGGCTTCAAACCTTTTTAAGCATGTAGTTGATGTGATCTTGGAGAAGTAAGTGAACATCACGCAGAACGCGTACTTGAGAGGTCCCTTAGCAAACTTGAAAATATCAGAAAGAGCCCAGAAGCCCATATTGCGTATTAAAATGCTTTAGTAATGCAATCTGGGAAAAGGTGATGAAATAATATCTGATTTGAGATCAGCAGTAGTTACTGGTTTAGTTAATAGAGTGAGCTGTCAGGATAGGCACCTTTGTTTTGGAAAACAGTCATAAATGTTTCAAGTGGAATGAGATTTCAGTGTTCCTAGATCTCGTCTTTGAGCCACAAACCTATTTTAAATGTCTGGCTGTGCTAGGAGGCTCTCTCTCAAATTTGCATGGGAGAAATTACATCAATGTTCTTTGCAGTAAAGTTTCTATAGCTTCATATTTGGTATGGATTTCATACTGATTGTTGCTCAACTTCATTGGCAGTTTGTATTTTCATACAGAACACTTACCGTTCCAGCAGCAATGTATAGAAATACTGAACTACAGGCTAGTCTTACTAGCTTGCTTACAGTTTTAACCAAGGGTAGCATCCCTTTTGGAATACTTAATTTATAGTGTACATATGGTTTAGCATAGGACAGGAACAGTTGGACTTGATGATCTTAAAGGTCTTTTCCAACTTTGTGATTCTGTGATTAATACACTAAAATCATATTTTGACCTGCTTTCCCAAGCCATTTGATATTAGAGAGTATAGCACATGACCTGGAGTTGAAGTAAATTGATCGAAGTTTAATGTTCTGTATTCAGGAAGTCAACGTCTTGGCACACAGCACTCCGTTTAAGGAAGAAATCTGAGAAAAAAGATAAAGACGGCAAAAGGGAAGGCAAGCTAGAAAATGGTTACCGCAAATCCCGAGAAGGACTTGCCAACAAGGTTTCTGTAAAGGTAAATGTTACAAAGATGTAATAGTATGTTTCCAAAGGGACCGGTCACATGAAGGAATTTGAGGCAACAGTGGGTTTAAGGTGTGATGTTTGCCAAATCTGAAAATGGAAAGTTAAAGCCTTTGAGCCTGCAAGTGTGATACAGCGTAAGGATACTGCAGAAAGAGCAGAGTGGTGCAGAAATTGTAGTGTTCAGATGTTTCTTGAGTACAGCTAACTTTGGTCTGTCCCTGTGCTTTGTCTTCTATTTCTTCCAGTGTTATAAGGACATTAATTCTTTAATTTCTCCCTTCCAGCTTCTCAACCCCAATTACATTTATGATGGTAAGTTGCTTTAATTTTTAAAAGTCCCAGTAAATATAATTTGATTAGAACAAGATTTACTTTGCTTAAATGTGTTTCACATGAATTATGTCAGGAACTGAGCATTTTCCGTCAAAATATATAGACTCTTTATGGTTGTATAAGGGAGACAGTTAATGAAATATGTCATATTTACTTTCTAAGATGCAGAGAACACATTTTTGTTCACAAGTCCAAAACAATGTAAAACACAAGGACCGTATGACATGCTCAGAAAGATTTACACTCTACCGCATTTGCATGGAGACTATGTGGGAGTTGGGCCTTGCTGAATCTGCAAAAGAACAAGGGCAGGAATTAGAGACCACCTGCTTCATTTATAACCTTGCACACTAGGTTCAGGGCCTATCCAGTGCAGAGGCTGGCCAGGACAAAAATAGAGGCCCTCTGGAGTCAGAGCCAACCTGGGGTTTTATCTTAATAAATAGAACCAAACTTTTTGAGTTTCCCCTGTATGCAAAAAGGGGAAGCCACTGCAGAGCCTCAGTGGATGAGTGAGGTGGTGTGTGTTCCCTTTTTGCCATCCTAGCTGGATATAAAGACAGCCTGGCTGAGCACATCCCTAAATACTTTTCAGTGTCGGGTTTCCTCAGCTTACCAGAAACAGGGTGTTTGGCTCACCGTGGTAGGCTTCAGTGTTAACTGTGGCCTAGCAGCAGCATCGTGTCCATGTTGTGTCCAACTCCTTGTGGAGAAAACTCCTCTAGCTCTGCAGAGCCCCAGCAAGCAGCCTAACCATGGGCGTGCTCCAAGGGTAGAGGGATCAATACATCTTGGGACTTTAAAGTACCGTACCACTTTGTCTATTATAAAAGAGAATGTGCAAGGAATAGAAAAGCAAATTGATTAACTTAAATTGACCTAATGCCATTAATTTTCTTTTTCCAGTTCCCCCAGAGTTTATAATACCATTGAGTGAGGTAACATGTGAGACAGGAGAGACCATCGTGCTTAGGTGTAAAGTCTGTGGTCGCCCCAAGGCTTCAGTTACTTGGAAGGGTCCTGATCATAACACACTGAGCAATGACGGTCATCACAGCATTTCGTACAGGTACAGTGATTTGTGTGATGTTCAACAGGAGCTCCTGAAACGGTTGTATTTTCTGTTTGTGCTTGATGTGGGGTAGCTTTTGTCTCTGAGGCAGAAAGCTAGGGTTGGCCTCAGACAGAGATATTTCATAGCTGGGATTTTCTGGAAACATTGTGTAATTCTATTTATGGCTGAGGTAGTCAAATGTCATATCAGTTGTTTTTTATAAACAAAAGGAAATTCAGCTGGTACTTCTGATTAGCTATTGCAGAAACCTCTGTCATGCTGACCTTGTTCTTGAACCAGTATTTTGTGACATTGCAGTGCTGTGCCATGCTATCTGCCAAGCTCTTATTTCCACTAATAGCATACCACACCACTGTTTTTTGAGGCAAAAGACTGCTTTTAGATCACATGACAGTATTTTTCAAAGAAAAGCCTTCAGTTTCAACTAACACAGCAGTGTTACCGTCTTCACTGTTAAAGCACAGAAGTTAACATTTTTCTCTGGTTTTAGCTTTGCTACAATAAAATTTAACAGATTAACTGCCAGAAACAGCAACTGATTAACAGGAGAAACTGCTGTAGTTTGGAATGTGAAACTGCAGGTCAGAAAAGTGTTTCTTTCTGAAAATGCATTATTTTATATACGGGAAATGCTGTTTAATGAGTAACTTCAGCATGAAGAAATGCCTTATTTATTATTCTATCAACTCAGAATGAGGTTTTCTTTGTCAAAATTTTCCTCATTAATGGATAGAAGTGTATGTTATCCTCTTAGAGGTTGTCCAGTATAGCCCAACTTACCTGCAAATTTGATGGCATGTTATACTGTTCTACTTTACCTCCTGCTGGTGCTTTTCATGGGGTATATGTTTTATTTTTTTATATGATTTCTTTTTTTTCTAATGGGAGACAGAGGCATTGCGGCAGCTCTGCTGCTGCATCCAGGACCGTTTAGAGAGAGATAAGTGTTAAATTCACTAGGCTTAATTCACTGTGATGCATTACTGTTACAGAAGTCTGTTCTGTGCTGTTCAGCATAGAATTATGTTGTGGCTGACAGATTTTTAGAAATAATAATCATGAAATGTTCTTTGAGCTGGGGGAGGGGAGCGTTTTAGGAACATCATCCTATGTTCCTAAAATTTGCCTTCTTTTCCCCTGAAGTTGTGTGGTAAAGACCATGGTAAATAGTTTTTGGTTCAGTCAGTCAAATCACTTGCAGCACCTGGGATGAATCCAAAGGAAAGCAATAAGAATTATAGAAAATCTCAAAAGTATGCCCTATTGTGAAAGAACAACACAATGTTAGATTGTTTTGAGCCAATTCACATTTGTAAGAGACTTCTGCAAATAGAATTTTCTGCTGTTCCTGTCCATGGCATATGGTCAAGAAAATACTAGACATGAGTTGCACAGAGGAAGATTGAATAGGCATTTAAAGACAAACCATCAAACAAAAAGGGCTCTTGAGCAGTGAGAAAGATTAGGGAATAGTCTGCAGAATCTTTCTGCTGTAGTCTTACGTAGCTTATTGCTGTCTCTGCTCTGGAGCAGAGGGACAGTTTAGGTCTGTCTTAGTTTCCTCCAATCCTCATTCTCCCAGATTCTGACATCTCCAAAGTTGTGGTGAGGTGCACCTTTTTTATTGAAGGTGGAACCCACTCTTAGCAGGGACAAATGCTCTGCAAGTCCCAATGTTAGAACAGTTTCTGGATACTAGGAGTCAGGGATGGACACTGGCCTTTCAGAAAGAGCCGCGATGGACCATCGTCTCGATGCAGCTTCTCATCACTTGAAGGAGGTAGAAGAAGCAGTAACAGGGGAAGCATTTGACTTTTCAAACACAGTGGAGTCTGGGACATGCTGAGATTAGTCTGTAGGTCATTCCAGGATACTTGATGGACACAAAGTGCTCAGATTGTGATGGACGTTTCTGAAATGGTAGGGACAGGGTTCGTAGTGTTCATCCAGAGACGGGCAAGGTCTGGAGAATGAGAAATACTAATGGTATCAATCTGACTTTCTGATTTCTGTAACTTAAGCTCTGTAAAATGAATATAAAGCTAATGGTTGCCACTGTTGTTTCCCAGTGACTTAGGAGAGGCTTCACTGAAAATCGTTGGCGTCACTGCAGAAGACGATGGTATCTATACGTGTATAGCTGCAAACGATATGGGTTCGGTTTCATCTTCCGCCAGTCTACGAGTTTTAGGTAGGCCTGTCTTTTCCAAGTGTATGATACAAGTAGATTTAAAAAGAACACCCTGACTCTTGAGCATCCCTCTATTAAAGGAGTATTACAGCAAACCTTTTTGCCTGTGAGAAAGTACTTGTTTTGGCAGGAATAGATGCTCTTTTAGGAAGTAACTAATAGGAGGTTCATACAGACAAGTTCCCTATACATTGCTATTCAATATTCACATACCTTCTGTCAATGCTAGTCCAATCATACTATGATAAAATCATTTTTCATCATTTGCATTCTTAGTTTACCTCAATGAAAGTTTCTATGCCAACATGTGTAATTTCTAAAGTGTACAGATAAGAACAGAGTAACATCGCTCTGTATTTAATATCCTCCTTTGCAAATTATAAAGTCACAATGTTCAGGACAACGTACAGCCATTTATTGTCTTTGCATCTTGGATCTGTACTTAAATTACATTATTTCAGTACCTGAATTGTATTTCAGTACATTCACAGCCTGAATGTTTGTGAAAGAATGAAAAGGAAATCTGCAAAGATGAAAAATCCTTGTATTTTGGAGGCAGGTAGTAATGTAGAACAGTGGGTTTTACTTGATGCATTTGGTGGCATAGTGATAAGTTTCAGCATGTCTTTGTACATTCAGTTATTCTTCTCTTGAACATTCTGGATTCTCCACTTTTAGAAATAGGAAAAACACAGTGAGGCAGCAGGATAACATGCTTTCTTACTTGAAGTTTATAACAATTGATGCTATCTGGATCTTTTAATCTATTAAAAGGCCCATATATTTATCCTTTGCTGAGACTTAATTAATAGATTTTAGGTAGAATGGCTGCATCTCAAACTGACTCATATAAAAGAAAATAAAATATGAACTGCTGTGTTCTGTCTCTATGCCTCTGTCCCAGCTGATGTGGGAAATTGTACAGTTGTCACCATATGTACTTTCTCCTTTTTGGAAAAAAAAACTTTGCTAGTTTCCTGAAATGTTAAAACTAGCTGAAAGATATGTCCCTTCCACTGAAATTTTTGGGGGGTTAAAATCAATGCTGCTACTTTGAGCTCAACTTGTTCACAGCCCCAGTAAATCCCAGATATCGCCAACATACAGAGGTGGTGATTATTTCTCAGCACTTCCTGCTAAGTGACCCAAGACAGCCAGTAGTTCAGCCCTGGGATGGGCGTGTTGCAGGATATCAGTGGCAGGACAGAAAATTTTGATCTCTACACTAAAGTTTACTATCTGATCATTTTGGGGTTTTCCCAGTGGTAGGTATATTGTCAATAATGAGATTTAATATAAGATGCCTGTTCTTTTTGCTGTTTCTTTCAACTGGCCAAGACTACTCATTCCTCTATGGACAGTTTCCACTGCACCCAAATTAGTTCCACTATAGAATTTGTTCTGCTACATTGGCTGGGCTGCTTTGGTGTGTAACCTGGTTTGTCTTGCTGCCAGCCTGTGTCATATGGGCATATTTGGGTTCTGATTAATGTTTATAAATATCTTAAGTATGGGATGCAGGGGGAAATGGCCAGCCCCTTTTCAGTGGTCTGTGGAGACCAGACAAGGGGCAATGGCTGCAAGTTGGAGCATAGGAAGTTCCGCACCAACATGCGGAAGAACTTTTTCACCGTGAGGGTGACAGAGCCCTGGCACAGGCTGCCCAGGGAGGTGGTGGAGTCTCCTGCTCTGGAGTTATTCAAGACCCGTCTGGACGCCTGTCTGTGCAGTATGAGCTAGGGAGCTGCTTTGGCAGGGGGGTTGGACCCAATGATCTCTCAAGGTCCTTTCCAACCCCTGTGATTCTGTGAATTAACAGAACAGCATGGTACCACTGATCAGCCAAGGAAACTTTCTAGTCAGGGGAGTAAAAAGCTCTTGATGGACAAGAATCAGTGTGAAACTGTGTACTTTAAGGAACTGGTGTAACGAGCATCATTACATCATCTGGCCAAACTGTGATTTGGCCAGAGTCACAGAAGTCTTGTAGACTAAACCACCATTGTTCAGCCACAGGTCTTAGGCTTACTGACTTTGCTCAAAAGTAAGCATTCACTTTTCTATCACAACTAAACCAGTACTTGGTATGTCTTGATCGCTTTGCAGCTAGACTTCAAATGACCGGCAGTTGTATATCCCTGGCCCTTCTACACAACTCTGTCAATACTTTGTAAAGGTTTAGACCCCAGTTTGTCTGTAGCCATCCTACCTATTGCTTCCCCAGTCCATAAAAGCCAAATGAAAACTCTAAGGCTGTAGCACAAAGTAAGGTTTCAACCTTTCAACTGTCTTTTTCCATCCTTTGGACTTGAAGGACTTGCTGTTCTATTGTAGTCAACTCTTGTGCACAATCTCCTCCAGAATACTTTTTCCCTTCTGTTGCTGTAGTAGTCTTTATAAAGCTTCAGTAAAGTAGTTGATTCCATCAATAAGGAGTTGCTTTTTAATATGCATGAACTCAGCTTCAGGCAAAAGATAAGGGCCAATCTGACTAAGGCAAATTCCTCCTGAAACTTACTCCCAAACTTAATAGGAAGTACATATATTTCTCCTTTTGCAAACATCTGCAACAACCCATTGTTTATAATGGCAACAGTTTGGTTCTGAGGAGGATATGATGATATTAAATGTTGGCTGTACTGGTCTTCTGTCTTCGTAGGTCCTGGAACTGATGGGATCATGGTAATCTGGAAAGACAACTTTGATTCCCTCTACAGTGAAGTGGCTGAGCTTGGCAGGTGTGTTCTGTGTGCTGCTCTCTAGACTTGTCTGCCAAAATACAAACTTCTCATTCAAAAAAAGAAGTTATCTTTGAAGAAAGCTTTTCATAGGCACCTAAAAGGCCGGGATTACATTGGGTTAAATAGAAATGAGGAAATGAAACGCTTCCGAGCAGTAGGTGGCACTGCATAAGCAGAACATGCATAGCTTGAAGTGGTGTCATGGCTTAGAGGGTGTGTGTTTTTCAAATACTCTTGAAGACTACCTAGTTTTCTTTCTTTTTTTTTAAGGGTGCCTTACAGTGACTGACACTGCACCTGTAGTGAAGCTCTCCTAAACCTTTTTATTTAGGGTATGAAAATTACAGACAGAAAACTATGAAAATGAGCAAAATGCAGAATAAGTCACATAAAATATTCATTTCTCCAACTTAATGATTACCTTGGAAAGCTGGATGCCAATCTGACTTGAGTTCTCTGCAAATGTGATAAAACAGATCTCTGTCAGGAGCTACTTATTTTTACAGGCACATTTTTGTAGAAGATGCATGTACTTCAAATCCCTGCCTACGTCCAGAAACTTCTCTGTAAGGGTAGCTTGTTAGAAAGCTAAAATTAGACCACTCTCAGGATGTCTTTCAAGGTAAAAGTGTATCCTTAGTGCATCTCTCCATTAATTCTTTCCTGTTGATGTTGTGTTCCAGGGGCAGATTTTCTGTCGTTAAGAAGTGTGACCAGAAGGGAACCAAGCGAGCAGTAGCCACTAAGTTTGTGAATAAGAAGTTGATGAAGCGAGACCAGGTTACCCATGAACTTGGAGTCATGCAGAATCTTCAGCATCCCCAGCTCATTGGCCTTCTTGATACCTTTGAGACCTCCACCAACTACATACTAGTGTTAGAAATGTGTGTGGACCATAATGTTACCTGTAAAAAACACCTGTGCAGCTGACTTTCCGGGGTTTTTGTTAGTGGTTTATGAATAAGGAACTTAAAGGCTTCACAGCATTTTGAAGATGCCTAAATATAAGATTACAGGTGTCTAATGCTGTTATTAAAAAGTTGGCTTTGATAATACACTCAGAAGGAAATAAATTGGTGCATTAAACTGGTCTGTAGGTGATTATTTTAGTCTGAAGGTCCAGAAATTATTTTATATCAGGCAATTACACAAGTGAATTAACAGTCTGATCTGGTAACTGGATGTCACATCTCTTCATACTAGTCCTCTGCCTTCAAGGTGTGCTGCAGGCCATGGTTACAAGGTCCTTTCCAAGTAGGACATACCTGGCCTTTTTAAGTCTGGCCAAAATTACAGTCTATCTTCCTTTCCTTCTCTGCCTTCACCCTCTGCTCCCACTTCAGAATTGTAGGTGCAGGTCAGCTTTAAGTGACCTCTAAGGAACAGCTCTAAGGAAAAGCTCTAAGTCAGTACACAGATGATCAAGCCAAACATCAGAATCAGTGATTACTTGATGCAGTTGTTTTTAAGGGACTCTTAAGCGTTTGTTGGGGGTTTTTTTAATAGAACTTTAAAAGCTGATGGTTTTGTTTCAGTTCTGATATCTGAATTAAAATAAAATCCTTGTGATTCCAACAGGGCTGACCAGGGTCGCCTTCTAGACTATGTCGTGCGATGGGGAAACCTCACAGAAGGGAAGATCAGACTCTACCTGGGAGAGATTCTGGAAGCTGTGCAGTATCTTCACAACTGCAGAATAGCACATTTGGACCTAAAGGTGAGGACTGAATGGGATTCCTGGCAGTGTGTGCCCTTCCCAGGCATGAAACCCTCCCTCTTCTAGGAAACTGGCAGATGTGAGCACAGAACTGTGAATTGCTTTGAGACTGTATGCAGAAGGTTATGGGGCAGGGCTCCATCCCCAGATGCTTTAGGTCACTCATGGCCAGCAAAGCAGAAGCTTTGAATTCCCTCTGCTTTCTCCTTAAAGCTTGCTGGCCACATATGTTCCTCTTTGGATGTAATTGCTGAGAGGCACAGTTTTGTTTATTTTTTAATTTCTTTTCTGAGGAACTTGCAGGAGAAATGTATTTTTGTCTCAAGAAGTATAGAGTTTGTTGTGAAGAGGTTGCTTTTCCTATGTTCCTACAAATCTGTTTCGCATCACTGCACTTTAAGGGTTGTTACACCTGTGTGAACAGTACCTCTTGGGCCTCTGTTCTCCCCTCTGAATATTACTTGAGCCACAGGATTTGATGCATTCTGGTAGGAAAAGTGATATAAGAAGGTCTTAATGTGCATATTAATGACAATTTTATTCTTTATATTTTTGTTTTCCATCTGTATTTGAATAATAAAGGATTATGCATTGAAAAGTGATCTTTGTAGGCAGGGTCTCCTTAGCTAAAAGGGGGCATGGTAAGAAAAAGCAAGAGGAGCCAGCATCTTCCCTCTGCATACTTCTGTTTTCCAAGCAGAACTAGCCTGGGCTGCGTATCATGGAGACCCAACATTTAAAGTTTCCTAGTGCTATATGGAGTTCACCGGTAATTTTTCCAATCTTAAATACCAGTTGTAAGTCAGGCACTCTTACTTCACTAAGATCACAGCTACAGCGGCTGTACCCTCAGAAATAAAACCCTAAAATAGTTCTGCTTTCAGCCTGCCAGTTGTGGGGCGGTTCCCTGGAAGCCGTGTGCATCCACAGGATCCGCTGCTGCCATAAGTCTCATGACAGTGCTTGGCTTCCATCCCTGCAGTGGCATTACCTCAAAGAATCACCAAGTAAAGCTGAGTTCTGTTGAAAGCATCATGAAAATTCGGATAAAGCCTTCCAATCATTAAATGCAGGGGGGTTGTTTGTGATTGCTGCTCTTTAAGCTTTAGTCCCCAAACACGGTTTCCTGTGCAACTTTGCAGAGCTGTTAGTGTGAACATCTGCAGTACTATCTGGCAGAAAGATATTTCCTGCAAAAAATTGTGGTGCCAGCAGCTGAAACAAGTTCATTGCATGCTGTAGTTGGCGAGAGACTGCCTGCTGGTTGGTCTGAGGGAAAGCCTTGGTAGGACCACCTAGGACCTGTGCAGAGCTGGCCTTCAGCAGTAATCCTCATAGCTGTTTATGTTCTTGAGTGGAAAGCACTGTCTGGGAAACAGCACTGTCAGAGTGTTAAAGGTCTGTTAGACTGACTGTAAAAAAAAAAAAGACATTTTAACTTTTGTTTTTATGTTTTCTAGCCTGAAAATATTTTGGTGGACCAGAGTTCCACTAAGCCAACCATAAAACTGGCTGACTTTGGAGATGCAGTCCAGCTCAATACCACGTATTATATCCATCAGTTACTTGGAAACCCAGAGTTTGCAGCTCCTGAAATTATTCTTGGAAATCCTGTTTCCCTCACTTCAGATGTTTGGAGCATTGGAGTGCTCACCTATGTCCTTCTTAGTGGCGTCTCTCCTTTCCTGGATGAAAGTGTAGAGGAAACTTGCCTGAATATTTGCCGCTTAGACTTTAGTTTCCCAGATGACTACTTCAAAGGAGTTAGCCAGAAGGCCAAAGATTTTGTATGCTTCCTACTTCAGGATGACCCAGCTAAGCGTCCCTCGGCTGCACTGGCCCTCCAGGAGCAATGGCTGCAGCTGGGGAACAGCAAAAGTGCTGACAGCATTGACATATCCAGACTGACTTCGTTCATTGAGCGGCGAAAACACCAGAATGATGTTCGACCCATCTGTAGCATTAAAAACTTCTTACAGAGCAGGCTCTTGCCAAGAATTTGACCTTGCCTGAAGTTCTCTCTCATTCTCTTTCACCTGCCAGTCAGACTGGAGATAAGACTCCTCCTGCCAATCAGTCAGACTGGAGATAAGACTCCTCCTGCCAATCAGTCAGACTGGAGATAAGACTCCTCCTGCCAATCAATCAGCTGTTGACTTGAATTTTGAGGAAAGCAAACCCCGAGCCAACCAGCTGCTAGCGAATGTTCGTGTGCAAACGCATTCCAGGGGACCCCTTGCGCGGGGCAGCGCAGGGGGGCTGGCAATGCAAGACTTCACTGGGGTGGAGGACGATAGCACTGTACTCTGCAAACAGCAGTCACGAGCGATACAGTAACAGTATTTTATTCAGGTTTCTGCAAAAAAAAAAAAAATTAAAAAAATAGTTTTTTTAATAAACCAGAGTTGAATTTTGCAAGTGAACTTACCTACCGTTTTCAGATTTATTCAAGGAAGAAATGCCTATGTTCAAAGCACTGGTGTTAAACAAAAAAAAAAAAAAAATAAAATCATGCCTGGAGAAGACTCACCAAAATGGCTGCCAATTGATACGGCCTCCATTTGTAACATCTGGTTTTCACTCGGTCCTAGAGCTTTCCAGTTGCCTCGCCTGTATGTATCTCACGTAGCAGTGCACTGAGATCAGACTCTGCTTTTAAGTGCATCCAACCTCAAAGTTTTTGCATACAAATAGAATGAATCGTTTTGCTCTGATAAAAATTGTAGGCCTTACTTGTAAATAGACTGTTACCTGCCTTCGGTCTGTCATTTCCCCACCCACCCCCTTTTCCCCTTATCCTTTCGCTCCCTGCCCCCACCCTCCTTCCTAAATGGTGGTACACCACTGTGCGGGTCTTCAGTTTGGGTCAGTACGCGCTGCCCCCCTTAGAAAAGGACGTCAGGTCGGTGCCCAGCCTGCCGAGCCGACTGTCGAGCAGTATACAGCAGGATGAAATACTGTAAATGCACTCATTTGGGATTTTGTTTTCTTTCATATCATGTGCAATGTTGTGGCTTTAACATTTTATGCAACTATTTATGAGGACCTCTGTTGTAACTGTAATAAATATATAGAAAAAGCACACACTTAGTATGGCGAGCTTTATGGTTTTGTTTGTGTGTTTGGGGTTTCTGGGTGGGCAGGGGCGAGTGTGTTGTACCACACTGTCATTCTTAGTTTAAGGTGAGGGTTAGCATAGAGTTTAGTCACGACTAGTCTGTTTTAAGGATTGTTTAAAAAGAAAAAAAAAAAAAAGAGAGACAGAGAGAGTTCTCAAACTGGTTAAGAAGTAGGGTGACACTTTTTAAATTTTATTATTCTATTCAAAATGCCAAAGTTTGACTTTCCCCCCACGCCAGTCTCACCACCTACTGCTTTTTAGAACCTTCAAGTCTGTGTTTACTCCTTTCTGTGAACCGAGCAAATGAATTCTGTGCTCTTTGGGGAGAACCCGTTCAGAGAGTAGTGGTCAGGTGGGGAGGATCTGACGCGTATCGTAATTGTCTTAGTAACTGTTCTTAAGGTTGAAGTAATACTCACGTGAGCTATTTAAAGAGACAGAGGCGGTTTTCTGAGTCCATACGGGTGTGTTGTCATCTGTGTGTGAAATGCCATGTTTAAAGAAACCAAGCCGACATCCCGCAAGAGTGAGATGTGTGGGGCTTCAGCCACAGCCTAGCTGGGGTTAGCGCTGAGCTCTGCGGCTTCCGCTGTGTTCTATTTATTCCTTTTTGTTTGTCTGTTTGTTTGTTTTGGGGGGGGTGGGTTTGTGTTTTGGTTTTGTTTTTTTTTTTTGTAAAGTTGTACAGAAACTTTTTAAAAGAAAACAACTGACTTGGAAACTGGATGTGTTATGCGTACCAACCTCATATCATTCTGTTTGTGTATTATTTTCCTTTATGGGTTTAGTTAAATTTTTGCTTTATTTTGCATGTATATTTCTTTGTACAGTGACACGCTCCATGTTTACACAGTATGACGTGATGTAAATATTTTGCCATCAGTTATTTTAAAGAAAAAAAAAAATTAAACGTATTTGACATATTTGTCTGATCTCTTGCTTTTAGGATTTTTGAAAGTTTAGGTTTGGTTACACCTTAATTGGGCTCTGTATTTAAAAAGAGGGGAAAAATAAAAAACCCAACACATTATTTGATTGCCATAGAATTCATTCTAAATTGCAATGATGTCTCTTTCTTTCATGCCTTGCAAAGTAATATTTGCCTTTGCTCAAAGTGTTGAGTGCTTTGTCGTGTCGTGATTGCTTTTACATAAAACATGCATAACTCTCTAACTGTGGAAATTCATTTTGGTCTCTATTAGCTAGTAAATTTTGACCAGCAGAGTTTTCTACCAGATGTTCCCAGTTAAAGACCAAAGGCTCCTATTTCATTTCACTTTAATATTAAACTGGGGAACAGATTTCACGTGTCTTTCAGGCGTTCCAGGTTCATTATGAAGAGGAGTTACTTTCAGCTGTAAAGACTTGGGTTTGGAGCTGAACTCTGCTGGCATCCTTTGAGGGATAAAGCAGAAAAGTTTGTCATTGTGTACATTTATCTCTCTCCCTTTTCTGCTATCATTAAACCATTTGCAATTCAAAATGAAGTGAAAGGTCAGGGGAACAATACAGAGTGTTTATGCTTGTTACTGCATGGTATACATTATTTTTTTCCACTGTTTTTTCCTCTCTTGCCTGTCAAGTGATGAAATAGTGCCTTTATTCCTCACAGTGTACTGCTGAGAGTGATGGTTGAGAGCAACATTTTGCATTGAGATAAAGGATATTCAGGAAAGATGTACTTCCAAGGGAGACCCACTGGAAGATTTTTCCATGACAGGGAAATAGACATTAACATGCTCCATGGAAGAGTTCACATCCTTGAGTTCTCAAAAATACTTTTTCTTGGTTGAAGATACACTCAACTTGGGAGAAGTTACCCAAACTTCTATACTGAGATACAATGCACTTGTAGGTGTTAGAAGTAGCAGAGATGTGTTCTTCCATTCATGTGTGAATGAGAGTGCGGTTTCTGGCCTTGTCCAAGAGCCCTGTTACTCGGGAATTTTGACAGAGTGGAGTCTTGCACTAAAACCTGCAGGTCATTGCAAGAGCTTCAAACTGAAGGGAGCTTGAATGTTGGGCTCCTCAACTTGGATATCTCTTCAAGTGCTTTGAAGAGGCAGTGTTATGTGTGAGGTCCTTTTGTTTTGCTAAACTGTAGTGGGGGCTGCAGATACCGCTGAGGGCTCCGCTGGGCACGGTTCTCCATGGGTCCTGCACACGACAACCAGCACCACAGGCTGACAGAGTGGGAACCAAAAGCGTGGATGAAAGCAGCTGGTGTGAGACTGTAGAGTGTAGGGAATGGCAGCCAGTATCATAGCTGCAAAGTGGGCAAAATAGCCAGGAAGGTTCAGGAGAAAAATGTCTCTAAATGTTTCGTTTTTATTAACATCCCCCAGTCACTTACTGATAGTTTAGGAAGAGAAGAGGTCACCAGACTTTGGAGTCAGTGTGTGTGCTGGTACTTTTCGAGAGGGGTTTGGGAGTGCAGTTCTCCATTGCACATTTGATGAATGCAGTTTAACTTGAAAAACATTGTGCAGCTGCTAAGCAGAAAGCCTGGATAGGTAATACTTACGTGGTCACAGAAGCAACCTGCCCTGTCTTCCCATGGGCAGAGGCCTAATGTGGGCCTGCCTGTGCTCTCGAGGAGCAGGATGGGAGAGCCTGGTTTTATCTTGTGTGGGTATAGGGGTCACTTAGCTGTCAGTCATCCTCCATCTCAGTTGGGACTCTTCATGTGCTGATGAACAGAAGCAGCAATAATTGTTGCTCCAAATCCAAAAGCGTGTTCAGGCCATGGCACAGCAGAGATCCTCCAGAAGGACATGGCAAAAGCGTCTGGCTTCCTAAAAAGATTTCAATCCCTGTGCAAACCTGGTTGGTAATAGAAAGTGCCTAACTTACTACGTGATGTTCTCAGGAAACATTAAAACCCCGCTGCTGAGGGAGTCAGTGTAGGGCTCCATCAAAAGGAAGGGCTGGTGAGTGAAAAATTAATGTAAACAAGGGGAAAAAGAGTGGCTGATGGGGTTGGGCCCCGTGGTTCCCAGAGTCTTGAGAAGACAGGAAGACAGGGATATACTTAACCAGTGGCTGCAGGTAATGAAATCTGTGAGTAGCTGGTATTGGGTGTGAAGCATCTGGACAGTCGATCTTTGCTGCAAGCAGGAGTGTGCTTGTCTGCTAGGCATTAGTGCAGGGAGTGTTACCACCTCTGCTCCAGTCCAGAAGATGAGCTAAGCCTTACATACCCTTTCCATATGTGTATAGGCTCAGTGTGGGTGTGTTACTAGCTTCTCTGCTATAGGGATTTAGGTTCATGTGGAGGTGGGTAGAGAACCAGGTAACACCAAGTTTCTCTTATTTGTTTAAACCAGCTGTAGGTATTGGGGTGTTTTTGTCAGAACCACTGCTTTATCCCTCAGGCAAACAACTTCTGGATTTTTTTCTGAGGTTAAATCTTGGTGGAGGTTATATTACACTGTAACAGACAGGTTTTGCATCCATAGACCTCTCATGCTGTAACACCGAGCATCAATACAAGAAGGACGTCTCCCATTTTGCTGGCCTGCCACAGGGACTAAGAGCCTGTTGTGTAGGAACAGCAGAATACACTTCTCTTGTGACGTCTTTGTCCATAAAACTGGAGCACTTCTCATATTCCCTAATTTGCTCCATTTAGCCCTATGCAGAAAGCTTTGGGGGAACAGGACTGGAGGGGCAGTCGGAGCTGCTGAGCAGTCTGAGCTCCTCCTATTCCCCTAGAAATGTCAGGAGAGCAGCACCAAACATGCTAAAATAAACTCCCATCGGCCAATCCCCACCTTCCAATACAGGAAGCCGTTACGAACCCTCAATCAGAGAAGAGCACCAAGTTTCCAGTTTTGTAAGTTAAAAGGATGTGTCTGAGCTATCTGAACACAGGAACTTTGAGCTATCTTCAGGAAAGATGATGCTCGTGCTGTTTTCACTGATTATCAAGAGCGGTAATCTGAAAGCTGCCTTTAATACGAGTTTTCTTCTTAACATACACATTCTCCTCTTGACTGCTGGAGGGGCTTTTCATCCTCCTTGTCTGTGGCAATTCATAGATGAGACTGCATCAGTTGTAGCAGATGAAGCTTTAGGTTCTGTCACTTAGTTCGCTATGCCTGTGGTAGTGTATTGGGTCTCATTGCTCCAAACTTCTGGGTTTCTGATGGAAAATAAAGTATCTTCTATCTAAGGAGGATGAATATATTGAATATAATGTAACCTTAATACTGAAGCAGCACTTTAATCTCTGCAAACTGGATTTCCAGCCCCTCAATGACTTTCTGTCCATTACCCCCCCCCAGTGTGTTCTCCTCTGTCATACTGAACAGTCTTCCTGACAAAATGATTTATTTGCATCTCTTGAAAGAGAAGTCTGTTGAGAATTATGTAATTTAGAATGGCAATAAACTATTGATATCCATAACTTTGTGTAGGAACCAGCTATGCAGTTGACTTCTGTGCTGTGTGAAGAACCCACCAACATCTTCCTTTGATGTCTCTGAAGTTCCATTTTGGAAAAGACGATGATCAGGTCATTTCCCCAACTTCTGTGTCTTACCTCTACTTTTAGAGTCTTCTGCCTTACCTTTCATTTGGTCCTCTGTTTACCAAGCTAAGGAGTACTGGTCTATTTGTTCCTCATGGGGAAGCTATTTGTCATCTTAATTACTTTCCTCTGAACCTTCCCTAGTTCCAGGATGTGTATTGCTTATGGTGGGATGGGAAGAGCTCACACCAAATTCATGATACGGGTGCATCATGAGTTAACACAGCTGCAAAATGGCACTTGGCTCTCCCAAAAATTCTAAATGTTTGCCCTGCTTTGACTTCATTTGAGCTAATACTTCTTAGACTATTAAATCCTGCGATTGTGTTCCCAAGTTGAGTGGCAATGGTCAATTTAGAGCCCGGGATCATTTATGGAAAACTTGGATCCCCCTTTCAGTGCATCCTCAGTGAGCATTAATTTTCTGTCATTGAGTTTTCTCAGCCGCTGTTTCAGCCTACAAAGCAGAGGTGGTATGATTGCCTTAGGGAGAGATTGTTCTGATGGAACAGAGCACAGAGATCTTTTGTATTAAAAAAAAATAACATCTGACTACTATTGCTGGCCTTCATTCTACTACTCAGTCAGCCTAGCTCCCCAGACCTTTTCAAGAGCTTCTTTCACCAGAGTCTATCCTGATAAGAGAGGTTTTTCTTGCCAGATCATGGGGCCATCAAACCCATTTGCTGTCATCCTGAGGAAGGAAATTGTAACGTACCTGGTACTTGATTAAGCTGAAATGTTCCATGTTCAACATCAAATTTCAAACTCTGATTTTAGTGAGGCCAGCACCCTCACTTTAACAAGAGGATTTACTTGGGTGGCAAGCAGGAGGCTTGTTTCCACCCCCGATTCTCCAAAGATAACTTGCAGAATTTTCACATCAAGCTTCCTGAAGACTCACCTGACAGTAGTCAGCACCAGCGATTAACTTAGCACACTCTGAACTCAGTCTCCATGAGCAGTTGCTGTCCCAAGGGTTACTCCCAAATACTGGGGAAGAGCTGGCAGTGGCTGGAAGTTGTCCCTGTTGTGCCATTGGGAATCTACTTAATCACTCAGGTTGAATACCAGTCAACATCACATATCCTTCCTGGGTTTTTACACATCTTGCCTGTGTGTTGCTGAAGGCCATGTGTTCCCTTGAGATGAATGGTTCTTCAAGCTCTCAGACTTTCCCTTCAGTGATGCCAAGATACACTGAGTATTTGCAGAATGATGTCATTTAATTTGCCATCTCAAAAGACTGATAGTGAGAGAGTGCTTCCTTCTTTGGTGATGGAGCTCTCTCCTGGGACTCAGAGGGTTTGGGACTCTGCTTGCTAGGAAAACTCAAAGCTGGGAATTTCTGCTAGTCCCAGTTACAGGAGCTAATGCATCCATTGGTTTCTTCTGGTTTTCTTGCTGTTGTTGGGAGCTTTAGGTGCCAGTAGATGGTCACACCAATAGGCAAAGAGTATCATGTTATATCATCAAGTCTTAAGGGAGGCTTTTAGGATGGGGTGTCTGTGATCTTCAAAAAGTTGCAGAACATCAGAATGACTCACTGCTCCTGAAGTGTGATGGAGGCCAAAATTTGTTTCTTTCAAGGGTCTTTCACAAAGTAAGGCAGGGTGTAAATCTGGCAATGATTGCTCCTTTTACCCTGCTTACTTGTGGAGGACAGCTGGAGATCTTGCCTCTCTTTTCAGGCCTGTTTGCAAAGAATGTAATTTGTGTGGTTGTATTCCATCTCACAGCTTGGGTGTTGAATGGTTCTCAGGTCTAAAGTGAGTCTAGGCTTTATTTGTCTTTTTGGATCGAGTACTGATTTTTCCAACCAGACCTCATTTTTCATTTAACATTTAGCCATTGTTTTCTTCCTGAGACTTCCCTTCTGAGACCTCCCCCTACTTCATAATCTGTTCCTTTTTAAAATGAAAATATACATCTAGTTGATGAAGTATGGATATAGTATAAATATCTGTTACATCATAAAGTAGAAGGTTGCAGTAGGGGTTACTATCTCTACTGGGGAAGTCATCTGCTTGCTGGAAGAGGCTCTGTTTTCTCATCCCAGTCTGTGGGGAATTTTTAGGTGTACCAATCCTAGATGAATTCCTATTCCACTGGTGGTCATTATGTGGATGAGACAGTCATGTGAGCTTGTAACATCTTTTGACAAACCTTTTTTCTTCCAGGAGCATGAGAGAGGTTCAGATCTAATCCCTGTTCTTTCTAATGCTGCTTTCTTCCAGGTAATTTTTCAGGTTTAAGATCTTATGCTGGACCAACAGCTGTGTGTTGTTTCTGCCAAGAGTCAAGAAATTAAAGTCATTGTTTTCTTTTCCCTCTAGCACATTTCTGTGGTCAAGGAGTTGATTCGTAACTCACACAAAACTTCAGCTTTGTCCTTTGTTTTGCAGAAAATCAAACCTTTCAGGGCAATCTTCATATGTAGTGGTTGCCAAAACTAAATAATCTAATGGTATGACCCTGAGGGATTGGCCCCACTGGGTAGCTGGCAGTTTCAGGACCTGCAGCAAGATTGTCAAGGTAGATCCTCTACCTTTGCTGAGAGCACTTTCCACTGCAGCTCGGGCAATAACAGTGGAAAATGTCCTTGTCCTTCTGACTTTCAAAGTCATTGCTGGGGAGCTGCATTTGCACACAGGTGCTACACCGAGCCCCAGTTTCCTTGTGCAATGCTCCTGTTGTTGCTCTGTGAAAATCTGAAGTGTGGACTCAGTTACTGTGCACACGTGTGGGGCATTGCCTGGGTGTCACACAGCGTGGCACGTGTGCAAGCACTCACCAGAGAAAACTGCTCAGTGCTGGGACTCTTTGAAACACTTTCTCCAAGCGTTGCTGTTTCTCCAACTACTGTGCTTCTGAAGGATCATCAGATGAGAGGAGATGAAGGACATCGTGTCTGTACTGCTAGTGATGCCAGGGATAAGCTGTCCTCCCTAGGAGTAGGCATGGACAGTGCTGGACTTGAGCTGCACATCTGATCCCTGCCACCGCCTCCGGGTCTGACCAAGGGAAGAACGATGCACCTGCAGAAGCCATGGCATGGCTGCCTGTGTATGTTCTCCTTTTTGGTATGGAACTTGACAACAAATATCTAATTTACTTAAAAGCCTTTTCCTCCACACTAACACAATGCTATTTGCTACCTCTTTGCTCTGCCTGTAAGTCTTCTGTTACTAGGTCACAACTGGCTTTAGGGAGCGCGCTTCCATCCAGTGGTTCAGCCATTGGAAAGACATTCCAGCCAACTTTCAACATCTTTGGAGCAGGATGGGAGAAAAGCTGAAGAGGATGGGATCCCCAGCGATGAGGAAGAGGGAGGGCTTGCTTGGAAACATATTCAAATATGCAAAACAGTAACCAAGGTTTTTTTACTCTAAAAAGCATTCCCGCTAATTTACGGTAAGCTATTGGGTCTAGTGGAGGCAAGATAAGAGTATTCCAGGAATAGATCACATCCCTTCAGAATAATTCACTGTGTGAGTCAAAAGCTTTCCCCTAGAAGTATTTGCCCTTTGTCTTGGAAGCTAATATCCCAGAGAGACTGCAGAGATAAAGTTTGGAGAGAGGAAATTATCTTTATTTAGTATTTAATAAACACATTATAAGTATCTTTGCCTAAGAATGTTCTGGCATAGTCAGTACATGGCCAAGGGGACTGATTCTTTTTCATCTTCCAAAGGATTTATGGACGGGTAGAGATGGTATTTGTTTGTGAAAGAAAGCATCTGTTTCTGCCTGCATGCTGTGACTTTCCCAGTTGTGAGTGTCTAGGTATGTAGTGCAAGGACTTTGTTAAAGTTAGGTCTTCCTCTTCAGTCTGCAGTGTTTGGTCTGACAGACAATCAAGAAGCATATTTTCCTCTGTTAGCTACCCACAGGGCTTGAGAGGGGTAACCTTTTGCAAGACCTAAGCACCATCTGTAGGGTTTTTTTAAAGTAAGCAGGAAATGGTAATGCTCTTTTCCATTAGTTCAGATGTGAACTGTTTCTGACGTACCCCACAGCAACTCTTTTCCTGCTTTATAAATCTATTTCCAGACAACCTGAGGTGTTTTTTTCTGGCAATCTTGCTTTTCTAGTTAATCACTTCTATCACACATCAGACCCTATAATAGCAAGCAGCCACTGCAATGATCTATTTATGTCTGAAGGGGCTGGCTTTTTTTAAAAAAAAAGATTGAAACCACATGTGCATGTTGTGGAATCCAATAGCGTGAAAGCTGAGACGATGTTGCAAAGGTTTGGGGTTTTTTGGTTGGGTTATTTTGTTTTAGTTTTTCCAGAGCCTTGGTATTACTGTCCTATGTAATACAGGGGTTTATTTTCCATGGCTAAGTTTGCTCGCTATCAGACGGTGACCTTTTTGCCCAAGCCAGACAACAAAGTATCAGCTTCTACCACAGTACTTGATCTTCTCCCTCAGAGTATTTTAGAGGTGCAAGGGAAAAGCTTTCCAACTGGATAAGGGGTATTAGGTGAAGACTGCATCACACTGTGAAGGTTGGAGGTGGTCCATAACAAAGTAGTATAAGAGGGGGTTGTCCTAAGTACAAGCAGTTGCATTTCTCTGTCCAGGCACATCTGCCACCCTGCATTAGTGCAGCTATTTCCTGTCATCAAGGTGCTCGTTTTGGGGTGGTTTTTTTTTAACATTGAAGAGTTTCTCCAGGCACTGGAAGTGGAAACTGTGCTGTCTCATTGCAGAGCAGCATGTCACTGAAAGGCACAGCTCCAGCAGGAATTGCTGTTCTAGCCTTTCTATGGGAGGCTGCAATCCCCAGTGCTCTGGGGTTGGCATTGTTCCTGGGGAGCTCCACTGGAGCTGGTGTCCCAAGACATCTACTTGTATTTCTTGAAGTTCTTCCCTTCTGTGCATACTTACAGCTCCCTCACACCACTCTGTGGGAGGGAAGGTGAAAAGACTCTTTGCTAATCATGAAATACTTAAGAGGGCCTCTCTCCTAGCTGCTCGTCAGAGGAAGGGTGTAGAAACACTTGTGTTGGGATGAAGAAAAGGCACATAAGGCAAATTTGGAGAGCTGTGTGAGAAGTTGTGCTTTTCTGCTGACTGCCTATCCTCAGTTAGTGATGGACATTAGATGGGCAGGAGGGATGTACTCACCCACCACAAGAACACAGCTTCACCTCCAAAGTAACCTGTCCTAGAAACAAAGTGACCAGGTGTTGAGAGCGGTTTTGTGGGTAAGAATGTAAATCCAGCACTTAAGCAAGCCACATATAAAAATGTGCCTGTACTAATGTTGTTGCCTTGCAGTGTTTTAAAGCACGCTGCCTGTCCTGGCCTCTTCCTGAGGTGACCAAGCAGGTATTGCATCCTAAATCTGCCAGCACGACAGACGTCTCAGCTTCCCGTTTCTAGTGAGGCAGCCGACTTCACACTGTTGGGTTTCCACGTTGAAAGCCAACCTCCCTTTAGCTGTGTTGCGACAGCGGTGTTTGGCTCCGCGAGTCCGTCACAGCACTTAGGTGGAGGTGGGGAGGGAGCTGAGGTCCCTGCTCAGTTTGCCTGGTGAAATCCCACCCTTGTTTCCCGTGAGGAGCACGTGAGTTACAGCAGCTGGCTAGCGTGTGCTGGCCGTGCCCGCAGCCACACCGCGTTCAGCTCACCAAAACCTATCGCCGTCTGCGGCCTCATCTTGGGCGCTTTAGGCCTCCTACTCGTTTGACTACGCAAATGTCCCAGCTTCTGCCGAGTTGCTCATTTGCAGCTGACATGTTGCCACTTAAAAGCAGTGGCTCATTTCTGGCTGAGCTCCATGTTGGACTTTATACAGCTCTCTGTATTTGCTTATTGAGCACAAACTATTTTACTACTGGGCGTAGCTCTTTATGGAGCCTGTCTCCTGGAAATATCGCTAGTGAAAGGAAGTAGAGCTATATGATATTTACCTTACCATGATGCTGTTGTAATCATGCTGTTGGAGTCCCACTCATATGTTTTGTGTCACAGCAGACATTGAAGGTAAGCAGAGGACGAACACCTACTATGTAGCTTGGAAAAAAAACCCCAAAAAACAGTTGTAGGGAAGCCCAAAGAAACATCTGCAAGGGGGTTTTCACTTGAAATACAGAACACAGAGTTGTGCATTTGACAGTTACATTTGACCTAATTAAAAAAAAAAAAAGAAAAAAACTTTAAAAAAGAAAACCCAGCAATATTATACTTGTCTGGTGTGTAGAAAAGTGCTCTAGCACCTTCTGGAATAACTTATAGTTGATGGAGAAAGAGGCAGTATGCCCTTATTTGACTCAAATTTTTGAAATGTCCTTTGGGATGTGAGACACTTGTCAGAAGAAAAGACACAGACACACACCCACACACCCGTCCCACAAGAGCAAGGCTCTTCAGCACCCCGGAGCTGAGGGTCTATAATTAACAGCAGCAATGGTTGTACATTCTGTTCCTCATTGGTTTCCTGCTGTGCCTCCAGCGCGTCAGATTCCTTCCCTCACAAAAATGGAAGTTTAGACGGTCTCCTTTCAGTTCTCCTCCCAGAGACTTCGTCATGCGTTTATCTCTCAGTGCTAAAACAAGTTTATCAACTTATGTAGAAACCAATTAAGCTTTTCAAACAAAACCTGTAATATAAGGATCCAATTATGTGATTGTATTCTTAATGATCTTTTAAAATGTAAAACTTCCCCATAAAAAGCTGGTGGCAGCTTTGACTACCTTCAAACTGTTGTCCTTAAGTGCCACAGGAAGTAGCATTATTCTGAGGTCATGTAAATCCAGATTGTTCAGATGATATGGTTAAATCCAGAAGTAATTTTGAGGCAAGAAAAGCAGAATCCAAGACTAGGTCCTTCTTCTCACAAACTGAGGAGGAAAACTTCTGTTTTGTTCTTCTAGTGCTTCTCAAAATCCACACCTTTGGATGCAAGAAGCTGAAATGAAGCACCAGCTCCTGACTCCTGTAGCCTGTAGCAAATGTTCATGGAGTCCAACCTGCTGGGGATGCATCAGACCTTCCGAGCTATGCTACACAGCCCGCTTTGTGCGCACCCCAGGGTGGCATCTCAGATCTCTGTGTGCCTAACGTACCGAGGGAACAACTGTTCTTGCAGGGCCATGGGATCTCTGGAAATCCTATAACCATCCAAAGCCACTGAGTCAAAAAGTATGTGGTAGAAGGTGGGTCCAGGGAGATGTGTGTGTATGTGTAGATTTGAGAAGAAGCCATATGGGAGCTGACAGGAAATTTAATTTTTACATTCTCAACACGGGCTTCTTTTTTTTTAAATGCCATGTATGTCACTTATGTGCCAGAAAAGTAGAGATCTTAATGCTTGCAGCAGTCTAAATAGTGGAAAGGCAAAAGGGGTAAGATCCATAAAAAATTGCAAAGAAACCGTTGAATCCTATGTGAGGAAGGTGCTGCCATCACCCCCCGGTAGGAGAATTCTGTCTTCATTGTCAGTGACTTTGAAGGGAGATGAGAGCACTGCTTGTCGTTGCAGTGAGGGCTGTACGCTCAGTCTCCATCACCATGGCTTTTTCAGCATCTCAATTTCAATCACCAAGCCAAGCTTCTTAATTTCCTTTCCCCTTTGTTGAACAGGTGGCAGAAGGATTTGCTGAAACACGTAAGATTTTGGCAATTGCAAAACCACAAATTCACCCTCTGAACTCCCGTCCTGTATCCTAATTAAAAGAAATGAACGTAGTCCTTTCTTCTGCATCGTGAAACACACAGACAAGTACAGTGCCTATTACCTTAGCAGTCAAGTACAGTGCCTATTAGCTTAGCAGTAGGCTGTTTTGGCCTGCTAAAGGAAGAAGCACGGGTGTTCATTGCAGCGGTCCATGTGAAGGGTGATTCTGTTAGGAGACACTGGAAAGAAAATGGCAGACAGAGCCTGGATGTTTATCCCTGCAATCCAGAATGAGCAAACAATCAGCTGCACAAAGCGTCTTTCAGAAAGGACCACCTTCTTGTTACTGTTTCTATTAACCTAAAAGTCATAGAGATCGAGGAGCTGCATTATGGGAGGCGGCAGGTACACACTCAAGCCCATGTCTCTCTTTGACTCTTCCACCAGCACTGTGGTTCCTTTGTGTGCAGGCCGCATTCTCTTTCTGGCCAATGTTTTTACATCTGTTTCATTTTCCTGTTTGTTGCTACATCCCCCTCTGAAGAAAGTTTGTTCTTTTCACTCCTGGCATTTGATATTTTGGGAAGGAATGACCCCTTCCTCCAAAAAAAAAAACCAACCAAAAAGGAGGAGCCCTTTCTTGCCCTTAGTGGCCCTGCTCCACTCTTTCGGTACAAAATAAGCTGTCGCTGACGGCTGCTGCAGTTCTCGGTGGAGGTGCCAGAAAGTGACTCGCTCCTCCTCCTTCAGAAGAGAAGCCCAGGGAACAGGGTGCTCCGATCTTCGGATCTGCAGTCTCAGTGAGTCAGTCTCAGCACCCAGGTTTTAAGATGCGTACTTTGATTTGTAGCTACAGCGCTTTTGACAGCAAAACATAAATATTTAGTCACCATTGCAAAGCCAGGCACTGACACGAGACAAAAAAAAGGGCAAGTGCCTATGAATAGGCCACGTCTTGTTTCTTCTGGCAGTAATCTCTTCTCAGCCTGAGGGAGAAGCAGATGCATTCTGACTGTTCACATGTTGATTTCTAAAGAAAAAGAAACCATAAGATGGACTCTTATTCCAAGCGTGAAATATCTCATTTGCAGAGATTTGCCTAGAAGCAAGCCCATCACAGACTTTTGTAACAGGGATTCCTTTTCCCAAAGATGTTGGTCCCTGGCGCCCGAGCCCAGGTACAGGAGTGAACTCTGCACTAACAACTTGCTTGATGCTTCCAGAATCCTGATCTCTCCAGAAAGCAGATTGATGGGATGCTTGCCTTATTTTTAGACTTCAAAAGGAAAAAGGTCCCCTGTTGGCCCAGTAAGCAACCTGTTATGCACCCGCATGGGACAGCACCTCTCCTGCCTCTGAGGTCCCAGCTGCAGCAGAAAGGTGCCAATGATCAGGATAACTGTTCCTTAGAAGGGTGGCTTTCTTCCAGCGAACAGAGGAGAGGTTGGACAACGTGTTACAGCAGAACGGAAGTGACTACATGCAATGGGAAGTTGGGGATATTTATCTCTGCAACCCTACTCTGCCTTGGATGGAAAGGGAGAAAGCAGACAGCAAGGAAGAAGTTGCCTTTTAGAGCTCGGCGATAGAGATGAAACTGCCTGCAACTCTGGGACTGACTCAGGTGGTCACCGCCTCTCCACAGCATTTGTGCTTAAAGCTCTCGGGCTTCAAGCTGGATGGTGTTGTGCCACGTCATGCTTGGGTTTCCAAACTGACGCTGAAGACCGAGCTCTCCTATCGTTTGTGAGCACCAGGCATGCTGAGCTGTGGTGAAGTTAAATGCAGACGTCACTTTCTGCATCTCGCAGACCCACAGTGGAATGTCACGGGTAGGGGAGGCCATCTGATAACACCCACCACAGAAGCGTGGGGGTGGACAAGGGAAATTTCTTTGTCAGCTTGTGAGCGTGATAAGGGAGCAAATAGGCAGGCATGCAAACACTAGCTACTTAATAAAACACAGCTATTCTTAGTCCGGGGATTGTATCAGCCGAGGTGGTCACTGCCTCAGCTAGCACACCAAACTTGCCATCTTTCATTTTGTGCTTGTCTCTCTCTTCTCCCTGTGACCCTGCATAAACCTCTTAGCTGTTTCTAAGATAAAAAAGGCATGGAGTGTGAGGCTGAAAATTCATCCTGCCTTTGTTTATAACTCCATCCAGTTCCAAAGCTCAGCTGAGGCTTTCCTGCAAGGAAAGGGTGCAGAAGGTCCTGGTCTGTTCTTCCTTTGGAGCCCTTTTTTCTGTACAGCCTGGTCCTGTTGGAGCAAAGATGACCTCACTTTCCAAAACCCCTCCAGGTTCCTAGTTCCCTGTGTTCGTGTGTCCCAGCATTTTCACCATGCATAATTTAAACTAAAAAGCTTCCTTTTTTTTTAATTTTAAAAAAAGCAGCGTTGAGCTAGTGAAGCGAAAGAGGGCACGTGCTGCGCTGTTGCTTTATGCTCTCCTACTAGATTTCTTTCCAAATCTCCCCTTGGAGCTGCTGCACTGGTCCTGTAGCCAGCCTCCAGGTTTTTCCCTGCTTGGAATTATCTTGTTCTATGTATGGAAATGGAACACAAAGAAATACGTGTATATATATATATATATATATGTATTACTTTTTTCTGGGTTTGAGTGTTCCCTTGCTGTATTTGACTGCTCACTGGCAAGGAGCATGAGTAGCACAACAGCATTCAAAGGCAGCACTTAAAGGCAGAAACTTCCTTCTTGTTCCTCCCATCCTTCCTCCACAGTAAATGGTGGAAGAAGAAGCTTTTACACGCTTCCAGTCATGGGGCCAGAGCCTTGGACTGCAGCAGGGAGAGCAGATTTCACCTGCAGCTCCTCAGGTGCCAGCAAACAATATTTAGGTTATTCTCCAACCCCACTTTTCCAGATTTCCTTTATTGGTTTCAGGAAATACTCCTGGTCCAAGGATGATAATGGAGAAACAGCATTTTAGAACTTTTTTTTTAAAAAGAGTGTTGTGAAAGATGTAAAAAGGGAAATCAAGACTCCAGTGAGAGGAAAATGTACATCAGTAAGTATTCCAGTTCTAGATTTATTTTTTTTTTAAATCCAATTGTATATGGAGCAGCAGTCAGCAGAAGAATCTGGCAGAGCAAAGGGTTGCTTCTGCTCTGAAATAAGAACTTTTAGGGGTCTTTTCAGAGCTGAAGACTGGATTCAGCAAACTTGTAAGCTTAAAGTGTTGGGATGTATTATCCTACAGTGTAATTAAGAAGCAATTAGTAGACTTAGATTACATGTAGAGAAACCACTGGTCATAACTTACAACAAGGAGTGAGATTGGGAATGGACAGAATCTCTTGAAGGGCCTTTTGCTTATTCTCTTTAAAATTCTTGTGTCTGTGAAGGGCAGTCACACCTGTGTGAGCTTTGCTTTTACATAGCATGGTCCATATCTCAATGGAGAAGGGATGCTTGTGTGGACCACCTGTTTCCTCATCCTGGTCAGTGCTTCTACAGGCAGCGCCCTGATTGCATGGGAAGTGAAGCTGACCACTCAGCAAGGAAGCGTGCCACTGGGGTTGCAAAGAAGAGGCAGTGACTCTCTGCGGACTGACACTGAGACACAGCCCGCGCACGGGTGGTACATCACAGTCTGATGCTCACCCTGCCATCTCCCGCGCCCCAACAACCTGGAAGCTGTAAAGAAGGGAGGTAGCACCGTGACCTTTATAAATAGCTGAGTTATGCTCGATTTCTTTCTTTTTTTCTTTCCCCTCTTGCGGGTTGGATATGGAGAAGCACGCGCAGCCTGCGCGGCTTTGAAAACTTCAACGGAAATGAAACAGGAAGCCGGATCCTCTCACAGCTTGTTGATCTCTGAAGACGAGCTGAGTCTGTAGAGACTCATTTTTCTACCCCAGTGCAAGAAGTCAGGGGAGAGAAATCCAGTTTTGGGGGGGTGGAGGGCATACTCTGGAGAGGAGATGCAGAGGCGACGTGACAGAAAGGCAAGTAAGAACAGAGAGCAGTTTGCTGAGCAGGAAAAGCAGAGCAGAATTAACAACTCAAAGAGAAGTGTTGGTAAGTTCATAGAGCTGGGCTCTGAATTTTGGCATCTCGCCAGGCTGGTGATGGGCTCTGGGAAGCTCCTGTGCTGCAGGTCATAGCTGCATGGGCGCTACTTTTATCTGTGTGCTGATGTGTACCTGGCCTCAGTAGTAGTAATAGATTACAATGAAGAGGGAAATATTTCCTGACTGTTAATAACGGACATGAAAAACTGAAGGGTTGAAGGTCTCACCTGTTCTGCACCTAGGTCTCCTACTGTTACTGGGTCAGATGCAGTTGCAGACAATTTTGCTCTCCTTTTGAACTGTTTGCATCCTCTGGGCTGTGGTTCTAATCCTGCTGCTCACTTGCGGATGGGAGACATGAGAACATGGCACTTGCTTCTGCTGCTTTGTGGGTTGAGACAAGGATGGTGAAAATGTCTTCATACCTGCTTAGTGCGGTATAAGCCAAGCTTTCAGTGTCAGCTTTTGCTGTGCAGTCTTGTGTGGGTACACGCAGAGGGAGGAAGTTGCAGTCACGTCTGCAGCTTGGAGGTGCCATGACCTGCAAAAAAACCTGGAGGTCCATGTTATGGACAAGCTCATAATGCTCTCCTAAAGGGAGGAAATAACATAAATATCCCTAAGTGGTAGGGGTTTGCCATCAGCTTATAGCCTCATCTGAGTATCATAAATACGTGCAGAGGGACATGGCCAGAAAGTCTGGAGGAAGAATATCAGACTTAGGCTGCTTCCAGTAGGAGCTCCCTGGAGCTCTCCCCTTGTCCGCATGGAGCTCCTGCCTATTCGGGGGCGAAGCAGGAGAGGCATTACTTCTGCAGAAACATTTTGAATGCGTACTCTAAGTAAGGCCTTCTCTAGCTCACAGTATATTTTTCCCAAGATATTTTGGGGACATCCACAGTTTCTGAAACTTTCTGAAACCCTTGCAGCAGCACATTTCCCCTTCTGCATGACCCGTAACAGAAGCTGCTTTCCAGTTACCTGGTATCCCCTTTGTGCAGCTGATCCTGGCTCAGACCTAGACCTTGCTTGCTATCCTTCAGATGATCCTAACTCTTGTTCAGCTAACAGGAATGGCATGAGCTCGTTCTGACCAGTCCAACACAGCATTCAGGAGGTCTCTGTGTTACTTGGCTCACTCTAACCAGAGCTGTCTGCATCCCAGACCAAGGAGGGGCTGGCATAGGAGGGTACAAGCTGTCCAGGATCTCTGACTTGCAAAAACAGAGAGACAATACTCTCATGCAGAAGCCCACAAATGGGAAAGGGTAATAGAGACCTCTCCATAGTGGCTCAGGGAGAAGGTCCAGAAAGAGGTTAAGGAGGAAGAAAAGGCACATGGACAGTGTTGCACTTGCAGCCCAGAAGGCGAATTGCATCCTGGGCTGCATCAAAAGGAGTGTGGCCAGCAGATAGAGGTTATTCTGCCCCTCTACTCTGCTCTTGTGAGATCCCACCTGGAATACTGAGTCCAGTTCTGGGGTCCTCAGTACAGGAAAGACATGGAGCTGTTGGAGCGTGTCCAGAGGAAGGCCACAAAGATGATCAGGGGGCTGAAGCATATCTCCTATGAAGACAGGCTGAGAGAGTTGGGCTTGTTCAGCCTGGAGAACAGAAGGGTCCAGTAAGACCTAGTTGAGGCCTACCGATACTTAAAGGGGGCTGCAAAAAGGTGGGAGAGGGACTGTTCACTGGGGAGTGTAGTGATAGGACAATGGGTGATGGCTTCAAGCTGAAAGAGGGTAGGTTTAGATAAGACATTAGATTAGACACTATTATGAGGGTGGCGAGACACAGGAACAGGTTGCCCAGGGAGGTAGTGGAGGCCCCATCCCTGAAGACATTCAAGGTCAGGCTTAATGAAGCTCCAAGCAACCTGATCTAGTTAAAGGTGTCCCTGCTTATTTCAGGAGGCTTGGACTAGCTGACCTTTAAAGGTCCCTTCCAACCTAACACGGTCTCTGATTCTGTGACTATGTTCATTCAAATACCTCAAGAGGTTTCAAGTAAGTGATTCCTGCGTGACAGATTGTCCCAGAGCTTATTCCCAGCCGGACCACAGACAGGCGGCATAGGCTATTTCTAGATTGCACTGAAGTGCTGAATAAATGCCCGAGATGAGATCAGAGAGCTGGGAAGTGGGAAGGACTGGCTGATCCGGGGGCTGACCCGCAGCGTTCATACTGTGTGTGTTTCATCTCTCTTCCCTCAATGAGTCAGCAACCAGATAAACATTAACTCTCTGGCCTGTCTGCACAGGGAAATCACCTGTTAAAGCTTAAAGTTTTAAGACAGGTTAGAGAGGGAAGAAAGAGGCAAATCTGGGTTTGGCTGGAACACTGAACCTTCAGGCGACACAGGATGGGCAAAGGCAAGAAGGAAACTAGAAAGGGAATCTGAAGGATGTGGTAGCCGCAGGCAAGATGTGGCTCAAGCAAATACCAGGCACCTTGGAGACTTTCTGCGGGTGCATAGCGCATCAGCTATGTCCTGACAGCACCTCTCCTGGCTGTGCTTCCTGGGAGACAGAAGCTGTGGGTCCAAACAGAAAGCACTCGCACACTGAGGCCACAGAGGCACAGAGCTAGCACTTAGAAACTATACTTTTTTTCCCAAAATGGATTTTTCTATGGAGCAAGCAGCACACAGTCCTGCACAACTGGCAGCTTTAGGACTCCGAAGTCAGCTATTTACTCTTGATATTCTTAGCTGGTTTTTAAGCCTAGATTTTCTTTTACTTGGCTAAGTACGTCTGTGGCTTTCTGTGAGCGCACGTGAGTGGCTGCTGGGCACACCAGTGCATGACAGGTTTTGTCTGCTTCATTCCTTGCCCAGGTGAACTGAGGTAGATGGAGAAACATTGCGGTACTCGTGGCAGATAATATAAATCTCTTCCCTGCTTCATGAAAAGTATTGATTTTCTACTTCCAACCAATTTAGGGAATGAAATTTAAAAAAAAAAAAATGGAAAAAAAAAAGAAAGAGGGAAAACCCCCCCACCCCAAACCAACCAAAAATCAAACAACTCTAAGTTTATCTTAGCTCTGTACTGGAGCAAACTGCTTATAACTCTGTAAAAGATTTAAGTCTGCGTCACTTGTTCAGACCATTACAATTCCCTTCTGTTTTTCTTGCAAAGTCACTTGGGAGATGGAGGAAAATTGTTCTTTAATGTGTAACCAGAAAAGAAATCGCACCGATCCATGCGAATTCTGTATGGTAAAGCTGGGACAAGTGACACCTAGAAGACGGCCATAGGGGAAGGTACCTGGTAAGAGTGAATTTCTCTCACGTATTGCATCTTGTTAATGAGTGCATTAGTGAGGAAATTAACATTTAATGGTAGGGACACCCCACCCCCAACTCTGAAGGCACTAAGTAGCGTGTGTATTTGATAGCTGGGTCTCTCGCTGGGTGCGGATAGCTTTGGTCTCCTTCAGGGGAACTGCTGCCGTAAGATGTGCAGTACGGGAGCGTGACACCAAAGCGCAGGTGGTGTCCCACCGGTGGCCGAGCTGCAGGGGAAACGCAGAACCCCCCGCCTCCCCGGCTTCTCCAGCTGAGGACAGGCTGAGCGAGGGGGGACGAGGGTATCCCCTTCCTCCCCAAAACGGGGTACCCGACCACCACGCTGCCGTTGCCCCTCGGTTTCCGTATGCGGATGAGGAGTCTTGGGCTTCCTCCCCAGCCGGTAAAACGAGAGCACCCCCGGGGCGGCGGGGCGGCAGCGGGGCGGGTGGGAGGTAGCGCCCGTGCGAGAGCGGGGGCTCCCCTGGGCCGGGGGGGAGGCGGGGACGTGGCGGCCCCGCGGGATCCCCGCCCCGGGGGNNNNGGAGCGGGTGAGTCTCGGCGCGGTGGCGGCGAGGGTTTGGGTTTATTTCTTGCTTCTTTAGTGTTTTGGGGTTGGGTTTTTTTAAATTTTCATTTTACTTTTTTGGGGGCTGGGAGGGGGCGTCTTCTCAGCGTGGCAATACCCGGAAAGCTGCTCTAAAGGTCTGAGCGGCGGGGCAGCCTCGGGTGTGAGAGGCAGGCAGGCAGACAGACAGACAGACAGACCCCCGTCCCGGTCCCCCGCCGCGATGGGAAGCGCAGCGCTGCTGCGGTTCAGCCCGGAGCGCACCTGCCTCAGTGGTGCCGGGGGGCTGCGGGGCACGGCAGCGACCCGGGGGTGCTTGGGGAGAGCCTGTCCGGCGAGCCTTCTACGGGGCGGGGCGGGGAAGGGGGTTGACATGTTGCGGTTTGGTTTTGCTTGAGCTTGGGTTTTGCTTGGGAAGTTGCGTGTCCTGAGAGCCCGGCGCTGTTAGCCCTGAGGTGCATGGGGATCGCCGTGGATTTAATACCACGACGCATGGCACCTTCACAGCAGGCGTGAATTCCGGGCGTTGTTGGATGGGGGTTGTTTTGGGTTTATTTTGTGCTTCGTTTGTTTGGATTTTGTTTATTTCTTTCTTTGTGGAATCTCAATTTAAATGATGCAGACCGGCAACATTTCCCATTGGGTAGGGTGATGGCTTAGGAAAAAAGGGATCAGAAGTGAGCACGTGATTTGGGAAGATTTGGGAAGATGGACAGGGACCCCTTCCGACCCGCTTGCCAGTTGCTCGTAGAGATCTCAGTATTACACATCCCTTAAGTCACTGTCAGATGGTCTTTTAGCTTGAGGACACCACGGCCTACCAGTTTGTTTTCTGCTGCACGTTTTAGGATACGTTTCTGCTTCGATGCTGAACTGGCCCCCTTCACATTTCACGCTGCCTTTCGTACCAACCAACTGGTTTGCTCTCTGGAGGAACTGTACCAGTTGCATTCAGCTTATACTTTCATTTTCTGCGGCGGAGAAAGAACGGGGTTTCTGTGGTATTTAGTAAGTGAGCTTTAAGCTAGAGCCGTGCTGACTGCTCCGTTGCTACCATGTGCAAGTGCAGTTATTCCCACTTCCCTCCTCTGGCCCGCTCCAGTTTCTGCAAGTGATGAAACAAAGAGATGGAGTGTGCCAAACAGGAAGAAATTACCCACTTTGGTTTTCAGGCTCAGACGATTTCTTTTCAGTCCTCAAAATATGCTGCTTTAAGAATTTAATGTCTTACTGCTGGTTTCCCACTCAGCATCAAGACTTCCTGTCCACCTTGTTTCTTAGATGTAGCTTCCAGGTTGAATCATTGCATCCTATCTACCAAGGACGTAAGAAACATTAAAGGGGTTTTCAGTAATGTCTGCAGTTTTTCTTGAGCTTCATGGCTGAAAGTGATTGGCCTTGCATGATTACCCAGGCAAATGAGTTAGAGATTTCTCTGTGGTGCACCTCCTGACCCCACACAGCTGAGCTGTGGGAGTCACGGTACGAAACTATCAAAGGGGAGATGAGCACGATATAATTTAGTTGTTTTGAAAACACAAGGGAAAAACCAGTGCTCAGGAGTCGACAGGTTGTGTTATTAGGCTGCTTTCGTTACGCTTGCATAACGAAATTTGAGGGTGTAATTAGAATTGCATAAAGTTTACCTTCGGCAGCTTCTTCATTTCCTCTTGTTTTAAGCTGTGAAATATTTTTTTTTCTTTTTCTTTTTTTTTTAAATTACCATTGGGCCACATTAGTCCTATTCTAATCATGTTTTTATGCAGGCATTCTGGCCCCTGATGGAGTTACAGTACCCTCTTCACGCTAATCTGAATTGCTGTCTGACATCCAATCCCAAATCGTTTTCTGCTTTGAGGAAATTTGGGAAAGCATGGTGGACACATGGCATCCTTTCTGCACTCCTGGGTTGATACAGCTGGCGTGTTGCAGGCACGTCGCACTCTGCCCATGTGCTCTGTTGCTGGGATCCCTGGCGTGGCAAACACTAGTTCCTCTGTGCCGTGGCTGCAGCACTGGAGATCAGACATGGCAATACCACGCCTTCCAGGAAGACAGAGAAATAGCTTTTATTAACTAAAATGTCAGTGTGTCATGATAGAAAACCATCAGGGCCCATGTTCTCCAGCCACAGCAGTGCAAAAGTGGTGACCAGCAGTGTTAAGAGCGGAGTTCATAGCTAGGGAATTTTGTACCAGGTCTGAGGTGCTGGAGAGAGTTTGGTTTGTATGTTGCAAAATTTGGTGTGATGGAAAGTTGTGGGTTTTATTTTTTCTTTTTTTCTATCAACAGTATAACTCGTGGTTGGGCTATCTGTTGCTATATCATCTAAAATCACGTCAAAGTTTTGCCCCAGAGTAAGTGAGAAGGAACAGGAGGCAAGGGTGTTACTGTCCTCTTACTGAGAAGGCTCCAGCAAAAGGAAACATGCTGTAGAATATTCCAAAACGTCATTAATTTTTACATCAGCAGCTTTTAGTTTCTCTGCAGCCTTCTTCTGTCTTTGCATTTTCCTCCTGCTTTTTCACTGCTGAGGAGCAACACCATCCTGTTCTGGCATCCTTGGGATCCAGACCCCAGTGCTTGAGATTTCTCTGTTGCCTGCACAGAGGTGCTGGAAGCTCCTGACCAGGAGAAGAGGTGTGTCTCTAGCTCCCATCTCCATGAAACCGTTAGGGATAGATGCCACTTACCTCATGTCCCTGTGCAGGCACGTGTGGCAGGCAAGGCACCTTGTGCTGCCCAAACCATTCTTTCAGCAAACATTTCTCTTTGGAGGAGGCTGTGGGCTGAGCAGGAGAGTTGTGTTGCCTTACATGAGGCACATTGCATTGAGGGCTGGAAACATGGGATGCTGTGGCTGTACATGCTCGGTCTCCAGCCCTGCTGCTAGCTCTGCCTGTAGTCTCAGGCAAGACGCTGTCTCAGATTCCTTGTCCATAATATGCTGCTGACATTTTCCAGATTTGTTTGGGTTTTTTTAGTGTTTAACATGTATGTTCTGTGGGAAGGGTGGTCCTGTTGGGTGGACGGTGCTACATGAGTGGGAAATGTGTACCTTAGCAGCAGACTGGTGCCCTGACATGATGTGGTGGGCAGGAGGCTTCAGCTGTCATCAGGTCTGCGCTAGCATCCGTGCAGCGAAGCAGCATCCTGACAAGGTGCTTGGCACTGCCCACAGGTCAGCTGCCACTGGGGAAATGCTGGCATGTTTTTAAGTGGTGGGCTTGTGCAAAATCAGTCTCTCTGTGAACTTAAATGACTTCTTTCAGGTCTGTCTGTGTGACCGTCGTACCAGCTTCTCCCAGTTTTGCTCGGAGCCCAGCTCCATGCCCTCTGTGTGTGTGTGTGTGTGTCTGTGTGTGTCCCCGCTACCTTTGTCCAGGAGCAACCTGCAGATGTGTTCACCCTTCCTCAGCTCTGGTTTCATTTCATGTCACTTCCTGCACACAAATTTCAGCTGTGACACGCTTGCCAATGGCTGAGGTCTTAAAAATAGGTGATTTCATATTGTTGTAGAACTTTAAAATGATGCCACCGTGTTACAAAGTTAGAAACTGCCCAGTACTCTGTAGTTCATTTTCTTTATGAGTGAAAATAAGCTGTGCCTCTGCCAAGGGCCAGAACCTTGATTAAAGGTCTTGCGCTGGGGCTGGAGGAATCCCAGACATACAGACTAGGAGAAGAGCTCCCTGACAGTAGCCCTGCTGAGAAGGACCTGGGTGTCATGGTGGATGAGAAACA
>VZTU01001873.1:135197-169156 GCA_013400835.1 Zapornia atra | reverse complement strand
TAGATCCAGGCCTGGAGGTTGGTGGCCCTCCCTGTGGCAGGGGGTTGGAACTCTGTGATCCTTGGGGTCCCTTCCAACCCAATCATATTCTATGAAAGCTTGATGTGCAGGGCTGTGCTTACCCGCATTTCAGAGGGCTGCAGTTTGTATTTTGAGTAGACCTTTCCATCCAATTTTCAAGCAGTTCGTGCAAATGCAGAGGTCCCTCAGTCCCTGTGACCTGGAGTGCTTTGCTTGGAGCTTCTCTTGGCATCTGAGTGTTCCTAATGATACCAAAAGTGCATTAGCAGCAATAATAATGTATTTTTGCAGGCAGAGAACTTCCACACAGAGTATTCAGTGTTCTTAAGTCACGTTTTTATGAACTGTTTGTACTAGCTGCGACTGCTGCACTGAGTGACAGCAACTGAGATTTCAGTTACCATGACACAGTCAGTTTTACCCATCAACAGGCCTTTTTTTTCTGAAGATTTCAGGCAAGAAGTGCACAGTGATGCACTCAAAGAATGGCAGCGCCCTGCGCGAGCCAATTAAAACATGCCAGAATGAAGGTGTTGCCCTTTAAAAGATGAAGAGAGAGCAGGGTTTAAACACCCCTGCTGCTTCCATCCTAATAGCATTAGCTTGGCAGAATAAAGCTGAAGTTTTGACTTCCATCAGACTGGACACTGAGAGGTGGGGGAGAGAGAAGTAAGTCCAGTTTCTTTCATTTGCATATGGAGTGATGGCTTCGGTACTTTGCTTTGCGTTGCCTTTCCCTTCTGTTTCTGATCTGGTTTGGAAGAGGGAGAGAGACAAAGCTCCCAAGAAGAGGGATTATGCTGCTGGAATAACCCTTGCATATTCCTAGTTGGAAAGCAGAAGCTTTGTGATCCAATGCATTGCCAGGAAATGTGTAATATTTGTGATGGTTAATCATAAATTATATATTGTTTTTATTCCCTGTGAAGAATACAGGACTCTGAATGGCATTTCATTGCACACAGAGTCTGGTACTCCCTTGGAGAGCACCTTACTCTGAAAACAGACATGGAATCTCTGTCATAAGGGTATGGCAGTAAGACTCTGTAAGGAGATGGGAGTGATGAGGTCCATGGATGCAAGGTGGTCAGATGGGGCTGGCTTTGAGAGCAGGGCCTTCACCTGATGGCAGATGTGTGCGCCGCCTCTGAGAATTAACAGCGGTGATGGATGCCGCTTCCACAGTAGATGCGCTCAGATGAGTTGGGTTTTTTTGTTTGTCATGGGGTAGCTATGTTTGCCTGGCTGTCACTTGGGATGGCTGTTTATCAACAGGTAGAAACTTAAAACTCTTTGGACTGCCCTGCTGTGCGTGCCTGCCAAGTAGATCAGCGTTTCTTGCTGCTTTCTACTCTGAGCTGCAGCACTTCAGCAAGGGATGATGCCTGAAGGCAACAAACCGCTGCTTAGGAATGAGCTGGCTGGGGAGTCACCCAGGGCTGTCTGGGGGTGTCTGATGGGTGCACTGATGGTACCATCTGATAAGTGGTTTGTTTTCATCTATGCTGCTTGCATCAAGATCTGGCTCAAGCTGCTTTCTGTTGACATTCCCTCTTCCTCAATCCAGGTTATCTCCCCCCCCTCCCTATGAGCTCTAGTTTGCTCTTGAGGGCTTTAGTTTGTCACTTGCATCCCACCTCTGATGCCAAGGTGGTGGCCACTGCTGCAGGTCTTGCTGGAGCCACAGAGCCCACCAGTGCCATCAATCAGGTTGACAGGCTCAGGAAGGTCCTGCTCCTCCTGGGTGGCAGTAACCCTGGTGCCTGTGCTGCTGGGGTTTTGGGTGTGCATCGAGGAGGGGCCGAGGGGTGCCAGGGAGGGGGCTGCTGCCACTGCCACCTGGTGGAGCTCTGCCTGAAGAGACCGGGAGGGATACTGCCTGTGGAACCGCCAGCCTCGTCAGCGACTCATGACTGCACATCCTTGGAGGGTTGGACTGTAGGTACAGGTCTTGTGCTGTCTAGCAAACAAAATTTTAAAAAAAGGAAGAGGAAAAAAGACGTCCTATTACTAAGTAAGGTCTCAACATTTTTTTCCCCATCACTGAAACTTCAGTTATCTAGACAAATCGACAGAAGAACCCAAGGTATTTATACCACTTAAACTTTCAGCTAAAATTAAGCCTAGAAGGATGTTCAGGAGGAAAGTATTTCCTTTACCCTGTCAGTTTGGACTCAGCACAGAAAAAAAATAAATTATAAAAGGCATTTGAAGAGTTTGTGTCTGCAAATAGATAAACCAGAAACAAACATGAGCAGCATTAGGAATGACTCAACATGCAGCTCAGCAGCAGGCATAACAAGAATCCTTAGAGTGGGCTTTCTTCAAATAATGGATTCAGTACATTTACGTAAGTTCTGTTGGAAGTGTACAGGCATTAAATAGCAATTCTGAATGAGGGTGGATTTTTCTCCCACATTAAAAAAGGGGAAAAAAAAGAAGGAATCATCACAGTAGCAGAAATTTCAGAGACTCCTTCCTTAAAAGGAGGTTATTTTCCTTTTTCATTATATTTTACTCAGAGTTAGGAATAAGAACTTTAAAGAGGTTTTTTTTTATGGTATGAAATGCTTTTCACATATTCTCTGGACTGTAAATTCTCTGAAGGCTTCTCTTATGTTTTTTATTACTTAAATGGAAGTGTAGCTGAGCTTTATTTATCTGAAAGTCCTGGATGAAGCACCCTGTGCCTTAAAAAGGAAGCTGAATTATACAGGAGATCGGGAAGAATATTCCTTTTGTTCTTGTAGGAATTTTTAGAGAGGAAAATTGCATGTGCAGGCTAGGGTGTGTATTAATCTCTTAACTATGTAGATGAAATTGGTTTTGTAAAGGTAACTCTACCAGGGTATGTTTTAGATGACCATACAGTAGGTAAGAATGCATCATGCTTGTTGCGTGTGAGTGGGAGTAAGTTAAGTGTCACGTCTGGATAGATGTGTTAAGAGCAGCAGTTTGGGTCTGTTGATGCACGTTTGCAGCCCAGAAGGCCAATCATATCCTGGGCTGCATCAAAGGAGTGTGGCCAGCAGGTCAAGGGAGGTGATTCTGCCCCTCTACTCTGCTCTGGTGGGACCCCACCTGGAGTACTGTGTCCAGTTCTGAAGTCCCCAACATAAGGACGTGGAACTGTTGCAGCGAGTCCAGAGGAGGGCCATGAAGATGATTGAAGGGCTGGAGCACCTCTCCTATGAAGACAGGCTGAGAGAGTTGGGGTTGTTCAGCCTGGAGAAGAGAAGGTTTCAGGGGAGACCTTATAGTGGCCTTCCGGTACCTGAAGGTGCCTACAGGAAAGCTGGGGAGGGACTTTTTAGAAGGGCATGTAGTGATAAGATGAGGAGGAATGGTTTTAAATTGGAAGGGGGTAGATTTAGATTGGATATTAGGAAGAAATTCTTCACTACAAGGGTGGTGAGACACTGGAACAGGTTGCCCAGAGAAGCTGTGGCTATCCCCTCCCTGGCAGTGTTTAAGGCCAGGTTGGATGGGGCCTTGAGCAGCCTGGTCTAGTGAGAGGTGTGCCTGCCCATGGCAGAGGGGGAGGAACTTCATGATCTTTAAGTTCCCTTCCAACCCAAACCATTCTGTGATTCTATGATGATCAGGGAGTCCAGAGGAGTCTGCCAGCCTTTCTACTCTGTTTTTCTGGAAAGATTTTTGCAGAAAAGGGACAAGGGCTGAGAGAACACTTGAGACTCCTACACAGGACAGCTGTGTAAATAAAGCCTTTCTTGCAAGTGATGGGCCACCGAGCTACCAAAACTGTTCTGTTTCCTAGGTAATTGCGTGATTCCAGTTGCGGTTTGGGGCTGGGATTCTCTTTTGTTGTTTTTTCTTTTTTTTTTTTTTTTTGAGAGTTGAAGTCAAGATCTGATCAGCAGACATGGTGGAACTTTTGATAAGTCACTGATGATTACCATCTGTGCCTGTAAATGATTCTGACTTTCTTCTAATACCAAGTAGAGATCTTCATCTCTAGTTGTTATGTTAGAACAGGTGAAGAAGGTTTTCTTAACAAACTGACGTTGCTTTGCTCTGCAAATGAAAGGCTTCCTAATGAAATAGTTGCCAAATTAAGCAGTGCTTCCCCCATACCATGTTTTGTGCTTGATCTGCTCAGTTTTCAGTAGTTTTCCATTTATATGGTGTGTTGCCGAGGATAAACTGGGAAATCAAAAGACTTCATAATCATTTGGCACTACTTGAAACAGCACATCCCTCTCCTCTGAGATGTTATGGGATATAATCTTTTGTAGGTATTGAAATTCTATAATTAATGGCTCTTTTCTCTGTCTCCTTCGTGGCTCAACCAGTTGAGGTACATGTGCACGTGTGTGCATCTGTGTCACGCTGGTGCCTGCTCTATAAGGATGTTTGCTTGTTTTCCCTTAAAAAAGGGAGTTAGCCTATTTTATAACATACCTCGGTGCTGATACTATGTGGTCTGGTAAAGAGTGATGTGGAACTGTGAATAGAGTTCTGCAGGCACACCCTGAATGCAGGCAGACTTGGACCTCTGTGCCAAGCCTTGTATCTCTCAGGTAAGGAAGGTTCCTCCTTCCCAGCTCTGGGTCCAAGGGAGGAGGAGGGATATACGTGAGCAGCAAAAGGGTTGGAACAGAGGGATCCCAAATTCTGTCTCACCCTTGGAGGGAATGGATACCAACTTTTTGGGAGCTAGGAACATAGTATTGTGTGACTGGAGTATGAAACTTGACCACTTCATGGTAACAAGTACTGTGTCCTGCTTTCAGTACCAAAAAGAGTGTGAAAAGGAATATGCTGAAAAGAAGTCACACAGCCAGCTTTGCATTTGGGAAGGCATTCTCCTATCTTCCTGGTAACCTTGTTAGAAAGGAGGGAGGAAAAAACTGAAAATTAGTATGCCATCAGACTCACTGGAATATTGGATCATGCTTCAGTACTGCACGCAGCACAGCGTTGCCTGACAGTTCCCAGGCTGATCCCTTACATTTTGCATTTTCATCAGTCACATGTTTTTAAGGTGGCAGCCTCCAAAAAAAAGTTGTGAGGGAGTCAAATGTGGAGCTAATCCTTCAGAGACTCTTCTTGAGTTACTTGTGAAAGAAGCAGGTGTTGCAGATGTCTCATCTTTTTTCTGGTCTTTTTGGGTGAGTGTTTTTTTTTTCTTCTCTTTTTTTTTTTCTTCTTCTGCGTGTGTCTCCTGCTGACTCTGTGGGGGAGTAAAGGCTAAAGGTTTGGCACTAGCAGGAAGCTGATGATGTGGCATGAAAAGAAAACACTGTCTACTACTTGCATTGTAAGATAAATACTGCTGTCGGCTCCCACTTCAGCGCTGTTCGACCTCTGTTCACCCAGATTTCTGCTTCAAGCTGTGTTAATAGTCCCAGGGGCTTTATTCCTCTGTGTGGGAGAAAAGTTGAGTCTCCCTGTCCCCGCAGGGATGCTCGGTCAGTCAGATGTGAGCCCCAGCAGCCGGTCGCAGCACTGGTGGGCCCTAACTGCCTCCTGAGGAACAGGATGAATCGGGGCCATATCTCAGGGACTGCACAGGGCTTAAAAATCCGTGGGTTTATTTTACTCCCTCCACCAGTGCATTATTAATTCAATTGCTCTTTGCTTTCTGAAGGATTTTGAAAGGGGGCAGGGAGGGGGTGGAAAGATCTATTTTAAACTGCCCTCTCCTTCAATTCGTGTCTTGTTCGTGATGTATTTTTACCAGCAGCACTTTGTGATCCAACTGCCGCTTCTAAATGTCATTTGCTTGAATAAAAAATGTAATTACATTTTGAAGTGTGACATAAGGACTGAAAGCAGTAACTGAAGCACAAAGAGCAATTTGAACAGCAGCTTTCCCACAGAGGGGAAGGTTTATGAAGTCCAGGTTATGCTATAATATAGGTATAGCAAAAATACTCAAAATCATTTGTTTGCAGGTTTTCCTACCTCCCATTAGGCTTTTTCTTAGGGAAATGCCTGCCTATAAATCTCCCATGATGGTTAAAAATGGATGAACAATATCAGGTTATTTCATTGATTTGTTTTTGATTAAAATCAGAAGGCTGGTGCTTCTCAGTGCTGCTTGAAGAATAGCTGCTCATGCACCTGTTAGCCATGTACCTTGAAAGGGGGTTGGTTGGTTGGACTCAGGTGGGTATTTTTGCAGTAGGTTTTTTTTTTTTACCATCAAAATCTTTTTCAAAAGATTGGTTGATTCAGCATAAAAGCTCATGCTGATGCAAACCTCCCACTGTTTCACCAGTAGAAGGGGTACGGGAAGGAATTTTGCATTCGCCTGTGTTCCTGGTAGTCAGGAAAGCAAAGCATGTCCTTTGGACAGGTGGACCGGCTCTCACTTTTCATGGTTCCCATTTGTTTGAAACCAAATGAGGGACCATAGGGTCACTTTAAGTAATGAAGGGAAAGTCTGTTGCATCTTCCTTTCAATACCATATGTTTAAATTGCCGTTAACGGATTCTGTTCAAATCATCATTGGTTTTCATACAACAGTGGGACAGTATAAATCCAGCACACCTATTGATCCGCAGGCTGAGCCTCATTGGTAATCCTTCAGGATCCCTTCCAGCTAGCATAAGGTTCAGTTATTTACAGACTGCTGAGATTTATTTTAATTTTTTTTTTCCCATTGTCGATGCCTTTATCCTAAAGAAGAGAGAGAAGAATCGTGGCATCTTGATTCTTGTCATCTGTTCCTAATTCTCAGTTGTTCCCTAAGTTGCAATTTGGGTGTGTATTAAGAAAGTACCTAATGGTGTCCATCAGCAGTAAGCGTGTGTGTGGGTGTGTGTGCTGTAAGTGGGAGCATCCTGGTGTTCCTGCAATCTTTTTCCAGACCTGATGTTTTACTCTCTGTTACTTGGTGTGAGCAATAGATGGTCCCCACGGCTTCAGGTCTTTTGGTCCTTTTGGGTGCCTGTGACTACCTGTCTTCTTCCTGCTTGGCGTGTGCAGGCATCACCCCCAGTCATGCCAGATGTGCACATGTTAATGCAGCACACAAGTAGAAGCTGACAGAAGACCTCTCTCCATTGTCTCCTATGAAAAGCCTTCATCATGATACAAGCCTCGTGCACTCCAAAAGCTTCTCCAGTCACCTCTTTTAACAGCTTCTCGTTTATAGCTCTTAACCTACTTTGTGTGGATGGGGGAGACGAGGTCTGGGTCTTGGCTCAGGGCAACTTACATATGACAGACATCCTGTCATAAAACTTCTTCAAACAAGAGAACATTGGAAAAGGCCAAATAACCAGCACTGCTGGGTATATATGCAGCAGTGCTTGTAAAAAGGTACACGGAACTCTTTAGCTCCTTGCCAAGGGTGGGATTTGTACGTAGCTTTACGACTGGATAGTTGTCCACAGCACATAGGCTTAACTTCCTTGGAAAAAACGTAAGCCCCTCTTAAATTTCTTGTTAAAGCCAGGAGGGTCAGAAGTTGAGCAGAGAAAAAGCTGTGCTGAATGAGTAACTCCCTCAGCGGACTTGCTGGAGAAGGATCATTTCAGCCTTCTCTGGGGATGCCGTTATAAAAAGTTGAATTCTCTTAAAGTTTTGTGCTAAATCAATAAATAAGTTAATAATAGAGCAGCTGTTGATCATAAACTCTGGGAATTTCCTATACTCAAATTTCAGCCAGAGGATAAATTTCTTGGTCTCCAGGCCCTCTCTCAATTCTAGGGTTTCTTATCAACAGAAGACAACCAAAACCTTCCCTAACCCTCCCAGAAATGCCAAGAGAGCAAGAGAAACTTGGCTTATGTCTGTGAAGGACAATGAGAGCACACCCCCTTTGTGATGATCTCCTGAGCTCTCTACCCAATTCCAAGGGAGGAGCTTTCTCTGGAGTTTTAAATTGAGTCCTTTAATTCCCTTGGCAGTTGTATGGCGCTTAGTTAGCTAATATTGACTTATATGGCCCATTTGTAGACTACAACTCCCAGGAACCTCTGGTCTTTAAAACCTTGACTTAATAGCAAATAAATAGGAGAGCAAGTCTCGGGACATGAGATCCTGAAGCAAAAATGTGTAGGGTTTGGTGGGTTGGCTCTTTTTTGGTCGTTGAACAGTTGCTTTGGTACCAGTCTCCCCATGACTCCGTTGTAACTAGGTATCTGGTCTGCATGGCACATGGGACAGTTTGGAAGCGCCAGCCACGTGCGCCCTTAGAAACTTGGAAGACTAAGTATATGTAGAGTATATGTATAAAGTATATAAAAATAGACCCTCCTTACACATTTCACGCTGTGTGTTTCATCTGGAGTGGTTATGATTTTTCTTGGATGATTTTTCTTCCTGTAAGAAAACAAATAGAAACAAGTATTGCAAAACAGTGACAAGCGGGTTTGTGGTTTCTTCCCCCCCCCTCCCCTCTCTTTTTATCCCCATTTTAGGAAGGCATGAGGTGCGGTCCTGGACATCAGCCACCAAGCAATCCTTGTGTCTCATGTGGCAAAAAGTGAAAGTGCAGCTCATGCTCAGCATGTCTTTCCTCGTCGCTGTCTGTTGGTATTGCAGGCGGCTGTACAGCTTCTTAGCGCAGCTCCTGAAAAGGTAGGGCTTCGCTGGGCAGGCGTTAACCTGTCACCCCGTTGCTTATTTTGGTAAATATTGACTGTTGACAACTCCTCTTTGACACCTGTTTCATCATTTGGATTTCAGGTGGAGCATCTACCTGCAGAGAAAACTCATAAGTAACCTTTTTGTTGTTGTTCTGTGCCCGTTAATCCCCACCCACCACCGCCACCTTTTCGGGGCAGAGCAGCAGGAGGTAACTAACCTGTGAATTAATCTCGATTTAGGGAACCTCAGTGTGCTGACAGAAGTTGATCTGCTTGGTTACAGCGCAAGGGAATGGAAAGGAGAAACAAAGCAGGCCAAACACATGAGGGAGGTAAGGGTTACATTTTAATCTCTGCCTGTGGGTGAGGGTTGGAAGTACCTGGGGGAGGAACAGCACTACTGGTGCAAGCAGCTGCCACAGCTACACTGGCTGGATGAATGAAAAGCAGAAGGGCCAGTGTGAGCATGGGTCTAAACAGAGACTGGAGTAGAGCGGGTAAAAATGTAGCTTGGGTTTTAGTCTTGAATCTTCTCCAAAACCCTGCCCCTCCCCAGAGCAGCAGCAGCCCATGCAGCAGCTTTCGCAGGAAAAATAATCCCCAGTCCAAATGACTAGGCTCTTAGGTGCTGTCTCTTGGCCAGCCTTCAATTTAAAGTAAAAACTCTCATTCCAAGCAGGAATGAAGCATGACACTCATTTCTCCTCCAAGCTCTGCAGCCCCATGTGACAGCAGCTGGTGCTTGGCACCCTCCCCAGCAGCCACCAAGGCTGCCTGTCCAGCTGTGTCAGCCACAGCGGGGGGCAGGACCTCACATCTGACCTCTGACAGGTTAGGGCTGGGCAAGGACAGGTGTGCTGGGTGGTGGCCATCCCCTGCCTTGTGCAGTGCCCTTCTGCTCCAGCTCTGAGTCCCTGGGCTGCACTGCACTGCCACAGTGCTCCCTGGATGAGGCACTTCTGCATCCGCATCTTACCCTTCGCAAAGTGCTGCAAGCAGGAGGACACACGCTGTCTCATGCCACATGTAGCTAGGACTGATGAGCTACTAATCTCACAGCTGACTTCCTCATCATCCTCAGCACCTCAGTCAGCTGCTGAGGGCTGGCTGGACAGCCCTGGGCTACACAGAAGGGGCAGCTTCTGCTGCCGGTGGGCATCAGCTAATCCTTGGTGCTGCCCTTTTCCAATTCTCTCATTTGTTTGGGGTTTTTTTCTTCTATAGTTTTTATTTCCTTCCATGCAAGGGGTTCTTTTGGGTTGTTCTTTTACTTACTTTAATTCCCCCTCCCTCCCCTTGTATCTTTTAACTGCTAGCTGTGACTATCTTAATTATTATACTTCTCCCTGGATTTTTATTTTTCTTACCTTGCATCATTTTAGCTGAAATAGTTTCCTGTAGCTTAGTAAGTTTTCTTCCTAACTGTGAGTCAGGGTGCCAGAGTTGTGCTGCACTGAACCAGTCTTTGGGTCATGGACAGCTGACCTCCTGAGCCAAGGATCTGCTAAATTCCTGGTTGACCAACACAAGATAATGCTGGTTTCTGTCAGTTTACTAACCTAATTCTCAGCTGTGTACATTGAGCATATGTGTTCACACCCGATAGGCAGAAATGGCAGCTGCATTTCCCACAGAAGGTGGATGCTACTGCTCATGCAGTGGGCTGTTGGCAGTTCTGTCTTGGTGGCTGTTAATGGAGGCGATGTATGGTGGGAGCAGCAGTGCCCTCCCTGGGGCCCTGTGTGGCTAGTAGGTCTGGGGAGGTGATTGTGCCCCTGTACTCAGCACTGGTGAGGCCACACCTCGAGTGCTGTGTCCACTTCTGGGCTCCTCACTATAAGAAGGACATCAGGGTCCTGGAGCGTTTTCAGAGAAGGGCAACCAGGCTGGTGAAGGGGCTGGAGGGCAAATCATATGAGGAGTGACTGAGGGAACTGGGGGTGTTTCGCCTTGAGAAGAGGAGGCTGAGGGAGACCTTATCACTGCCTACAACTACCTGACAGGAGGTTGTAGAGAGGTGGGCGATGGTCTCTTCAGCCGGGTGACAGGAGACAGGACAAGGGCAAATGGCACAAAGCTGTGCCAGGGCAGGGTCAGATTAGATGTTAGGAAAAAATTCTTCACTGAAAGAGTTGTCAGGGCCTGGAACTGGCTGCCCAGGGAGGTGGTTGAGTCACCATCCATGGGTGTGTTTAAAAGATGGGCAGATGAGGTACTTAGGGATATGGTTTAGCACAGGACAGGTACGGTTGGACTCAATGATCTTAAAGGTCTTTTCCAACCTTGTGACTCGGTGAACCTTTGTCTTGGTACTGCACAGGATCTGCCTCAGAATGTTGCTTTGAAATTTCTGTTGCTATTCTCTGGAAGAGGAGACAGCATGCACTTACAGCCACATCCATGTAAGAACAGCAAATAAAAAAATACTGCAATTGCATGCACCTCCAGAAAGGTCAACTCCATAACATGGGAAAGTATGTTAAAAAGACCCTGAAAGACATCAAAGAGACTTCAGTATTTGCTGTTGGTTTATCGGACCTATATATATCGCTTTAGGTCACGGTATTGGAATCACAGAGCAGATGCCTGTCAGGAAGGACTTAGGAAAGGGAATAACGAACCTGGTGAGACTGAAGACTGAGCATGAGGGAGCTGTGAGAAAAAAGAAGGTATTGTTCAAAAAGCTGGAGTCATGTCCCAGTGATGGAACAGAGAAAGGATCCAACTTTGACAGACTAAATGAGGAAAAAGCAATGCCAGAATTGCCCAGAACAGCACACAACAAGGGCAAAAGTGATTTGGAGAAACAAGGAACAGAAGATAGCAAAAACTCTTGATACATTTTCAAAGATGTAGTGGGCACAAGCCCTTCAGGAAATCCATGAGCCTGCCAGGTGGTCAGAGCTGAAAAGGAGACTCGTGAGTCTAGTGGATGGCTGGTTATATCTGACAGAGGTTATCACAGTAAAGAGCACATTTTAGGATGAGGTCTTGTGAGATCCTGAACCAGCTTAACATGCTTGCTGTCCCCTAAAGGGGCAGTTCCTTCCTTGTCTTGTCTCTCCCTTTTCCTTGTCCCATTCTAATGAAACACTCCCTCTCCTTTTCTTGTGCTGGCTCATACATCCTCTGCTGGATGTCATTTGCCTAGGTGGTGAGCCGACAGAGACACCTGAGCTTGTGGAAGCAGTGGGAAGCTTCCCCAGCAAGAAGGACCCCATACACTTATAACAGCCAAGGCAAAGCCAGGGTGGGGGAGACTGTGCAGCCAAAGGGTGTCGGGAGCAGCCAAGTGGTGGTGATGAGGAAGCAACCGTGGTGAAAGAAGGACCAGGAATAGTGACCATCTTCCTGTCCCCTTCAGGAAGCAAACTGTGAGACTGATGCAGCAGAGTCCTCCTTCTGGGTTAATTCTCTGCCAGCTTATTGACTGGAATTGTCTCTCCAGGGGCTCGGATGGGAGCAGGAGGTAATGCAATACAGGGCGTGTGTAGCTGGAAGAAGGGCCACCCGCTTCAGCACAGAGCAGTCAGATCTGCGCAGCCTCGGGTCACCACTGCATGATGGGTTCCTGTCAGTGAAAGGAGATGTTTCTGCCAAAAGGAGTTTTGTCCAGATGCCTGTTCCCACCCTTCTGCTCCACCCCACGTGCTAGCACAAGTCATGCAGTGGTCAGGGTTAAAAGCCATTATGGCAAAGAAGTCTTTGCTGACCTCTTCTGCACTGGTTGACCATGTGAATGTTTACACCAGCAACAGCACAGACTGGAGCACGTTGCTGGGTTTGGAAAGAGTGCAGAATCACTCCTAAGGGACACTGCTAGTTTAAGGTGTTTACAAAAACTACAGTGCTTGACCATTTTTGTGTATATAAAATTTATAAATATACTTGTTCTTGTTCCTCTGGCTCCCTTTTATGAGCAGTTTGGAATCGGGCTCTGATTCAACATAATCTGAGATTTACAATGTTTATGGGTATCTTCTTTGTTGTTTTTTCTAGGCTTATGAAGATCTGTTTTGGAGCTATCGTATTAAATACCTGCGACAAGTCAGGAGGGACAACTATTCTGTGCTGAGAGCGGTGCTTTTCCAGATACTCAGCCAAGGCATTCCTTTTCCATCGTGGATGAAGGAGAGAGATATACTAAAGGTAAAAATCATGACTTAAATGAACATGACTCAGGTGACCTCGCACTGCAGAAGGAAGCTTTTCTCAGTAGGAACATGGATGTGACTGCTGTGGAAGTAGGGAGGACTCATTATCAGGATTTAGTAAGTTTTTCAGACTCTTTGAACTACATTTGATTGAAAAAGTGTCCCTGATGCAAATGTACCAAAGTGAATGTGAATCTAGACATTTAAAAAAAATACGGGGGTGGGGTAGTTAAATGTTACAGCCACCCTGCTAGATGTCACTCCTTCAACACAAAAGATGTGGCCTCACCTCGGGTACAGGGTGCACTTTGCGTGCCACAGTATAAGAGAGACACAAAATTATTGGAGAGTGTCCAGAGGAGTGCAACAAGGATGGGGAAGGGTCTGGAGGGGAAGCCTTATGAGGAGATGCTGAAGTCCCTGGGTATGTTCTGCCTGGAGAAAAGGAGGCTGAGGGGGAGACCTCATTGTGGTCTGTGGCTTCCTGATGAGGGGGAGTGAAGGGGCAAGTGCTGATCTCCTCTCTTTGGTGACCAGCAATAGAATCTGAGGGAACGGCATGAAACTGTGACAGGGGAGGTTTAGGCTGGATATTAGGAAGATGCTCTTCACTGAGAGGGTGGTGGGGCACTGGAACAGGCTCCCCAGGGAAGGGGTCACAGCACCGAGCTTGGCTGAGTTCAAGAAGCTTCTGGACAATGCACTCAGTCACACGCTCTGGTTTGGCTGGGCCTGTGTGGAGCCAGGAGTTGGACTTGATGATCCTTATGGGTCCCTTCCCACTCAGGGTATTCTGTGATTCTGTGATTCTATGACATTTGAATCCTCCTCATCTGTGCAAAGTATAGTGCTTTGCTTGGGAGCTGTTCAGCATGTTGCTGGGCTCCAGGAGCTCCAGCAGAAGACAGCGGTGAGGGGGTAGGGAGCTATAGCTGCTGCCCGTGGGGATGTATGTGCAAATTGGAAGGTGTCCATAGTCCTAAAAACCTCACCAAGCTTGGATGTATCCAGCTTTTCCAGAGTCCTGGTTGCATACTTTGCTGAGAGCATATTTTCTTTTTTTTGGGCTGGCCCTATTTTAAAAGTTTCTTAAGGACTTGGCAGTCAAACGGAGGTTCCTTCTTAACATCTGAGTTGTTCTGAAGCAGATTGATATCTTTTGTTTGAACTGTACAACCAGAGGATAGAGCTACATCATAAATTAAAACGTGTTTAGACAAGTTTATATAACTTTATAATCTACTTCTTGCTATGGTTATGATCTTGGCTTAATGAACTGTTTTGTTTTGTTTCCCAGCTCCCTGAAAAACTTTTGTATTCTCAAGGTTGCAACTGGATTCAGCAGTACAGTTTTGGGCCAGAGAGATACACAGGTCCCAATGTCTTTGGTAAACTGCGCAAGTGTATGGAGGCGTTAAAGGCCAATGTGAGTATTTAGGAGAGGGTTGAGGGGAATAAAAGCACCAAGAAGTGGGTCGAGGTGTTTTTGACAGTCAGCCTCCCTCCCGGGTTCAGGGAGCTGAGCTGCTGGGCGAGCCAGCACCTCTCTGGTAGGGAAATGCCCTTTTTTGAGGGTTCTATAAGGTTAAATCTGTGCACACCCCCTCCCCCCCACCCCGCAAGTTAGGGAGGCTGTTCTCCCCACAGCTGTTACCTGGATTCTCTCTTCAGATGAGAGGGAACAATTTAACAGTGCATTTTCTACTCAAGCTTTTGTCTTTCCTATGCTTCCCTCTCTATGAAATGTCTTATTTATTCAGTTTTACTATAATTTCTCTCTGTGACCTGAAGCATTTGGTTACAGAGACCTGTCAAGCCTCACTGACCCCTCTGCTCAGCATATCCAGATGGCCTGCATTCCCAGCCAGAAGGTTACATATTTAAATCTCGGGGAGCTTTAGTAGCCTGAAAGTCTGAAACAGAGATTTTGAAAATCAGCCTGGCAAGACCTTGCACCTTCCTTGAGCTCCTCTGGGGTTTCACTGTGTCTGCAGTTGTGTGACCTCTGGACTGTTCCTATTTGCGTTGCCACGGGCTGTCCCCAGCGCACCACCACCATCTCCTGCCCATCCTCCTCCTGCTGGGAATTTGCTTTTTATTGTCTCCTGGGTCACAGTCATCGGGAGGACACTGGAATTTGCAGGACCCCAGGGTTTTGGCCAAGATTAGATTGAAAACCTTCTCTGAAGGCATCCATTGTCCAGTATATCATATCTTAAACCATCATTTTTTTAATTCTGCAGTCCACCTTACAGTTTTGAGATGCCTTGCCACAGCCACAACAGTTTATCTTACTGGTATACATTTATCCTAGTTCCTTTGCTGTGGCCATATGTATGCAAGCCACAACTCTGCATTTTTAAACCGTAAAATATGTGATAGTAATTATTACTTAAAGAACAGCAAACCACAAATAGGCTTATTTAGCTTTAAAGCATTAATAATAAAAAGAGGGTATTAAAATAGAGAGCTGGTCCTTGTCTGTTGCCTGCAACCTCTCTGTTCCCATCTTCTTGAGACCTGCGTGGTGGTTCTCATGTGTAGTTATCATTTTGTTCTGTCATTCTTGGCATTTGCCATCACTGAGCTGTTTGGCTTTTACTTTTACCTTGTTGTGGTTCTTTGTGAGCTGATGTTAGCCCCTTAGCATTAAAACTGGATGTTTTTACAGAAAAAAAATGTTCCAAGTCAGTCAGCATGGTGAGCAACTTCAGACAATTAGCAAGTTGTTACAGAGCAGCTGCACCGTGCATTATGCTGGTTCAGAGGAGGGCCACAAAGATGATCAGAGGGCTGGAGCACCTCCCCTGTGAAGAGAGGCTGAGGGAGCCAGGCTTGTTCAGCCTGGAGAAGAGAAGGTTGTGGGGGGACCTCACTGCAGCCTTCCAGTGCCTGAAGGGAGCATACAAACAGGAGGGGAATCAACTTTTTTAAAGGGTAGACAATGGCAGGACAAGGGGGAATAGATTAAAACTTAAGGAAGGAAGGTTTAGATTAGATATTAAGGGGAAGTTTTTTACAGAGAGAGTGGTGAGGTGCTGGAACGGGCTGCTCAGAGAGGTGGTGGATGCCCCATCCAAGGGGGTGTTCAAGGCCAGGTTGGATGGGGCGTTGGGCAGCCTTGTGTAGATCCGGGCCTGGAGGTTGGTGTCCCTGCCTGTGGCAGGGGGTTGGAACTCTGTGATCCTTGGGGTCCCTTCCAACCCAGACCTTTCTATGATTCTACGATAAGGCACGAGATCTAGCCCCCAACTTCCATTTTGTTTTTAAAATACTCATTTCTGTTGTATAAAGATGCTGTTGGGACAGTGAGATGGATTTTTGCCTGTTTTCACTAACAGGGTTCTCTGCTGCCTTTCCCAGCCCCATCGTCATTTTGCGGGCTGCTGCCTGCAGATGCTGCTGTGCTGGGGCTGTGTTGGTTAACAGGCGCGTTACACTTAGGACAGGCTGCTCACTTCACTAGTAGAGGTCCTCGTGAAAATGGGCATTAGCAGTTCATCTGCTTGGTCTCATTTTTAACCTGTCAGGAGAGTCTTCAGGAAGGCATGAGGTGCTGGGGGAATCTGTATTTCCCCCATGGTGTATTCGTGGGTAAGTTTAGATTTTTTGGGTGTTAATTCAGTTTACAACCACTTCAGCCAGCATACAGATGATACACACACAGAATTAACTGAAATTCACGTGGATCCCAGTCACTGAGCATCACTGTGTAGACTGGCAATTGTTCCTGTTTTGGAATCTTCATGTTAAATAGAATTCCTAATAATTTGATTAATGTTCTTCTGTGTGCTTTCTAGTGGGCTGAAATAAGCGCTACTAAAGACCATGAAGAAAGAGGAAACCTGTGTAATACGCTCTTTTCTGATGAGAGCAAGGAGCACAAATTGTATGAAGCCATAAAGTTCATCATGCTCTACGAAGTCGTTGAAGCCTACGAGCAGATAAAGAACAGGGAAGAACCTGTACATAACCTGTTTAGCCTTCTCCTTGCTCGTGATTCTTCATCTGACCCTTTGAGTTTCATGATGAATCATCTGAACTCTATAGGTGACTCTATTTGCCTAGACCAGGTAATGATATAAATGAAATATAAATCATAAAAGTTACTCCACCTCTGACATGATTAATGACTGTATCATCCATGATAGCTGATCTTTTGGGTTTTTTTTCTTCTTTTGGGATGTGGGGAAGTGGACTGGGGACAGGAACTTATCTTCCAGGGTAAAACCTGTACCAGAGTAAAACAAGGTGGACAGAGATTTAGTTTTGCTGAGCCAGAAATAAATGCTGCAAGCTATCAGTGAGACAGGGTTTTGAGCAGCGATACCTGTGATATGTAAAATAATCTTAGATTATGCAGCTTGTCCTGTTGTTTTACTCTTCCTATCTGTTCCACCCATGGCAAGCCCTCTATGATTCACTCTACTTTTTCTCCTCTCGTTGGTTCCCATTAGATCTAACGTCTGTTAGGAGTAGGCAATGAGGATGCCATTAATTGTTCACCTTTATATGTAGAGATTTTCTTTTCAATTTTAGATTCAGTGAGGAGTTAAGTGCTGACAGCTGAGCTGCATACTGCCACTCTGCAAATAGTTTCACTTCCCAATAGGTGAAATTATTTTGTATAGCCAATTTCAGCTACCAAGTCCAGTGTGAGAGGTTGCAGTCACCTGCAGGTGATTGATTGTACCTGGACACGTTCTGCTCTGTCTGTCTGTGCCCCAGGACGTGAACTTTTCCAAAGCATTTTTCCAGCTTACACAGTCCTTTGCCAGAAGAAGTGTCAATGAAGATGGCAGTTCTCAAGTTTCATACACATGAAGTACAAGGAATTTTCTCTTTTTTTTTTTTCCCCCCCTTTTGCTATTCTCTCTCTCATGTAGCAAGTGCTCACAAGGTGGCAGGCTTCCCGTTTTTCAAGGTGCATCAGTCTTCCTTCCAGCAGACAGCCTCTTGGCACTCCCCACTACGCTGTGCCAGCTGGCTTGGGGAGCAACTTATGTATTGTGTCAGGAGGGAGAGGGATGTTCCCAGAGTATCAAGTCCTAACTAGAACATCCCCTCCATGTGAAAGAGCAATGGAAGGACCGATGGGACACTGAGGATACCCTCAAACATCTGCTTTTCTTATTTCCTCGTCTGCTGTTCTGAAGCTGGGTGGCTTGTGTTGCCTTGGCTTGTCTTTGGGTTAGTTTTCTAAGTTTAGAAATAAATGTCTTACAGACTTCTTCTATCTTCAGGTCGAACTGTTTCTGCTTGGATACTTACTTGAAGTAAAGATAAGAGTTTACAGACTGCATAGGTTTAATACTGAGGAATTTCAAGTGAACTATCCAGATGAATACCGAAGGGAATGGAATGAGATTTCTCTCCTGACCGAGGATGACCGCTACTACCACATCCCCCTTTTCAGACTGTGAAGGACCAATGACTTCTTTTCTTCCCTTTGTGTAATACAGGGAGTGACCAGTTCCAGCAAATTAGGTTCCTAATTGGCAGCAGCAAGATTCTGAGAATGCTTGTTAATGATTACAAAATGATTTACGGGTTTATTGTATAGATGCTTCACTTTCCCATTACAGCTCAATTCACCACCAGCCAGCTATACAAACCATAAAATATTTGGTTATACTGTCTGGGGGCGGGGGGGGGAATGTCATATCTGAGGGTTGTCAGATGAAAAAGACCAGACTGCATGACACACTAGGCAAAGGTAGCCCTGCGTTTTCCATTCCTAGCGTAAGGGTTTGCTATGACACCTCCAGATCGGTTAAACTTACGTTCCTAAAGCAGTTACTGCCCTTCCCTCCTCTGTCTCTAGCTAGGGAGGATGAATCACAGAGGAAGCAACTCCCAGGGTCCCACAGTTTACACTCCTGGCTATTAAAATGGTGTTGACTTGGGGCTACCTGAGATGGGAGGATATCACATGAAGCTGTGTAGCTGCTTGAAATCACACGTGGTTTCCCCTGTTGCTGGACCACCTTCCTCCACGGACAGACAGAGCAAACAGCTGCAGAATGTATTTACCTTAGACAGGTGAAATTATGCTGTCTACACTCAGTGCTGCTGTCTGAAGGTGAAGAAGTGTTAAACTGGGTGGGGAGAAAACCCCAACGGAAAAGAATACTGTGCCAGGTGAGTGGAAGATGTACTTTATAACTGAGGAAAGTTCACAAGCTTTCCCAGACCTAAGAAGGGCAATATTAATTAATAAGTAGCACGCAACAGAGTTCAACCCAGTGACTGTCAATAGTTTTTGTCCACTCGTAAATCTGTTACGAGCCAATTTCAACATCCCAAGAAATGTCAAGCTTTACTTTGCAAGTCATCTGAGAGCTGTGCACAGAATGCATTCACAAACGCTGCCTTTTCAGAAAATACAGCTTTTTCTATGCATTATGTGCACTTAGCAGGGCGTTTACATCTTATATTCTCTGTGTATATATATTAAAATCTTCACATAAGATTGCTATCTCTAGTTTAGACTTCAGTGTTTGAAGAAGTCTGTCTAGGACAACTGAACGAGGTTGACTTTATTATGTGGAACATTTTGCCCAGTTCTGGTTTTCTGAAGAATCAGTTGTGGTTTGGCTGTTTCTAAAACAGAAGGCTTTAATTTGAAAATATATTAAAATATTAAAATGATCCAGGAGACCTTGAAAATTATTTGTGAAAAACTTTGGGTCTCATAAGCATGTGGTTGTATTGGTAAAGAAAGTAGGGTTTTATGACAAGGCAAAGCCTTGCCTTTTCTTGCCGCTAGAGCTGTCGGGACAGGCAGGCTTGTTTTTAACTCCTGCGGGAGAAAATACAAGCTGGTAACAACAATGTGAATAGAGCCTGATGTCGCTAAAGCACTTGCCTGAGGTAACTAAGCGGTAATGCTTGGAGTGCACGGAGACTGCTCGGTTCCTTTGTGTAAAGGAAAGCAATTTTATCCCTTACAGTCCTTTCATTTGTATGTATGTGTATATATATTTATAAACACAAACACCTGAGTTCTGTATTATAACAGTTTTGTTTCCTGTAAGCTCTTCTGAGTTCAGCTTTGTTCAACAATTTGTAGCTTTTAATTAAGAAGGCTTGATTACCTATCATAGTTTCATCTCATTCAAACCTGCATATCAAGAACTTTATTTATTAACAGAAACTTTTTCACTGAACTTGCTTGCCTGCTTTAGATTTGGTTCTGCTCTGCATGGGGAAATGCTGTAATGCCTGAGAGTGGGGTATCACTATTCTGCATCAACAGTAACATTTACAGCTATCTATAAAGGTGTCTATATTTTATTCTTGTTCTGGTGCAAGCAGACATACCAAAAAAATTAAAAGGATGTAATTTTCTGGGGTGCTTTTTAGTGGTTTGCTTATTATTTATGAGTAGGAATACAAAAGCATTACAAGTGTTAAATTGTCAAAATGTACATTTTTGTAATCTTGAGCATATTAAGAGAAGGGGGCTAATAAAGATCTCACACAGACAGTGGAGTTTATCTCTTTACCTTGGATGTTGGCATCTAAACCAGGTGACCTTGGGCTCTCTGCCTTGTCCGTGGAGGGCAGCGGCACGGCCAGTCAGAGGAGGGGGGCTCTTGGAAGGGTCTGCTTCTCCTCACTGATCAGCGGGAGCTGTCAGTCACCAGCATAAATCTCTCTGCTCTACATGTCTGAAGTCAGGGGAGATTAATTTTGTCCCAAGAATCCAGAAAGGACATGTTGGAACATCTGCTGGCTTCTCAGGCGTCAGAGGTGCTAGCGGGATGGCGACAGGAACAGACATGAAGCAAGAGGAACTGCAGGTGAGGGTGAGGTGACTGCCGAGTCTCAGAGGTAACCGCCGAGAGCGCTGTACGCAGGAACTTAAGAAACACAGAGACAGGCTTGAGGATCCACTGAGTTTTAGTTGGGTTCTCTGACTATGTATTTTGCAGATGTACAAAGCAAAGAGATGTATTTTTTGCATATAAAGAAATACATGTATATTCATAAAAGAAAAAAAAAACCACATTAAAAAGAAAATAATTGTGAATAAAGTGCATCTGGAAATGACAGGCGCTGCAGCATCTTTTCCAGTCAGTGGCACAGGCAGGTTGCTGTGCAAATCTGGAGCACATGGGGTTCCATGTGAACATAAGGAGGAACTTTTTCACTGTGAGGGTGGCAGAGCACTGGCACAGGCTGCACAGAGAGGTTGTAAAGACTCCATCTCTGGAGACATTCAAGACCCACCTGGATGCATTCCTGTGTGATATAATCTAGGTGATCCTGCTCTGGCAGGGGGGTTGGACTAGATGATCTCCAGAGGTCCCTTTCAACTCCCAACGTTCTGTGATTCTGTGAAATCCAGAAGCACACAGTCATTGCCAAGTTTTGTTTAAACACCATGCTGGAGGCAGCTAAAGTTTCAAGTCGAGGTGTGTTTATTACTCCTTGCTGCAAGGTTAGCAGGAAAAAGAAAACATACTGAAACTTCAGCAATGGGTTTGGATTTTTCCCCAAACTTGAAAATATATTTTAAAAATGTAACAGAGCAGCTGAGAACATTTCTTTCTCTTATTATAATGGGGGGGGGGAGAGGGAACCTTGATTTTCAATTACTTTCTTTTTTAAAATTCGCATCTCAAAAAGTCCATGAACCACGATTCATTTCTCATCTGAAGTCCAAAGCAAAACACTGGCAATTTTGCTGCTTCTACCCTAATACTGAACTTGCTTCTTGACTAGGTTGTGGCTGCCAAGTTGAAGCGCATTAAAAATTGCCCAGTGCAGTTGTTTGTTGCTGGCAAGTCTACCCGCTTAGTCTCAGGGTATTGGGTTTAATGTCTAGCAAATCATGTTCAAAAGCAGTGTGTAATTTGCCTAAAGGAAAGATTTATGGAATATGTATGATTGCAAATTAGCTTAGTTGCCCAAAAAAAAGATGCATCTTTTGAGACCACTGAAAATGCCTGTATAGCAGGGTTTTGCCAGTACCCAGATTTCATTCTCCCTCTATACTTGAGCAGCATTACAACAGTCTCACCTGTGACCCTGTTATGTTAGTGTCACCAACGCTCTCTTATTATAATGAGTCATCATTTCTCTGAAAAGCTGTGAAGTTGGGATTTCAGTGTCACAGAAGCCCTGGTCCTTCCCTCTTGGCTTGTGAGTGTTTCGGTGTGTCTGAAGGCCTCCCTGGGGGGAGAGAAACTCCTTTCATTTTGCATCTTACTTGGTGAGAGGGCAGGATTTGGGTCTTTCAGCATCACTTGAAATCATCTGGGAGAGGATCCTGGCATGAGAGCTGAGGCAGGAGGGGTGCTGCTGCCTCGTGATGTGGCATTCATTCCTCTTAACAGCATCCTTCGTGGTGTTAGTCCAAACCTGATCCTGACCTGGGGTGGAGCAGGCAGCCTCACAGAGGCTTTTTCAGAGATTTGTCTGGAAAAGAACCCCAGAGACAGGAGGTGATGTACTTAGTGAGGACCTGAGATAAACACAGAAAACTATCTCCCAGGGGCTTGACCAATTTGCATCTCTTTTTGTGAACTCTGGTGTCAGGTTTGCATCAGCCAGGGGTAGTGGGTGAGGAGGGTGGCTGGGCCGTTGCTGGGACTGGTGGCATGGGTTGTGCATGCTGGTTGATGAGGATAGGAGGGGAAAAACAGAAAGCATGAAAGAAGTAGGGTGGGTGCTGGATGCTTTCATCTTCCAGCATCCCAGTTTTGCATAATTCAAAGGTTAATAACTCGGAAGGGCTTTTAACCAAAACATCTTCCTCTTTAGTGAAGTGTTTGGCCATAGATCAACTCTACATTGAAATGTAGGGGCAGCTAATTTGAATGCACTTGTACCAGTTTCTGTGTAGCAGCTGCTCAAGTCGATAGCACGGACAGCAGCTAACAACTCCCCGTGTCCCTGAAGTCAGGTTCTCATGTTCAGCTTAATGTTTCCCCCCCTGGCAGTAATCCTCGGGGCTGCGATACGCTGCCTCTCACAATTGTTGGAAACACTCAGCCTCTGAGTTTCAGATGACAAACGCAGCTCTCAGCTGTGAAGGATTTTGTGCTGTCCAGTAGATGGCTTCCAAGCATCAGAAAACGTTCTTCAGTAAGCTCAGTTCCCCGGTGAGTCTTTGTCACACTTGCCCAGGGGACAGTCGTGAGTTGGTCCCTGTCAACAGCCAAGCGCCCACACAGCTGCTTGCTCACCCCAGCCAGACAGGGGAGAAAACAGGAAGAACAGGAGCACGAAAGCTTTTAGGCCAAGATAAGGACAAGGAAATAATTTACCAGGTACTACCAAGGGCAAAGCAGCCTCAACTTGTGGAATTCAACTTACTTTGTTATCCAACTAGCATAAATATTTAATTACAGAATTGGCCTTTTTTTCTTTTCCTTTGCTGAAAGGAGGATATCTGGAATTCTGTGGGAGAAAGTATCACTAAATTCTCTTCATATAATAATCCTGGAATTCCTACTAACTCCATACATGTGACAACTCTGCTCTGTGAACTTGGAAGAGGGAGGAATGCCACTAGCTGTAAGGTAAGGTAAAGGGAAAATAAAGTTTCTTCTATTTTACCTTTCTTCAGCAAGGCATTGATAAATAGAACAAAGATGTGCAGCAAGGCTGAGGAGCATGTAGTAGAAGTAGCCTCAGGTCTTCCAAAGCAAGGCACGAGGCAAGTAGCACAAACACCATCATACTGTGGGAGTGGTGCTGCCTTCAGTAAACATGAAAATACTTGAGATTTGACCCTGCATGACCAACTTTGCGTGAGGCTCTTCTCTCTGAAGAGAACTGGAGAATGAAAGATCACTGCTCATCTAACCAGTGCTCATCCTTTTCTGTCCTCTTAACTTGCAGTCCCGATGCGATGCCCTCTGCTGCCTGATGTAACTGCTCACAGTTGAACTCTAAGCTCACTGTGTGAGAGAATGGTGCGAGAAAATTCCTTGTACGAGAGCACTTACACGAATTTACAGCCTATTTGTTGGCATCCTGATGCCTTTAAAATAACTCCCCAGGTTCTTTACCCTCTGCCTTCACTGTCAGCTCCCAGGACCCTTCCAAAATGTCAGCATGTAGGAGCTGGCTCCGTTTGGCAGCTCTGGGGCTGCGTTCCGAGCAGCATCTTTTCCATCAGGTGTGCTGAAAAGTCCAATTAGCTGCTAGACTAGGATCTGTCTTCATAAATTGAAGATTATGCTGGTCAACTTCATCAAAACTCAGTGATAATCCCTACGTGCTCGTGTGGCAGAGCCTCACTCTGCAAGACTCGGTGTCTGCAGTGGGAAAAGGGAAGAAGCAATCTGAGCTACAACTTCCCATCTTTCTGGAAACATAGCTGGTGAATTCTGTTACTAACAATTCCTGTTGGGTTAGAAGTGTATGCAGTCCCCTCTGTTTCCTTACTGATTTAAAGCATAGTGACATGTCACGCGCCGCACTGCCTTTGTGATGCTAACTGTGAAATGTTCATGGAAAAACACATGAATGTTAAGAGAGAAGTTCGCAACAACTATATTTTTGAAGCTGTTGAAAAAGAATAGAATTATAGTTGTAGATAATTTTAGTGCCCCAAATGCATGTAATTTTGTGACAAAGCAAATGATTCATCTGAGATGCTGCCAGCAATTAGAAATTCTCCTTTTCTTGCCAAGCATTAAAATCTGCAGCCTTCAAGTGAAGCTACTTCTCCTGCTTTTCTAAATTCAGTTAAGGCTACAGAGCTGCCCTCTTTTAAATTTTCTGGTTTGGGGAGATCAGGTTGGAAGGGGAGTACAGTGACCACCCTCTGGGCTCAACTTAAACCAAGAGCACGAACAACAGGAGGGAGAATCCCAAATCTTTCTTTCATCTCTGTCTATGAGAAAGAAAATTCCTAGTGCCGTATTTCAATCTTGGCATAAGATCTGGGAATCTTATTTTTGTGGTGGTTGGGGGTTTTGTTTACTAACACAAGGTACACAGAGCTAAGTCTCAACTCTGTCTCATCTCTCATCCTAAGCTGCTTAATGTACACCAGGTCATTACAGATATTTTGGATTTAAGCCTATGGTTTAAAAGACAGTTTACCAGTCTCTCTTCATGCATGCGTCCTTGTTTAAAGGGCTGTGAAAAGCCCACCTAATTAGGGTTAATTTTGTCTTGCATGCACACAGTATAGAGAGAAAATAATAGGAAAACTTAATTTCTGCCTGGGATTCCACTGTTTCTACATCCAACAGATCTACCTGTTTATTCCCAGGGGTCCTGTACTTTAGCTGAAATTTAAACCAGCATTTTCCATGCTCCAAGGCAGAACCTATCCCTAACTGCAAGGTTGGTCTGAGATGCAGAAGACAGACTTGGCAGCCAGCAGATGTTGTCAGGCGGGTAAGCTGGGTAAGGGAGCCTCAAACAGTGACAGTATTCTAAGCCTAGGGCCCCCCAAAACCTATGGCCACTTCTCTCTGCACATACTCAGTCGCAAACCATTTGGGGACTGAGAGAATTTACTGGGCCTTAGGGGCTGTGAGTATGGCTGTTTGTAAGCATGGCAGCAGTACATATGCAGCTACCTTATGTCCTTGTTTGCTTTGTGTGTCCAGATGATGTGTGTTACCATAGGACATTTCATATAAATACCTGCACAACTTTGGACCAGGCAAAATTAAGGCCAACAGAAGCAGGATTTGCCTGTCTTTGGTGTGGTAAGGCAAATAGGGACCATAAATCTTGTTCAGCTTTCTCTATGATCTGAGCTAGGGGATCACACTGTAGGCTTGTGTTTGGGTTTTTACGATTAACTGATTCTAATAAAGCTACAAATATGCCTAAGATAGAAAAAATGATCTGGCACAGGTAGTAAAAAAACCAAAACAAACCCAATCTTAAAACTCAGAGACAAACAAAAACCCAGAGAAAGAAAAGGACTTTAAAATAACCACAAAATATTATCTATCTATTGCCAGGACACAGCATTACCACAGATGACTAGCTCTCCCAAAGGCAAGGAGAAACAGAAGCCCACTGTTACTGTGCCACTCTTCCTAGGCATATGCATCATGCCCTGAAGATGGATGGACAGGATTTGCTCCAATGCTACAGAATTACCAGTATCTTTTGTACTCCTTACATTTCAAATATTGGCAGGCTACTGGACCAGTACCCTGTTCAGACTCAGTCTATGAATTGATACCAAATTACAAGCAGAGTCATTACACTGGCCCATGAGATTTAAGGAATAAAACCCTTTTAATTGGAGCAGCTTTTTGTAAAGTGTGCAGGTAAGAAAGTTTTCGGAGTCTTTCTACAGGACCTTGCAAATCTTGCTCCAGAGCAAGCTGTCAATAATGAGACTGCAGCCAGGAGGTGAGGATATCTGTGCAGACTGAACTCCTTGTTGTGAGCAGCAGTTCACCGACTGGCAGGTCGTTAAGAATAGATGACCAGATGATGAGAGCATCTGACTCCTGCAGATGATACCAGATATCAGGTGATACCAGGTATTTGCAGATAGTATCAGAAAAAAAAAAAAAAAAGGCAGAAAGATCCTGAAACTTCTTCCTTTCACAAGTTGACATGAAGTTATTTTACCTGTACAGTTTCTGGGGAGTGGTTTCAGAGTGCACTATGAATACAGGGTGTACGTAGTATTGAGTTGTTTGCCTTTACAGACTGTCCAGGGATATATTCACATGTTGATGTACATGCACCTGAAGTGAAGACTTCTTGGAGAAGCATCTGTGGAAGAGTGGTACAGGTACGGTGTGTGTCTGTCCTGCCTCTGGTTCCTCTTAGCCAGCTGGCTGGACTTTACTTTTCACCTCATGTTAAGCAATGACTCACAGCTTCTTTGAGTTTTGTTCTCTGCTTGTGGGAAATCTTTTCCTTCTGTTTAATTTGTTTGATGTACCTTACCCCAGTAACCCAGCAGCTTTTAGGTTAAACCTGTCTTCTAGGGACTGTTTCCTTATTTGTGCATGGTAGGGATGTCTCTTCTCCTTCTAAAATATTCAATCAATAGCAACTTCTAAACCTACAACAAGAGATGGGAGAGGGCACAGGAACTGTTTGCTAGGTAGATATGTATGCCTATTCATTATCTTTCATGTGAGAATGATGAGCCCAGAATCCTGTTGTTGCAAAAATCCACAAAAAGCACTAATATATGAGGTACAAGTTTTATGTGGAGGATGATAATAAGGCCTGCAGAAAATGTGAAATTAGGAACAAATGAGGCCCACCAACTACAGTAAATTGTGACTGTAAATACAATCTTTGTTCAGACACTACACAGATCCATGGAGCAGAACAGGATGTAGTAACTGCAGTATAACACATGTAAAGGACCTGAAGGTATTTCTCAGGATATCATTTCATTTACTCTTGATCACTTCTGCTCAGTTGACATTTTGATGACAGAATTGGAGGAAAATTTAAAAACAAAGCAAAAATTAATTTACCAGTTTCCTCAGGACAGGATGACCTGCTCCAGAAATTAAAACCATAAATCTTATGTCTTTGTCTTGCACTGTACTGAATTTCCAGAAGGCTCGCCTTTTAGATAGACTCTCCCTCCAGAGAGAGAGAGAGGGGACACCTAAGGACTTTTTCCATCATAAATGCTTCAAATTCAAGCAGGCCACTAAGCCTCAGATCCAGATGCCAAGTGGATCAGAACAGGGTAAGGGCATAGTGTTTCCACTATTGCCATGCTCATGGTCACTAGCTCTTCCCTGAAAATGGGCTTCCAAGGAAACCTGAATGAGGGATACTTCAGTCACCCCTTTTGTGCCTCAGAAATCTCAGCTCAGTCCTCACTGAAGAAGACTGAAGGGCTATATCCATCCCTACGAACAACATAATGCCAGCAACCTCCCCCAGTTACTGTTTGAGGCCACCAAATTCTCTGCAGTCACTCTACATTACATACAGGGTAGCAGGTCCATTTTCCTTTCCAGAAGGATGTACAATGGGAATCCTTTACTTCTAAAGCTTCCTAACCTATCAGTGAAAATGTCATTAACCTAGCTAGAGCAGGAAATGTCAAACTTCAGTTTTAGTGGTTCCAGCTCCAAACAAGCAGACAAACATGTGGAGAAGAAATAGTAGATTGATGGAAATTTGTACCACTTTGTGTTGGTTTTTTTTTAAAAAAATCTACTTCTGTTCTCCTCAGTGAGTGAAGTAGATAAGATGAGGATCACTTTTTCTAAAGATTATGATAAATGCATACTAATTGGTCATGGTGCTGTTCAAATTCTTGAATGGTCTGGTTCAAATTGGGAGTATGGCAAGTCTTTTGTCTTCTCTAAGTGTTTTGTTTGGGGTTTTCTTTCCTCCATTTTTTCCCCTCAATACTAACTGAATAGTATATGAGAATTTTTAGCTTTCAATACCACTTAAAAAACTTTCTATTTATGTTGTACACTGCACTTCAGTTACAGGGCCAGTTTGGCCTCTAATGGAAGGACAGGCTTGTGTTTACAGCAGACTTCTTGAGCTGAGCAAAGGATTACAGGGCAATTTTATACTCAGAATACAGCACAGTATAGCATGTTGGTCCTCTGTAAGCTCTCTGAAATGTGAAAAACTAAGTGGCATTGAGCCACAGTCAGGAAGTTCATCTTTTAGCAGGGTCTTATGCTGCAGGGAATCTTGCCAAAGCCACATTACCCAGCAACAGCTTTGCTCTACTTGCTCTTTCTCCTTCGAATGCTAATGTCTGACATCCGATTTGGGTGGCTGTAATAAGCTGATTTCACTGTCTTCTCTGTGTATTTTACTCTCAAGAAGTATCAGCAATAGTGGAGTAAGCCATGGTGCCAAAGGGAGTTACTGTGACACTTCCCAAGAGGAGTGCCATAGCAAAATATGACAGGGAGAGGAAAGTGAAGACAGGGAAGATGTTAGACAGCATAGGATTTACTGGCAAAGACAAAGCAGTGAGCAAACAACATGCACAGCTCAACTTCACATTAGGATGTCTTTGGGTCAAAACAATAGAAGCACCTGAAAGCCTATGCAGAAGCAAAACCTTGCAAGAAACAAGGTTAAAAAAATGCTTATTTCTTATACTTGGTAATGTGGGAAACACGTATGATTTTTTGTTGGGATGGGATGCCAAATTGCATTCAGCTGACTTGACCAGGACGTGCAAAGGTAGATAATATTACTCTAGGTGGGAGACAGATGTAAAGTCATCAGCTAGCTGATTGTTTGCTACAGTTTGGCTGCAGCATTTAGGTTTGTTAAAAAAGGTATTTATGTGTCATATGGCATGGGATAGCCCTCTGGTCAGTTGGGGTCAGCTGCCCCGGCTGTGTCCCCTCCCAACTCCTTGTGCACCCCCAGCCTTCTGGTGAGGTGAGCAGCAGAAAAGGCCTTGGCTCTGTGTGAGAGCTGCTCAGCAGTAACAAAAACATCCCTGAGTTATCAACACCTTTCTGAGCACAAATACAAAAAGTCGCCTCCTCCTAGCTACTCTGAAGGAAATTAACACTATCCCAGCCAAAATCAGCACATTGGGAAAGATTAAACTTAGGTAAATACCATTTTACAATATGAAAAGTAATTTAAAATCTAAAGGCATATAGCTTTCCACATGAGACCTCCAGTAAAGATAATCCATAACCCCAGAAAATAATAAAGAATAAACACGGCTGATCATTCTCTTGTCTCCTTCAGTAATGCTAAACATCAAACTGGTCTGATTTCCCTTCTCTGCTTTTCTATGCTGCTTGTGGAGATGGTTTGTAAAGAATTCAGGAATAAGAGGTTCCTGTTCTGGCTGGTTTGGGGTTATTTTGTTGCTGTGTTTTTTGTTGGTTGTGGGGTTTTTTTTCCTGTTGTCATAGTGGTTGTTCTGTTTTGTTTAAGTTGGTTGTAGATTTCACTAGTGCTTACAGTAAAATGGGCTTTTTTGTGTTTCTGGTATACCTCTTTTTTTTGCTGTTCCTCACATCTCTTCTGGTTTGGTTGGTTCTTTTGTTGGGTTTTGGGTTTTTTTTCTAAGGAATTTAACTGCTGCCCAGAGGCTTAATCCTGCAGTTACAACCCCCCCAAAGATTCCCTATTTTCCTTCAGCGTATCTTACGGATCAGTCCAGCCCTCCTACAGAGATTTTTTTTTTGTTTTAACTGAAAGTTTTCTGGATGTACTGAGGAAGTTTCAGCACAGTACCCCAGTGAAGGCTTTATGCTGTGGCTGAGACTTACAGTCTGCTTCTTACCAGTGTATGTTGCCAGCGTATGTTGCCAGCTCCACTCCTGAGAAGAAATAGGCTTATACCATCCAGGAACTTAATTCTAGTACCACAGTTGCTAGAGGGGTAATGGACAAGGACTTCAGTAGCCCTGGTCTTCCTCACGGAAGAAGGCTGAAGCAAGGTCAAGCCAGAAATGGAGAGCTGTGTCTTGTCAGGGAGCAAGGACCAAATGCCTAAGGCAGAAGCTAGCATCAATCAACCAAAGAGCTGGTCAGCTGGGGAGTAGCTGCACAGCTGGCATAAATATATTCCTTGTTTCAAGCAGGTATTTGCAAGGGCAGCCACATCTATGCAACTCCAACAGCTTGTTCATTAGGTAGACTTATGAACGTCAGCTGAGAGGGATTTATTCCAAATGAATGGATCTGGTTCATTTGATTAATGAACTGAACAAGATCTTGAGGCTGATCTGTTGAATTAAGAGTAAAATGCTTTTTTTTCTTTTAGAAAACAGCAACGAGGACTCATGAACCTCAGTGCTGTAATAAAAGCCCCCTAGTTTATTGATTTTTTTGATGCTAAAATGCAATGTTTATGGTGGCACTTGCATACTCTGAGTAATTTGGGATGTTTGATTCTTTCAGTGACCCAACTGAAGCCTGCTTCTCTTCATTTCTTAACCTTAACTGCACACTGTATTGCAAAGGGCATCTGACTGCAAAAGACACCTCTCATTAGATCTGAAGTCAGGCTTGCAGGTTTGCCATCTGTACAGCTGATGAGGGTGGTCTCTCTGTGCTCCTTGGTGGGTGTGCAGATGAGCTTTTAGCACATAACCTAGCGCAGGTGATGGATGAAGGTATGTCAGACTCCCTGGGCAGAATGTTGCAACTCATCACGTGACTTTCTCTTGATCACTTCTCCTGGCAACTCCAGGTGGTGGTTTTGGTTCTCACTGTTGGTCTTTCATCTACTTTATTACTCTTGGGTGGTCAGGCAAATGATGAGCCATACAATCATTTTGGTTGGAAAAGACCTTTAAGATCATCAAGTCCCACTGTTAACCCAGCACTGCGAAGTCCACCACTGAACCACATCCCTAAGTACCACACCTACAGGTCTTTTAAATACCTCCAGGGACGGTGACCCAAACACTTCCCTGGGCAGCCTGTTCTAGTGCTCAATAACCCTTATGGTGAAGATTTTTTTCCTAATATCCCATCTAAACCTCCCCTGGAACAACTTGAGGTTCTTTCATCTTATTGCTTGTTAGTTGGGAGAAGAGACCAGCACACACCTCACTACCACCTCCCGTCGGAGTGCAGAGAGCGGCAACGCCTCCCCTCAGCCTCCTCTACTCCAGACTAAGACACGCCACTTCCCTCAGCCACTCCTCATCAGCCTCGTGGCTCTAGACCCTCTGCAGCCTGGTTGCCCTTCTCTGGACACACTCCAGCACCTCAATGTCTTTCTTGCAGTGAGGGGCCCAAAACTGAGCACAGCACTAAAGGTGCTGAGTACAGGGGGAGGTGATCACTTCCCTATTCCTGATGGCCACACTATGCCTGGTGTTAGTCACACGCTCTGACTGGGCTGGCCCTGAGTGGAGCCAAGAGTTGGACTTGATGATCCTTATGGGTCCCTTCTGACTCAGGGTATTCTGTGATTCTGTGAATTACCTTTATAAACTAACCTATGGAATATATTTATTTTGAAGATTATGAACTCTTTGCAGTTGTCCTTGTGGAGGGAGTACCGGGCAGACAAAGTGGACTTTGTTTAATTATTCAACCAATGACATTTGGAACACTTCTTTCAGTTCAGGCCAGCACAAAGCTTTATTAGGAACATCACTCCTTTGGGTAATTCTTGTGATGAAGAGAAAAAAAAAATTTAGTCATGTGATTGGCATAAGCCTCATCTGTAAGCAGAAAAACACTAAAGGGCAAAGACTGCACCCATTTTTTCAAGTTCACATGGCAAGCATAACCAATGCATCCTGACATATGACATCACAGCAAGGTTCTAATTTAGCAATTCTTGAGAATATAAATACAATTTGCTGGTTAGAGACTTTCTCTCACAAGGGAACAGTTCCAAATACAGCAAGCATGGCATTTGCGAGTTTAATGTCCTAACTCAGGCAGGGTTCATGTCCTTTTCAGTCTCGTTTTGCAATACACTGTTTTGCTCAGGATAAAGAGTTGCAACCAGGTTGTGACTTCACCTAGGCTAGAAAGCTTCATGGAATTACTCTGCTGTGAATTTTCTCTGGAGCGTGGCAGAGTGGTCAGCCAACACGTCTCTTCCATAAAATTGCTGAGGGAATAGCAAATGTGGGCAACTGAGAAACTAAAAAAAGAAGAAAAAAAAAAGAGAACTGAAACTGTCAAAAGCAGGCAACTGTAATGAGTCTTAAGTCGTACTGAATCAAAATTATTTTATTATAGGAATGTAGGAAACAGGTGGGTGTATTTCAAGTGGGCTTGCTGTTTGAACAGGACTCCTTCTGAAACGGCTAATGTGAAATGAGAATACACTTTCAGAACAACCTGTAGGTGAAACTGCTGTTCAAAGATTTTTCAAAGGAGGTATCAGTGGCAGGAGCAGCCCAACACCAATTTAATCCACAAGAAAAGCAATCATAGAATCATTGAATGGTTTTGGTTGGAAAAGACCATCAAGATCATTGAGTCCAACTGTCTATCCAGCCCTACTAGGTGCAACACTAAACCATGTCACCAAGCAAAACACCTACTCTTCTTTTAAACACCTCCAGGGATGGTGGCTCAACCACCTCCCTGGGCAGCATCTTCCAGTATCTAAAAACCCTTTCAGTAATTAAATTTTTCCTATTATCCAACCTAAACTTGCCCTGACGCAACTTCAGACCATTTCTACCTGTCCTGTCACTAGCTACCAGGGAGAAGAGACCAACCCCAAACCTCACTACAACCATTTAGGTAGTTGTAGAGAGTGATGAGGTCTCCTCTCAACCTCCTCCACAGTAAACAATCCCAGCTCCCTCAGCCTCTCCTCTTTGACTTCTAAACCCTTCATCAGCCTTGTAGCCCTTCTCTGGGCGCACTCAAGCATCTCAATGTCCTTCTTGTAGTGAGTGGCCCAAAACTGAACACAGTACTACACGTGCAGCCTCACCAGCACTGANCACTCAAGCACCTCAATGTCCTTCTTGTAGTGTGTGGCCCAAAACTGAACACAGTACCTCACGTGCAGCCTCACCAGCACTGAGTAATCACTAAAAAAAAAAAAAAGAATGGCATTTTTCCTCCTTTTTCATTCATGGTATTACTTTGGTCTCAAGGATGAAATAAAGAGAAAAAAAAAATCACAAAAATGTTTATGAGTTTCATGTGACAGAAGTTTAATGATGTTGCAAATCACTCTAAGTTTTACTACCTGACCTCCCTTCTCAGATACCGTTTGGTACTCCAAATATATAGCCATTAAAAATCCCGCAAACTCGTGCTAATTCAAATTCCTTTACTGTCAGCATGTTTGTGCTTACTTCCCCCCAGCCTCAGCATCGCTGGTGTTACTCAGAAGCGTATCTTGTGAGGGAAATCCCAGACAAACACCTCCCTTCTGAAGCCCCGTTTCACGCTGAGCACTCTCCAGAACGGTCGGGCTTCGACCTTAGGGGTTTTTTTCTCTTTACCACGACACAGCTTTTCCGCTCTTTGGCGTTCCCGGCGCTGTCCCGCATAGCCTCGGGTACGCTTAACCCTGGAGCGGCTCGGAAAGGTTTTACTCTCTGTGAGGGTTTCTGTCCCGCCCGGGACCCGATACAGCTACACCGGCCTTCGGGGAGCTGGTTTCTCTGCTCCTGGAGAGAGGGTTCCCTTCCCTGACCAGCTCCGCGCCGGGCTTCCGCGCCGCGGGAGTTTACGTGAAGCGCCCGGCAGCTGCAACGCAGCTCCTGAATTCCTTCCTCCCTTCCTTCCCTCCCTCCGTCCGGCACCCCGCGCCTGTCACTTCGCGCGGCTCCAAGCCTGGATGTCGCACCTTCCCCTAAGCCG
>VZTU01001873.1:118982-130812 GCA_013400835.1 Zapornia atra | reverse complement strand
TTTTTGTTCTCAAGGGAAATATATGCAAATGGATTAGAAATGTTACCTTTAAGTAAGCTGTTTTGGATATTAAAAAAACCCAAACCAAACAGAGCCATAATTTATGAGTGTATTCTTTCAGATTTAGTGAGAGTAATCTACTTACCGGCTGGCTACATTAAACTCTTTATTGTAGTATTTCTAACTGCCTGTCTTCTATTAGTAGTGCAAATGGGGCAGGGTCACTGCCTTAATTTCTTAGTGGTCTTTTGCAAGCACACCTTGGGGGTTTGTTGGGGTGAGTTGTTTGGGTTGGGGATTTTTTTTTGTGTGTGTATAGAGGTGGGGGTTTTTTGGTGTGTGTAGTAGATTAGAAGCTACTAATAGTGGGCAACGAAGAGTAATCTTACTCTTTTTTCCCCTGCATGTGTACTTTCTTCAAAATACAAACTTTCAATGTAACCTTTCACTGGTAAGCCTATATGATTTAGTAATCATTTGGTTTGGTAATGTATTTTGTTTTTGGAAGCATTTTAGCTGTGAAATTGATTTTAAAGATTATTTGCTAAATGTAGTTATATGACAAACGTCACTCAGTTCTGTTTAAAGGAATGTGCAATTTACAGTTCACTGTTCAAAGGAGTTTTGAACACTGGATGAATGTCCATTCTCAACCATAGTGTGCACATCCCAGCCTTGAGATGTCTTCTTGATAATGCTAGGTTGTACAAGGAAACAATGTCCTTTTAGGCCATGTCCCTCATGGTCACAGCCTGAGCTCAGGATGCCTGTATATAGGCTCAGGTGGAGACATTTGACTCTCAACGCAGCCTTCCTTGACCAAAATTATTTGAGGGAAAAAATACTTGTCTGGGCTTCAGTTAACCTGTAAGCTGCAGTTTGGATCACAGAGTTTGGTGCCTTTATGTTTGTAATCATGTTGCCTGCATGTAGTTGGCTACTTCATGCTGGTTACTAGGCAAGCTGCTCAGACCTAGTGGGGCGTAGATAGAAGGCTCTGCTAAGTAATGCACTCTGGGTTGCACAGGGAGGTTGCAGTATTTGTGTACACCACAAATGAGGCTTTTTGGCTTTTATCTTTTGCAAATTTAGCCTGCACAATCTACAGGTTACCAGGACAAGTCTCATAAATGAGAGGGGAACACCTGAGAGGGTTTTTTTAAAAACTGGTTGGGTGAGGGGGGGTGGGGGTGGGGTGGCGTGTTGAGAACTTGTGTTGGTTTTATGAAAATGTGCAAGATGGAAATCAAATGAAAAAATACTTGGAGAAAGAATTAAGTAGTCTCCAGTAGTTGTGAACAGGGGAATATTAAAATACTCTTTAAGTTTTACACTGTTACATGGAGTATGTGTTGTGTTGAATTTGATTTCAGTGAGGAGGACATGTATCGTGATGCAGAAGAAATAGAGCGAGATAAAATGCTACACAGTGGGCAAAGCTGTTCAGGTATGGTTTTGAACTTTGTTTCAAATACAGTGTTGCAGTTCATTGTAGTACTGATTTGTGGTGATTTGACATCCTTGTTTCCAAGGTTTTTTGTGCACAGGTGTGTGTGCAATAGAAGCTCCTTATGATGACTGAGTAGATTGTACCGTTTAACTCACGAAAAGATCAGTTTTGGGTAAAACTAGTTGCTCTTAGTCTTACTTTTTTCCCCGTGTTTTCCCCATGCCACAAGAAAATGTGAATTCTTTGGCAGGTAGTCAGACAGCCTGTGTTAGGTGGGTTGTGCTTGAAAATTACTGATTTACAGTCCTCTGTTGCTGTTTGTTCTTTCTACCGATGTTTCTAGCTTACTTGGATCCATTATCTATCTTCCATACAGTCTGGCTTCTGGCCAAGCTGGGTGTTGGGGGTGTTTTTCCCCTTGTGATACTAATAATTACGTGGCAGCTAGAGGTTGTGCTGCCAGTGTTGAAGTCATAGAATGCATTTAGAGATTCAGTGCTTTTTCTGCGTTGCCCTGTTTCACAGCTCTGGGTATAACCTTACCTATTCTGCTTTGACAGACTATAAATTAAGTGTGGCACCTGAAATAGACATCATGGAGTATTGCAGAAAAGAATGGAGAGGAAATACACCAGTAGCAAAAAGGATGAGAAAGGTATCAGTTCTCTTTTTTTGTTGACACTTGTTCAGCTTTCTGTTTTGACTGATAAACTGAGTAGGCGATTTCCTGCGGGAGCAATCTTTAAATGTCATAGCAATGGTTTCCAGTGTTGTGTCTTAGCAGCTGGTGACTGGAAGATGGATTTGTTTGTACTGATTCAAAACATATATATGTTTTGGGTTTTTTTTTTTGTAAGGCTACTTGCTGATAGTGTAGGGTTTTGTTTTAATACTGTTCTTCATTACTGTTTTCAGTTACAGTTTTAAATTTGTGTTTGTTACCATAAAATGGTAATCTTGCAGGCACTTGAAATGGCAGACCAGACTTGTCTTCTGTCAGAAAGTTTGGTTAATAACTGCAGTTAGTGAATTGCATGCTTTTTAAGATGGTGAGCTTTAGCGAATAGGTTTGGGTTTTCTTAAATTTTTCCTGAAAGTCTTACTTTTTGTATGGTTTGGAGAAGTTTTCTTTTATTAAACTTGAGCTAGAATTGTAGAAAATAAAGCATAAGGTTGGTTGTGTGTTTTTGTTGGCTTTTTTTCTGACACAATTTGAAAATCTAGCAGTATGTATGAGTAAACCTGAACAATACTTCCCATAAATCAGAAGACCCACGTGTCATCTTCTAGAGATTAGTAAGAGAAATACAGCTGTACAGGGCACCGGATCTTGCTGGGTTAGCTGAAGAGACACACCAAGCTTCAGAAGTGAGGTTTCAGCGCTGCTGCTTCTGCTCAAAGTGTCCATATGGGAACAGCAGGGCGGGGACAAATGTGCTGAGGCATGTGTCAAGGTACTTCAGTGTAAACACAAATGTTCCCTGAGGCAAAAACAAACTACCTGTGACAGTTAGTAGGTAATTGTAAGCATGATGTACTTTTAGGTTTATTGTGTGTGTACATCTGTATGTTTGGATTTTTTTGAAGTTTAAGTGGGTTAGCTACCTGCATTCCAATTTTATTTCTGCTCTGTCATCAAATAAATGCCACAACCATTATCTCTGTAACATTTTTTGGTTTCTTGTTTGTTATGCAGCAGAACTAAGGAAGATATTTTCAAAGCATAGTTTGTGACGTAAAAGTATTTGGGCTTCCAAAATGGGTAGTGGGTTAAACCCTTTTTTTAATATCATTAGGATGTTAATGTTCCAGTACCTTTTATAATACCAGTGCATGAATTTAAAAGGTTTTATTAATGCTATAGTGGTTTTGGGATTTTGTGTTTTTCTAGGGATATGAAGCAGTGGCTCAGAAGTTTGCGTCGATAAGGAGAGTACGAGGTGATAACTACTGTGCTCTCAGAGCAACTCTGTTCCAGGCACTAAGCCAAGCTACCCAGTTACCAAGCTGGCTGCAGAATGAGGATTTTATTATGGTAGGTGTGGAACTCTGATCTCCTGAAGGTGGTGAATGTCGGTTTCAGCCTGTCTGATAACATTGTGATCTCTGTGTTGTGCTGTATTGCTCACTTCCCAGTATCACTTGAATTGAGAACTGGTAGTGTTCAGTTCTGTTGCAGGTTTATAGTGACTCAGTTTGGAATTGAGTCCAGGTCCCCTTAGTTTCCTGTTTGTAACATGTAAACATTACTGTAGTGCTGACTGACACAAGTTGACTGTCTTCATCTTGCCTTCTTGGTTTATTAATGCAAGTAATAACAGAAGTAAGAGGTTTCCCCACGAGGCAGCTGATAATAACAAAAAGTGTTTGAAAACCAAACCCACACAGCTTTTCTTGTGGGCCATATATAGAAAGTGGATTAACAAATTGAATGCTGCCAGCTTTTCAGAAGTCGTGTGTAAGAGCAACTCCAAGCTGACATGAAGAACAGGTCCTACAGAGCATTGACAGACACACAAAGCAATGTGTCTTTGAGTAGAAGAAAAATATTGGAGAAACTGTCTTGATCAACAAAGCCATGTGTTTAAAAAAAGGATAGATGAGGTACTTAGGGATATGGTTTAGCATAGGACAGGAACAGTTGGACTTGATGATCTTAAAGGTCTTTTCCAACCTTGTGATTCTGTGAAGTCCAGTTGGTAATATCAGTGAGAATGGGAGAAACATGTAAGGAGCTGCCCATGCAAGCATGGCCTGTTTCAGGGGACTAAGTTTACACTTGTCCAGGTGCTGCTGGAAATCTAAATGGTGGGTCTAATGCAGACTCTCTGGTGTAGGGCCACAGTCCAGGTAGAATCATACTGCTCTTGGTTTCCTAGTGCTCCTTCAAAGAACCTGCAATTTTTTTAAAATGGTGTACTTTGTGGTTTTTAATGAAGTTCACCTATTTTTTCCTACTGATTTATAGAAGAAAATGTGTGATACAGCAATCAATATTTTCTTGAAAACTGTAAAATGAACTGGTTGAAATGGTAAACTGTTAATGCATCAAAGCAGAGGGCATGTAAGAACAATGTGTGGTGACAAGTAGCAGTACAGCTTTAATAAATCAAAAACAAACCCGGACTATTTAATTTAAAATGTTTTTTACGTGCACATTTCCAGCTGTAGAAGCTGCTGGCATATGGTCTTTGTTTCTTTAGTTCTATATATTACATATTTTTATTATATTCTGTATTATATGTAGGTGTATTTTAGTTATAATACACTCTATACTATATAGAGAACTAGGTGGTAAAATACATGATATGCCAGGTTAATGGGAGACCTTACCACTCTCTACAGCTACCTGAAAGGAGGCTGTAGCAGGTGTCTGCTGGTCTTTTCTCCTGAGTAACAAGTGGTAGGACAAGGAAAACTGGCCTCAAGTTGTGCCAGGGGAGGTTTAGATTGAGTAGGAGGAAAAATTTCTTCACTGAAAGTGTTGTCAGTCATTGGAACTGGCTGCTCAGGGAAGTGGTTGAGTCCCCATCCCTGGAGATGTTTAAAAGCTGGGTAGATGTGGTGCTGAGGGAGAGGGGTCAGTGGTGGACTTGACAGTGCTGGGTTAGCGGTGGGACTTGATGATCTCAAAGGTCTTTTCCAACCTAAACGATGCTATGGCTCTCTATTTCCAGTTAGCATAGGATGCGAGGCTGGGGTGGGGAAGTGTCTGTATATCTGACAAATACTTGGTTGCCATTAAAAGAGAATATATTACTAACTTTTAGAGTCCTGATAAAATGAAAACTGGCTGGTGATGATGCGTCAAGTAACCCCCAGGTTTTGTATTTTCTTTAAAAACTGTTCCATAATACTGTAATTACGTCCCCTGAAAAGGAAACACATTTTTTGGTCTGGACAAAGTAGTTTTCACTCCAAAAAACTTTTCTGTATTGTCTGGTGGATATCACCACATCTTTCTTCTGTTGGCTTTTTTCAGTTAGTCATGAGTGCCTTTATGTGGTTAATTTTCCCAGTATTTATGTATTGGTCAGATACAGAAATAGTATTCTGTATCCAGCAAGCATTGTAAAGAGGGAGTTGTGTTCAGTTACTGTCATCTTAGTGCCACGTGTGTTCAGGTGAGCATGGGGGGGGCGAGAATCAATAAAAGAATAATGTGCAAGTTGGTGGTTTTTCCTTTCAGGATTTATGATTTAAGCTGCCTTCTGCTCTCTCAATTTCCAGCTTCCTGAAAACTTGATGAGCAAATATGACTGGATCAAGCAGTGGCAGCTGAAACAGAAACTGGGCAGGAAGATGGGAGAAATAAGTGATGAAATTAAAGAATATTTAATACTTCTAAGGAAAAAGGTTGGAAAAGTATTTATTTGGTCTTAGCCACTTGCAAATAAGGAAAATGACAGAGGGTTTTTTTTTTTTAATGTGGTGAATTTATGACAAGGATGCTTTCACTGGTGAAAAAAGTCACTTTATGTGTACTGCTAGATGAAGATAAAGAAAATAATGTCTATTCAGATCTGTGGGAGTTTTCTGGTCTTCCACTGCTTGCATTACCTGGAATTAATTTATAAACTCTGCATAAAAAAGGTTTCAACAAAGCAACTAATGTAACAGTAACATTTTGCCTCTGTTGCTACTTGTATATGAAGGAATTATGTACACTGACTAAAGGCTGTTGCTGCCTTGAACAGTTCATGGAGAGGAAAAAAAAAACCAACCCAACCAAACCCCCTCCTGAATAATGGTGAAGTAATTTCAAAGGAGTAATTTTTGTTCAACATTTCTATGTTTTTATTTGAGGCTAACGTAACAGGAAGATGGCTGTACCCATTTGCTGTTCATAGCCCCCCAACTCCACCCTTCCCCCCCCTGCGCCTGGAAATTCCAGAATCTATTTACAGTTGTTCCTGCCTTACTGTGTAGGCATCTTCTCTTTTTTTTTTTGAAGGCTTTTAAGAATATTTTTAAAGGCTGCAGTTTCTGATGGCAGGAATGTAATAAGCATTCTGAGTAGCTGAAACGTAAAGACTCTGAAGGATTTCTGATACAGGACACAAAGCAGTTACCTTACTTAACCCTTTTGTAAGGTAACTTTGTATCTTGCTTATTGTCCCAGGACAACGCTTGCTCTGCCGCCTTGCAGCAATTTCCAACATCCCCTTTTGCTTTGCTGAGGAAGTAATTTAAGTAAAGCCAGACTAACTCAACTTGAGCTTGATAGGACTACACTGTGGAAGTATTCTTGAGTGTTTTTAGCAAGGCACAAAGCCCCTCATGAAATTCTGGGTGCCCATGCTGTGTATCTGACAACTCACATGCGGCTTTTTGCAGGTCTTGGCATGGCGATGGCTACTGATACGTGTTGTATGTGTTACTTTTTTACAGTGGAAGAGCATAAGTGAAATCAAGGGTCCTGCCGAGAAACAAGAAGCTTGTGATAAATTGTTCAAGAACGAAGAGGAGGAGTATAGCCTCTATGAAGCACTGNGGTCCAGACCCCCCGGCCTGGTCACCCGCAAAGTCACAAGTCCCTTGGCAAACCTGCTGAGGCGTGGATCAATCTTCACAGGCATAGTTGTCTCTGCTCCCCGTCCTCATCCATGGGCTTCGGGGGGACACCCGTTTCACCATGGACTTCACCACGAGCTGCAGGGGAAACTTTCTCTTCACATTCTTCATCCCCCCCCCTCCTCCGGGCCTGGCCTTGGAGTCTGTGCAGCTTGTTACATCTTCTCACTCCCGCTCCGGTGGCAAAGTGCGCCTGCCAGCAGTTTTTTTTCTCCTATATGTGATTCACAGAGGCGCTATGACCAGCTCTGATAGGCTTGGTCTCAAATTCGGCCTTGACTGTACCAGTGTTTTTCAAAACATGGGGCTTGCAGACAGCTGTAACTGCAGCCTACAAGAGCCACTGAGGCAGCAGTTACACTAAACTGCAACACTTACTTAACCCTTTTGTAAGGTAACTTTGTATCTTGCTTATTGTCCCAGGACAACGCTTGCTCTGCCGCCTTGCAGCAATTTCCAACATCCCCTTTTGCTTTGCTGAGGAAGTAATTTAAGTAAAGCCAGACTAACTCAACTTGAGCTTGATAGGACTACACTGTGGAAGTATTCTTGAGTGTTTTTAGCAAGGCACAAAGCCCCTCATGAAATTCTGGGTGCCCATGCTGTGTATCTGACAACTCACACGCGGCTTTTTGCAGGTCTTGGCATGGTGATGGCTACTGATATGTGTTGTATGTGTTACTTTTTTACAGTGGAAGAGCATAAGTGAAATCAAGGGTCCTGCCGAGAAACAAGAAGCTTGTGATAAATTGTTCAAGAACGAAGAGGAGGAGTATAGCCTCTATGAAGCACTGAAGTTTTTGATGCTTAACACCGCCATCGAGTTATACAACGATGATAGAAACGGGCGGAGAGTCCCTGTCTTCTCTTGGTTGCTGTTTGCCAGGGATACATCCAGTAACCCTTGTCAGTTAATGCATAACCACTTGAACCATATTGGTCACAGCGGGGGCCTCGAACAAGTAAGGAGAGATTGTTCTTAGAGTGTCATCTTCCTGTTTTGGAGAATTACTTGTTTTTGTTTCAGGTGGCTTAAGAAATCATCCAGCTCTTTGCCTGGTCTTTCCTTGGGTAAAATATAGTAGAACTGCATGTTTGCAGTAACAGTCTATGAAGGGTTTCCTTTTAAATGTTGATTTTTATTATTTGTGTGTGTGTACATGCTACCTAAGGATCGGCTGCAGTCATTCTTTGGAAGTGTGGAATTCTATCAATACCAACATTTGTATTAATCTCTTAATTGTGAGCTTTTAAAAAAATACCACAAGGGAAGCTAATAATCAAATTATGAAGATAATGTGTAGTATGTATACTTGGTGAATAAACTAATGACTGATGCATTACATATTGCAGAAATGATAGGCACATTACAAAAAAAGCCCCAGAAGAAAATGTGGTGGTTAGTGAGCTGAACAGTCTGAAAGACTTTTTAGAACACCCCTTTTTACAGACTCACATGGAATACATTACAAATGTGGTACTGCAGTTAAATCACTACTTACTGTAGACACCTGGAACTCAAAATTATTATGGTTTATGGTACTAGCTTAAAAATCACATTTCTCTAATATAGATGAGACAGGTTGCTACTACTGTTAAATTAGCTGATTGCTTAGTGACTTTACTGATGCCCAGTCAGTCAGTTGTGTATTTGTATGCCAACTGGATGTATGTATTTTGGTACATTTCCTTGTAAATCATTATTTAGAACAGGAAATGCTTGCCACTGCAGTAGGGGAGATAGAAGACTTTCCAGCTTCTTTCTCTGAATTCCTTTGGATATCGGCAGACTTTGGCTGGAGAGCTCAGAGTACCCTCAAAGAGAGAGGGGATCAGTGTTCCAAACCCACTCTTGTCTTGGTTAGTGACTTAATGGGATGAATAGTGATAGGAGATAATGTCTTTTCTACCTGTTTGAAGGAGGGAAGTGGGATTCTCTGTATGAAGTAGCTTTACTTTAGGACTAATATCCTAGTTGCTGGGTCTGAAGGATTCCATGCTAAAGGCATGGTGTCTTAGAGGCATTTTTGCAGCAAGTTAAGAATGGCTTGATCATGGAGATGCTCAATTTACTTTTCCTTGGTTTTTTTTTTCTTTTATGAGAAATACCTTGTAAGGAGTGTGCTTATTTTACACATCATGTTTCTGCTTATTTTCCCACTGTAGGTGGAAATGTTTCTCCTGGCTTACGCTCTGCAGTATACCATCCAAGTGTATCGCCTGTATAAACACAGTACTGACGAATTCATCACACTTTATCCCAATGACCCAGAGGAGGACTGGCCTGTGGTGACTCTGATAACTGAAGATGACAGACATTATAATATTCCAGTCAGAATGTGCCAAGAGACTGTGCGGTAAACGAGATTTTTGGCAGAAAAACCTGTGCTGCTTATTGAGGTTTCCAGTGCTACTTTGAAATGGGACAATAGTGATGAAATCTGTGTTGTTCAGTCCGCAACAACTTGAAATCTATGCTTTAGAAGTTTACATCTCAACTAAAATACCAAATGGTACTAGTTTGAAGAGGAAAGAAATTTGGAAGTATGGCTTTTGTTGCCCATAATGAAAAAGAAATGGAAACATTTGCAATCCTTTTTTTTTAAGAGCTTATTCTAGATAGGAATGCAAAAACTATAGATTTACTTCTTTTAAGAGGATAGGTAAGGGTTTCTGGTAGGATGTGAGCTGGCCTTCTGTTCCCTGAAGTAACAAGGTAATGATGAATTGAAATTTCTGGAGAAGTAAGCGACTAGTGTCCTGACTGATAACTTCTAATGATGATTAGAACCAGTTTGTACAAATCTTGAGTCTCAGGAAGGGATATAGTTCCTTTCCAGGGGAATTTAATGCTTGCCATGGTTTGTGCTGAGAGAGAGATTGTTCAAAGCTTTCCAATGCTTTGGATTTTTCCTGATGTGAATATTAGAAGCCAGGAAGAGCTTTTCCCCTTTCAACCCCTTGAGAGGATCAAGGCAAAGAGACTTGATAGACAACTTTTCTATTCCTTTATTGCTAGTAGGTCTCAGATTCACAACCTACACAGAATCCCCTCTTTAGTTTTAAGATAGCTGGTATCAGATAAGCATGTGCCCACTCACTTTCATGACTACTCATGTTCCTGTTCCTGCCACGTTGGTCCTCACTGGTAGCTGCTGTAGGGAACATCAGTGTTTTAATGGGTCCAGAGAGTACAGAAGATGGAAGTGAACTTATGGTAGAACTTATGGTACAATTCCTCCCACATGTACAACTTATGGTACAACTCCTCCTCCACTCTGGGAGAAGTACACGGAAGGTTCTTTTTCTCCTTAGAATGATACACTATTCATTAAATTGAAGGGATACAGAATATATCCGATTCTGGGAGTGCTGACATACCTTAAAAATAATTAAATAATAGACCCTGCAGCCTAAAGTGGATGATTCTCAGAACAGGAGAGTGAAAGTTGACTTAAATGCTGGTCATACCCAGATCACTTGGCTTGTCTTAGAAGGCCTCCTTACATGAAAGGGATCAGATTATAAAAACTGCTTTTTGTTCAAATACAGTGGAAGAAATGACACACAAAACACCCAGTGTGCAAACCTGAGAATGCTTGTGTTTTGTTCTTCTTAAAGTTGTTTGTAGCTCTTATTGTGAAAGGTAACTGCACATTGAGGATGTGTCTTTGCTGTGTTCTAAAATGTTTCTCTGACACATTTTAAAGAGGTGTGTCAGGTGCTCAGTGTTAGACTTCCCACTTTGTTTTTTGCCTTTTAAAGCTAGCTTGATCTGTTACTGAAAACTTTGTGGAGCTACGAGGGAATAAAAATAAACCAATTCATCTGATGGTATTTTGTTTCTTCTATGCCCCATTTTATCCCCAGCTTTATTTTTGAGTTTTTAATTCTGAAACCCTTTTTCAAGTTATTTTGTACAAGCAGCTTTGTTTAACATAAATAATACCTGTAATTAGTGGCTTGCTGCTTGCACATAGACAACATTTTCCCTGAATTACTGTTATCCAAGTAACTCTGAAAGGGAAAGAAAAAATTAACTTTTCCAACTCACCAAACTCTGATAGAAAAGTTGTAGTTATGATTTAAAAACCTGAAATTATTTCATTCTTGATGTCTTTGTGATATATTCTTGAGATTAAAACTTAAGACCTCTTTGAAAAAGATATATCGGTCATACATTCAGAGCCACAGCTCTGGAGTGCACCGCTGTCTGTGAGTCTTACATGGGAATAAACTTAAAATAGCTGCTGTACTTCCAAGTCCAGTGTACTAAAGGAAGCAGATGCATTACTGTCGCAGTTCTGTGAGGTTGGGTGCTGGAAAAGAACAGGGGTGCAGAAAATGGCGGCTGTGAGGAGCTGCTGGAATTCTCTGGAGCTCCCAAATGTAAACAATCCAAGAATCCAGAATCGCTGTTGACCAGGGCCAAGCCAGTGAGAGATAGTCACAGCGCCTCTGAGAATCACATATAGGAGAAAACAACCCGGAAGCAGCTGCATTTGGCCACCGGAGAAGGGAGTGAGAAGATGTAACGAGCTGTACAGACACCAAGGCCGGGAGGGGGAGTAGGCGCCCCAGGTGCCGGAGAGAAAGATGCCCCTGCAGCCCGTGGAGAAACCCCATGGTAAAGGCCGAGACCCCACCTGCAGCCCGTGGAGGGGCTCCACGCTGGAGGGAGCAGGTGGAGACATAGAGAAGACACTGTGACCCTTACGCTGAAGCAAGCCCCTGCCAGCACATTCAACCTACAGAGATGAGCAAGAGAGAATTGCGCTGGAACAGGTTTGCTGGGGGAGGCTGGTG
>VZTU01001873.1:54925-118816 GCA_013400835.1 Zapornia atra | reverse complement strand
CCTAGGGGGGGAAGAAGGGAGTAAAATCATGGCTAAAGGGAATCCTGCTTAGAATGGAGGGGTGGGGGGAAGGTGCTACTGAGAACCCCATTTTCCCCAGTCCCTGCCCCCCCTGTGCTGCGAGCAGGGGGGGAAGAAGGGAGCAAGATTCTGATTAAAGTCTGCTAAGAAGGGAGTGGTGGGGGGAACGTGTTTTAAGATCTGGTTGCATTTGTTTTAAGATTTGATTGCGCTCCTGACTCCAGTTCTTCACTGTTCTTTCTAGTGTAGTGTAATAAATTAGAATAGTTCTTTCCTGCACTGTGTTGAGTCTGTTTCGCCCATATCGTTGCTGATAAAATGATCTCTCCTTGTCCTTATCTTGACTCCTAAGCCTCTTAATATGTATTTTCTCCCCTGTCCACCTTAGAAGGGGAGTAATAGACTGGCTTTGGTGGGCGTCTGGCCTCCAGCCAGGGCTAAACCACCACAGTTACTCAACAGATGGCATGCTCAGTTAGGTACAGCCCAGTGTTTCCATATGGTAACAGGTTAGGAGTTAACTCCTAGGAGTTTGTAGAGATGAAGAAAGTTCATGGGCTTGTAGTTCGAGTGCTTTTTGTGCAAAAAAAATGCTATGCCTGCATGAGGGCCATCTGTTTTGTTTTAATCCCTACTTTAACATCAGTACACCTAACATCTGCCCCCTGTATGTTTTTTGGGGAAGGAGGTGCATAATTTTCATGTTCTTCAGAACCATTTTAGCATACTTCCAGGTATTAAAACCATCCTGCTTTCTCTCCTAGTGCTTTGACCTAGACTGGCTGAATGCTTTTTAAAAAGCATTTCAGTATGTATTTTTCACTAAAAGCCAGTCTACAGAACGCTTCTGTTGTGCCTTTCTTCTGTCACCTAGTAAGGAAGATGCTATAAAATTAATGGATGCTTACCTTCTGTCTTCCTTTCTATTGATGGGAGTGCACAGCAGAAGGTCTTTGAAGGACGAGAGAAGCTCAGGTGATCATGGTGGGCTGGGAGGAAGGGAAGAAAATGATGTTTTTCCATGTGGGAGTAGTTGGCTGTGAGCGGAGATGTGCTGAGCTGAAGCCGTGAGGTAGCAGAGCTTTGGGTGTAGCTCTGAGAAACTTCTGGAACCGTCCTGGTGGTGTCCTGTGGGAGCTCAGCCCAAAACCTGGCTGGCGGGGGAGATGCGGCTGTCTTTGGTTCAGGGCTCTGAGCTTGGCTGAATCTTGGCCAAGTTTATTTCTGCGTGACAATGACAGCCCTATCATCCAAAACAGTGGAGGAGGATGGAGAGCAAGGTGGGAGCTTGTCTCACACCAGAGCAATGGCTGTGGTCAAGGATCCTCTTTTAGGTGTTAAAGGAAATGGAGAGAGGGATCATGTCAAGTGCAGGGCTCCACGTGTGATCCCATGTCCCCCATATTAATGGTGTCAGTTGTGCAGCCCCTACATCTTGCTGCCTTCCAGATGCAATTGCCATTTGTTCCCCAGTGTGCTAGCTGGCAGGATTGGACACTGGGAAGACTTGAAGATGGCCAAACGTGCTTTGTGAATGCTCCCTTTTTTGGTAGTGGTGGGAGGTGACAAGTGGCATGTTCTGGAAGCTTGCCGCTAGATGAATAATTGTCCTATGGCATCGACTAACATGCTTCAAGCCAGACAGATTCAAGGAATGTTTCTATTTATAAATTTGTTGGGGAGGAGAACGTCAACCTCTGAGAAATGGAAGGAAATGTTTTTTTTAAAAAAAAAAGAGTTGAAAGTGAAATAGGGAAGGCTTAGCATGGTAGAGGCCTCCTAAGAAGGCTGGATCTCTAGTACCTTTTCCCCAGGAGCATTCACTTTCTGCATGGGTGCTGATGAATTTCTCTTCACAACTTCTATTCAGGTCGGTGGGATGCCAAAACACCACCCCAAGACGTGCTGAGCCATGGAAGAACTCGTCAGTACTGGCTATAAACTGTGTTATCAGCGCAGTTGGGTGAGTACCGTGGCGTGCCAAGGAAGGACCATCATGTCAAATGTGCTTGCCAGCCTTCTCCTCCAGAGAATGGTTCCCCAAATTTCTCCCTTTTAGGAATTGCAGGGGTTTTTGTGGTGTTTTTTTCAGCCACCTGCCTGCCAGGTCTTTGATGTGATACATTTCCTGTGGGCTCCTACAGCAGACCGGTGCCATAGAGGCTGTAGCAGGTAGCCTCTGCTCATGCTCTTCAGCGTCGGCCACTCAGATCAGTCACAGCCCACTGATTTGCCATTGCTTTGACTTGATGATCTTAAAGGTCTTTTCCAACACTGTGATTCTGTGACTGAAAAAGATGCTTCACTTTGTACAAAGAATGATGTCATGTAGGCTAGATGTGATGTGCAATTACGCTGGTGGCTTTTTTTTCTAGAATCGGAAAATTCTGTGAGTGTTTGTGGCTCGCTGGGATGGGACAGAACTTAGGCACTGTCCTTGTTAAATCTGTTCTGTGCCCACCCAAAAAAAGAGACAAAAGCTGCTACAATAATGATGTAGTCAGTATTCTTCTTCTCAAACAGTTTTCTTGCGATGCAAAGACCGTTTACTGGAAATAGTCACTTCTAGACTACAGCTGGCCCCAGTGCATCCTACTGGTGTTTGGGTGGCTTTGCAAAGGAGCCCAGGAGTTGATGCTCACCCAGCACAGAGCCCCAGCCCCCGGGACTGGGAGTTTGCCAGCATGTGCCACTGCAGGTGAGGGGAGAGCATAGAGGGACAACCGGGGCTCACCCGCTTCCCAGCTGGTGGCACTTGGTGACCTCCCTTCCCAAGTCCCAGCAAGGGGATGGGCCAACTCGTCGCTTCACCTTGGAACGCCAGCAAATGCAACATGCAGTTACGGCAGGTGAATCCCAGTCGTACCTAGTGAATACAGTTGGACCAAAATGCTTTTCCTTCTGATCCAGTGGCTCAAAAGATCACAGTCTCCTGGCATCACCTTCCCTTTATAGCCTCGTGTGAAGGGATATAGCAGTTAGAAATTAATTGTGTGTAGGTAGATGAAAGAGATGTGGAATGCTATGCAATGATGTGGTAAGAGCCTTGGGGTTATTCCATTTGACTTTTAAATCTCTAATAAGAAGTAGCCCATCTGTTTAGATCTTGAGTAAGAATCTGTAGTAGGGGTTGAAGTCTGTAGCAATCCCTCTCCTTGGTTTCTGAAGTACCTGGGTTTGTTTATGTTCTCAAACAAACCTTCAGTTGCTGTATCAACACATTGGGAACCTTCACAGCCAGCAAGAGAAGCTCGGCTGAGACTTGCTGTGTGATTCTGAGCAGTGTTTGTAGGATAGCTGGTTCTACGCAACCATGAGGCTATAAAGCATCAAGAATAATTTATGCTGAGAAATGATGAGGTTGGATTCTCAAATTGTCCAAGAGCAAATCAAGTAACTTTTAAAACCTATAAATCCAAACACATATGCAGGTGGGCAGGGAATATTTTATTTTTACAGGGGGAAAAAATTAGTTCTCAACATAGATGTTTTATAAAGATTTGAGGTGCTTAAAAAAACAGAATAAAGATGATATGCTGTTCTGTCACTGGCTGTGCTGTTGTTACTGAAATAATTTCTGGCTGAGAGGAACGTGTTTAGTGTAAAACACTGCATCCAGAGACTAATGGAAGTAACTAAAACAGGTTGTATCATTAGAGGTGGAACATGTGCTGGATTGCTATTCACTTAATGATTCTGAATGTTTCTGGAATCATAAGATTTTTTTTTTTAGAATAAAAGAGTAAAAGAAATAGTAAATTACATTGAGCAAGGAAGATGTACAGACTGCATGTTTATGGGCCACCAGAAACTCTTTTTGAAGCCCCCTTCTTTGAGTGGATTTTTTTATTATTATTTAACTATTGTGTAATGTTTTGCCCTTTGGTTTACAGCAGCAGACCTGGGGTTTACAGCAGCAGACCTGGGTGCTTCACTGGAAGAATGATGCTGTGGAACTGGAAGGAATGGCTTGGGTGAGAGCCCGCCTCTTGCCCCCTGCAGCCAGGCTCACCTCCTGCTGCCCAAGCTCGGCTTCTGTGCCAGGCTGTAACCAACTGCACCCAGAGAGCACTTACGCTTTGGAGGGCTGCAGCCCTTCCAGCAAGCTGTGAGCAGGAGTTAAGGGCAGTTTCTGTGCCCTCCTCACCTGCTCCCGTCTTTTGAGTTTATATGGTCGAGGTGAGCGGAAGAACCATCTTCTCTGGGGTCACTGTTGAGCTGCTTGGCTAAAAGGGTTGAAAAGAAAGAGGGAAGGGGATCTTTACAACTAAACCGAGAAGGAAACCCCCAGACTTCAGGGAGTTAACAATGTATTTGCTTGGCATTAAATAGCACTTTTCACAGTGGTGAGCCATGCTGTCTCCTGCTCTGTGTCTCAGCCTCTTGTCTTCCATCCAGGTCCCTGAAGAAAGTCCCCAGGAAACACCAGCTGGAACATCGCTGGCCTCCTGCAGGTATTACTACAGGGGTCTGGCACACAGTGCTGATGTACTAGCTTTTAGCATCTAATATTAATGTTACTTTTAGACTATCAAGTGGTTTCATGCTGTTCATTTACCAACGAGCCCTCTGTTGAGCTCTCTACTCAGATGTGCTGGATTTTGTCTCATCAAACCCTACTACAAACAAAAAAACCCCCTCTAATTAACCCAAATAACCAAGGGGCTTTTCAAAGGTAGTAGGTGATTTGAAATGTTATTTTAAAAAATAGTATTTTAAGTTGGAGCGATGTTTAGGACTGTTTAAAGCAAATCTCTGATGGGTTTCCCAATCACCTGGTTTGTAAGGTACCCAGATGAAAATTCCAGGTGTTATCACAATCCCCCCATCACTCCACCCCATGTACGCTCCATGCCGAGGTGCCGTATCTCAGCACACCCCATGGAGGGATGAGCTAATCGTCCTCATGACTGAAGGAGGAACAGTCGGAGGAGAATCTGCTGATGGGCAAGAAGGAGGGAGGGAGAGAGAGGAAGCTTACAAGACTGCAAGCAAAGCGGGTGACTTAGTACTGCTGTTTTCCATGTTACTGCACGTCTTCCTTTTTACCTGCTTACAATCAGACCCTTTCTTGCTTATTAACTTATTTCTTGCCTAATTAATTGCTTCTTATTAATGTATATAAATATGTAAAGGGTGAGAGTCAGGAGGATGGAGCCAGGCTCTTCTCAGTGCTAGCTAATGATAGGACAAGGGGCAATGGGTGCAAGCTGGAGCATAGGAACTTCCGTGTGAACATAAGGAAAAACTTTTTCACTGTGAGGGTGGCAGAGCCCTGGCACAGGCTGCACAGAGAGGCTGTGGAGTCTCCTGCTCTGGAGACATTCAGAACCTGCCTGGATACATTCTTGTGTGATTTAATCTAGGTGATCCTGCTCTGGCAGGCAGGTTGGACTAGATGGTCTCCAGAGGTCCCTTCCAACTCCAAAGGGACTGTGATTCTGATTCTGCTCAGGGAGAGGGTTTAAAGCCTTTGTGCTCCCTGAAAGAGAAAGCTTAGTTTGAGGAAGTCAGACTGTTTCGACTTTTTGGCCTGGCTCAATCTGCTCAAAACGAAGCAGGGTGGTACAATCCTCGTACCCGTTTTCATGCAGGCTCTGGCTTTCCACGCCATGGAGTTGTTGGCTCGCTCACCCCTGCCCTTGGGTGCAGGTGCAGAGGACCAGCAAAGCTGCTGTCTCTTTCTGAGCCCTTTATTTTATTGTATCTTTAATCATGGCGAGCGCTCTCGGCAGGGACAGCTGGGCAAAGTCAGGCCTCGCTGTTTGCAGGTGGCCATGGGAAGGCAGTGGCGTGTGGCCGCAGCTAAGAAGTGTGTGCCTGTGAGTGGCTAAGGGAGTTATCATCTGCTGATTTAGGTGCCCTAATTCAACACTTGGCCCTGCTTGGCATTCCTGGTCTCAGGCAGGAATATGACCAGACATGAGTGGATCCTTTCTCCAGCTGTGGGGACAAGCAGTCTGTGGCTGGAGAGCTGGACATGGCAAGATCCACGGCCATTTCAGGGGTCTCCAGAGTCTCCCTGTGCTGCCCCACACCAAGGGCCAGGAGAAGGAGAGCTGCTGTCCCCAGCTCCACCAGGGGACTCCTTGTTCAAAGTCAAGCACTGCACATTTTTGGTGAAGGAATGTTTTCACAGCTTCATAAGAACAGCTTTGGTGACCTGCCAGACGGATGGACGCAGCATCTTCTCATGACATCTGAGTTTGCCCTGGCCTGTCGAGGATAATGTTCTCCTTTAAAATACTAAGTGTCTGTTTAGCAGGAATGATAAAATTTTTTAGATTTGGCGTGGAAAAAGCAGTCTGGCCATGGTATTTCCCTATCAACAGCACTCTGAGGCTCTGCTGAAATAGTGAGCTTGTCTTGCATCATTTTACAGATACACTTGGATTTCATTAACTTCAGGTTAAGCCTTTGCAGTGGGCAGTATCTTGCTCATAATTCAAAACCAATTTGCGTGTCGGATTAATTTTCCACCAGGAGGGATATTTTTCTTGTTCCAAATGAGAAGAGCACTTGAGACAATGATGTCAGATTACCAGAATTAATAAACCAGAAGCAATCAGAATCATGAATCATATGCAAAGTGTTAGAACTTTACTTAAAGGAATTAGAATATGAAAGCTATTGGATGACATTGGAGCACAGACTCCCCACCCCCAAAGAAAGCATAGACCAATTATTTAACAATGCAAAAACATACATCTCTGTTAAATACATAAACAGCACTTGATCTTAACGGGACACATACTTTTATACTTTTGACCTTAACAGTTTAAAAATGTATGAAGTTTTACTCTTCATTGGCTTCTTTAGAGCTTAAGGAAAACCCAGGTGTTTAAAGCAAAGCACAGTCGTTGTCACCAAAACAAACTTGTGGCTTTAGCATGAGTACTAATTACAGAAAGCAATGGTTATTTGGAGAGGAAATCCACTGGAAAAACTGTAAGTAGGACAGAAAAATGATTCATGAGGTAACATTTCATTAAAAATCTAGGATCCCTGTACTGGGGTCCCAAAACGGTGCTCTGACTTGACACCTACAGTCCTTGCAAAATTGACCTGTTTAAGTAGTGGAGGATGGCTATTAGGCACGCTGCTTTGCACAAGGGCACCTTTATCCTGAAGGGATGAGTCTGATACTGAAACATATTCTGCAAGAAATGAAAAAACAAGCGATAACCTCCCAGGACACGTACGCATTTGCCTAGTTCTCAGCTTTACCTTCAAATTACAGACATGAACTGGAAAATCCAAGGCTTTTTCTCTTACAGAAAGGTGTTTAGAGACTTGTCCTTAATCCCAATGCAACTGGAGCACGCCCTGAAGTGCGGCCAGCTACTGCTCTTCACTCCTTCAGTGTCAGAAGACCACTGAGCACAGAACAAGTCGTTGTCCTGCACGATGATCCATGGTCGGGGGATCAGGTGGGGAAAAACACGAGCCTCTGCACCCCCTCCCCAGGCATCCTTTCCCCTTTGTGCTGCCCTTTTATTAGGATGCTGTTTCCAGGCACTACTCCCTGCTCTCAATCTTTAAAGGCTTTCCATGAAACTAAAAACAAGTCAATTTTAGAGAACCCAAAGGCACAATTAGAACATGCAAATATGAACGCAGTGTTTTTTAGGCATTTCTGTGGTGCTGTTCCCTGTAGTAGCCAAGCATCTTTCACCAGCATCAGTGAATCTCTCTCTGAGATTGGAGAACCTGCTATCCTTGCAGCATTACTCTACGAATGGTGCAGTCTGACCTCACACGATGCAGACAAAACTATCTTAAACTTCTTTTCAGAGACTGCATCTCCTTTGAGGGACTTTCCAGTGGGGGTCTTCTACACTCTTTGACTCTCCCCCATGATGATTTCCTCCTGTGAAGACAAAGTAGCCCTTTTCTGCTCTGGCCTTCAGCTTTTGCTCAACCTTGTTAGTTCCTTTGTAGAGTGACCTTGTGGCTGGCCCTGCTCATGTGTGCAAAGACAGGGAGGGCAGGTTAGGGTGTGAGAGGGTTGCTTCTTTTGCCATTGCAAAAGGCATGGTGAAGGTTGCAGCCTTTTGCGCTCTCACCTCTATAGATTTTGGTTTTATCTAGTAACCAGTATCTAGCAATGCTGCCTGATAACCTTTAAAAGCCAGTGAACCTTTCACTAAAAATGATGAATGACAGGGTCATGGTTCCCTCTGCCCACCAGTATGGTCCTTGCTGGGTAATGCAGCACAGGGTGCTTGCAAACGACCCTTCAATTCATGCGTTTGCAGCCACATCTCCCTCTCTCACATACACACACACTCACTCCTCCACACTCACTAGCTCACGTGTGCCCTCCCCGCAGCATCCTGTCTGCTACAGATGATGCAAGGCTTTCTCACAGCTGGGAATGCTGCGCTGCCCAGGCACCATTAAATGCACTGCAGCCATTCCACCACGCAGAGCCCAGTCCTTGGTCTCCAGTTTGGATTTCCGTGTCCTGTGGTAGTAACACAATCTGCCAGGGTCGCAGGGTTTTCCGACGCCACCTGCAATCCCAACTTCAAGTCCACCAGCAACGGGCAACATAGATTATTTTTCCTCCTCCTCCAACCAGCCAGCTCCGGGGGGAACCCACAACCACCAGCTCACGGTCAGCGATGGAGCGACAAGCCATCAAACCACATCTTGCTAAAGGAGCTCTGTGCTCCCTGCCCAAAGTCATCCTCCCTGTCAGCGGAGGAGCTCTCTGCTCCTCCAGCTGTGCCTGTGTCTCCTACCACAAACCCTCCGCAGGCTCCTGGCTCCACGAAACAAAGGCAGGGGCAGCAACACCGGAAGCTGATGGGCAGTAACGCAGCAGCCAGGGCAACGTTCTGCAAAAATCAAAACCTGACAGGAGCTCAGCTCGGGTGCCTTTATGGCAGTGGTGGGGCTTCTGCCCAGCGGAAAAACACAGGGTGAATTTCGCCTCTTGTGCGCCCCCTTTTTAAGAACGTACAAGATGCTGTAGGGGGATTTTTTTATTGAACCTGAAGTAAGTGAAGTGCACTTTGAATTGCGTTATTTAAAGAGTGATTAGATTCATTTAAAAATGTTTCTTGATGGTGGTGGGTAATGGTATTTCAGCTATAAAGACACGTATGTGCCTTCAACTTCTTTGTAAGTCTTGTTTTTGAGATTTTATGGTGTTTGCAAACTGTGGATAAAGTCAGTCGATATAAGTAATGGGTAAAGTCGCTGCCTGAGGCCTTCGAAGTGTTTCAGTCTACCTTAGGAAGGAATTTTTTAAATTTTTTTTTTTTAATTGTGATAGGGAACAAGAGCAGAGTTACATTAGTGGTGCTTTGGGGAGCAAACTATGATGCGTGCTGCTTCCAGGCTCTGCCCTTTCCTGCACGTGTACATAGACTTTATTTCCATCCAGGCTGTATTCTCACACAAAGCACGTGCACTTAGGATTATTCTTTTTCACTTCTGCATTTTGTTTCTTTGCTTTTCTGTCATGTTTTTTGCTGAATTTTGGCTGAAGCTGTTGTTCCAATTTTAAAACACATCCTTTCCTAAGAGGGGATTTATATGCTCTCATTTGTAGATATGCCAAGCTGGTTTATTACGTCAGGGTAAGTATTTGCTTTGCATTACCTTGATTAGAAAGGGGTCTTAGCAGAAAGGGTAGCTTTTTATTTTTGGTTTTTTAATGCTGAATGATGCACATGAGAGATGTGAGGAATCGGGGGATAGATGCAAGTACTTGTTGTTTTCAGGCGGTTTTGCTTAGAGAGTTAATTGAAAAAATGCAGTGCAGTACTCAAATACTTCATCTGCAGATACAATAGCTTATTTTTTTGCTTTGCCCTCCTTGTGGGCTCCCTGAGGGTGGGAGGGTACTTTACAGCTGGTTCTGCAATATGGAAGTTCTGTCATCAGCAAAATAATCTGTGCAGCTCAGATATCTACACTGTCGAGCCCTAGTAGGCACTGTCTCTCAGCCCTGAACTGAGAGCCTAAACAAGGCAAGTGGGCTCAGGTCCCTTAAAGAGGAAGTAAACTCTAGCTTCCAGATTGAATTGGAGAACAATTTAGGTCAGGAGGGGTTCCCAGGCAGTCATCTTCTCTAGGACCCCCCTCCCCCCCGGTCAAAGCAGAGCCACCTTCGACTTTGGATCAGGCTGCTCATTTAAAACCCAACGGTTGTCCCTGTTAATCAGGGTCTCCAACTCATGATACAGTTACACATTTAGCCATGAAATATATGAAGTCTTGTGTTTCCCGGTGTTTTAAATGATTCTGTGCTGCAGTGCTAGCTTTGTTGGGAAGGTGTGGGTCATGGTCTTATGGATCATTAGAAAATCAATCAAAATTAGGTAATGAACTTGAATGAATTCTTTTAATTCTTGATTTTAAGTAAAGACACCCCCTAATTCCTTCTACTTCTTTACTCTTCAGTTCATCAAATGAAAACTAAAAAACAGTCCATCAAAGAAAAGTTTTTGTTGTAAGCTCGATTTTAATCACGGCATTACTTGACATTCAGTCAGCATGACAATTACATTTTCCTTCTCCAAATGCCAACAGACAAAATAAACCTAGCAGGAGCCTTCAGAAGAAAATAAGGCAATGTCTGAAGATGCTGAAGTAGGAATGACAGAAAATAACGATGAGGCAAATCTAATGAATTGATTTGAACAGTGACAAGGCTTGGTAGTACTAAAGAACGCTTTCCCCTCAAGGTTACAAAGATAAAAGAGCACCTAAAAATACTCCACGATTCTTCTGTTTTACTGAGATGGAGAGGATAGCTTGATTACAAAATGCTGAGACGGAAGCTCACGCTGACCGTACAATTCACTTGCTCAGGCTGCAGCCAGAACGCCCTTCTGCATGAGTGTGCGCTCTAAGCCGAGCTTAAAGCGCCGTCTCGCTACCCCTGCATTTTGTCTTTGGCCTTTTTGTTCAGAAGGTGCCAGTTACTGAGCAGTCTGGCCACAGTTTTGCTGAGGAGTGCACCTACATACTGACAACTGAGCTTGGCTCGCCACAGCAAATCTACACGAGCCGCCCAAATCCGAGCAGAGAGTCAGGGGTTTCCCCTGCACCCTGCGTCCTCCCGCTGCTTCTGCAGTGTCAGGGCCACGCTTGGGCTGTGCTTGCTGCTAGGCCTCATTTCATGCCACTCTCAGGCTGCAACTGAATACCGTGTTGCGGGGTGCAGAAAAAATTTGGAGCTTCTCTTCCTGCTTGGCGGGTTCTGCAAAGAGCCCCGTAGTCTGCTCAGCACCACACACCTCCCCTTCAAAAAAATACAGTATTCTGCACTGAGACTCTAGGAATGAGTGAAGAGAATCCTAACATCTTATGGTTAAGTTGGTACTTTGGAAATGCCAAGTTGACACCAGTATTGTGTAATTTTGGACTTGTTTAAGTAATGCTTATGTGACATTTCCTCAACTGTAGCCCTGGCAGTTACTTAGAAACAGCGAGCTCTGCAGTGCCTCCTCGCTGCGCGTGATGAAACCTGCATGCTGGTTTATTTCTGCTTGGATAATCACAGAACCACAGAATCATAGACTGGTCTGGGTTGGAAGGGACCTCAACGACTATCCAGTTCCAACCCCCTACCATAGGCAGGGACACCCTCCACTAGACCAGGTTGCTGCCCAAAGCCCCATCCAACCTGGCCTTGGACACTGCCAGGGAGGGGGCAGCCACAGCTTCTCTGGGAAAATAATCTTCTCAAGTATTTCATGGTCCTATCTCTGATGGCTCCCTCACTCGGCAACCAAAATATTTAGAACTGCTGCCTTACAGATACATTGCTCCTCATCCTTCAGTCCCTTTCTAGGGCAGCTGAAAGGGAAATGGCAGCAGCCACAGATCTGGTGGTTTCTGTCTCAGTTTAATTCATCTGCACACCACACTGGTTTTTTTAGGATGCATATAGAAGACCCATAAGCTTTTCAACGTTTCCTTTTCCTCCCCCATTCCAGCTTTCTGTTCTGAAACATGCTTTACCTTACCGGTAAAAAGGTTTGCAGAAAGGGTGTTTTATTTGTTCTTTTATGTAGTGTTCACAGAATTGTAGGGGTTGGAAGGGACCTCAAGAGATCGAGTCCAACCCTCAAATCTGCTTTCATCAGCAGGTTGTTGTTTTTAAATGGCTTAGTATTAGTCCCACATTAAGATCACGGTTAGGCCAGAATCTTTCTTCCAACCAGCTATGTACAGGCCATACTAACACTGGCTGTGTAACACTCTCCTAAACACACCCATATGCATACACATACCCTTAAGCATGGCTTTCTGACATGCCAGTGGCTACTCCAACTGTGCTTAGGCAAAACCCAGCCACACTCAAATCTGTGCTCATCACACCACAACCACAAAATCTCAGTGTGCAATGGAAGCCAATACTGCCGCCTTGCCAGTCCCTGCGCTGTCCTGCATTTGGCCGAAGACACTGGCGAGGGGCCGGGCTGCTGGAGCTGGAGGATGGCCTGTCCCTGTTGCCACCTTGCAGCCCAACACAGAGCTACACCCGGCGTCTCCAATCGCCTGGGCCTGAAAGCATCCTTTCTCCCTTCTTTTTAAGCACGAGGCGCCATCCCACAAAAGAAGGCGCTCTGGCCTTCAAAAGGTTTCTGTTCAGGCGTCATGGCCTGCCCTGAATCAGCGGTATTCATCAGCTCGCCTTCCATCTCCGTCTGCTCCTTCTCTGGCTGCGGACTCGGCAAAACACGGAGCAAGAGCCAGATATAAATCTCTCCCCACTCAAAGGAAATATTTAGCAGCAAAATGAGTAGGAAACAAAAGACTTCTCTGTTACTCACCCAATCCTCTCACTCAGGGTGTCTCTATCTAACAAGCAGGCGACAGACCGCTCCTGCCTGGAACGGCTGTGCAAGGAGGACGGGGAACTAGACTGCCCCACGCCTGGGAACCCGCTGCTGTGCTGCACTGGCTGGGAAACACAGAGCCTTTTCCCTCGAGCCCACTGCTCGGGCAGTGAGGGGAAAAAATACCCCAGTATTTCCCATGAAGTCTGCAAAAGGAAAACTCAAGACAAATCAACACCATTTTACATACATATTAAAAGCTGAGGAAGATTAATCCACTGTGTATCAGTGTTCTGCTCTTACTTCCCACTGTGTGAGCTGTTCTCCCATTGTCTGCTATTTAAGATGGAGAATGCAGATCAGTGTTGTTCCTCTCTTTTTTATAACTTTGATTGCATAATTCAGTAATTCTCAAGAAAGTCTAGAAAGGCCAAACCTCCCCATGAATTCACTGAGATGACTGCGCCCTGGCTCCCTGAAGCAGAAAATGGTTTCTCTTGTGAAGTATTTATCACAGAGATAGACAGCAGCAACATGAAAGTGAGACATTTTACTACAATTAGGAACATCCTTTTGGGAAGGAAAAGGTGCAGGACAGGGCCTGCACCAGCATTTGCCTGATCGAGACACTGGAACCAGTAATGGTTGAGGACGACTGCCCACGCCCAGCATGTAATCCATCAGACTGGCTGCCTCACCTCAGCTCAGTTTCCCACTGACCAAGAGCTGGAGCAGCGAGGTTTCAGGTGGTTGCTGAAGCTCCTGACCACGCCATCCAGCAGCAGAAGCGGTGGCTGCGGGGGCCGGGGTGGTCCCTGGGCAAACGCCTTCTCGCTGAGCACCCTGCCTACGCATGCAGCTGGGGCCGCCATGAGGGGCTGTTTTGGACCTGCTCGTTGCAGGAACCCAGTCACGCTTTGTTAATCTAGCAAAGCGATGTAAAGAAAGAACACGACCTGCAGGAAGCAGAAATAAACGTGACGCACGCGGCCTTATGTCACTACTTGAATTCTTGCCCAGATCCCACCACTCATTCGGTAACTTGCGAAGTAAAGGGCTATTAAATACTCCCACACAACTGAAAATGTATCTTTTACACCACCATTAGTTTAGCTCTCTATGACTGTTCATTCAGTTTTTGATATTCTTCCATTTTCTATCCAGAGCAAAAGCATCAGCCTTTCATTTCATTTGTTTTCAAATTTTTACTTTTTGGTGCACTTGTTTCCTTGAAACCTACATCGTGAGTGTTCAAAATTCCTCAAAAGTACTGTCATTCAAATCTGAGTCATGTACCAAAAGCAACATTACACAAAAATATTTTCTTGCTTTATCTCTCAGTTCCAGAAAAACTGTGTCTTGTGGACTTGGATACAAACGTACTGGAGAAACCCAAATTACATGAATAGAGAAGATCTTAAATGGCCCCTTCGATCTATAAGAATCTATATACACGTTATATACATATGACTGAGAGTCTGTATTCATGGATACCTACAGTCTACATACTGCACAAGGTTCATTTGTCTGAAGGATTTTTTAAAAATCTGGGGGGTTTTGTTGGGTTTTTTTTAACTATTGTCAGAAACAAGGAGTCCTTATGGTGGCACAGCAAACGTCGTTACTGGATTCAGTCTCACCCAGCACCACTGGTCATTAACCATTTTGCAAATCTGTCACTCCACACCATAATTTCCACTTTTTTTTCCCCTTATTGTGTTTGTACATGTAACAAACTGGTACAAATGTTTACAACAAAATGTAAAGTTCATTGATACAATGCCTTTTCTGATGGCTGTAACTGGTCACTAGCCAACTCTTTAGGGTTTTTTTTGAGACATTTTTAGCTGAACTTGGAAAAATAGGAAATGTAGCTTAAAATAAATGTACATAATATACAATATATATATTTATACACATGTGTATGTCTACATACACATATATTTGATATAATATTTAAAGTAATGTTTAGTTTCGATCAGTTCTCTGAGTGCTGGGACCACCTGGCAAATCTAGAAACGGAATTTGTCCACAGTTAAATAATAATTTTCACAACTTAGAAAAATATACTTTTACTAAATAAGGTTTAAATTAACTGATTCATTGATATAGCATGGAGGATAACAGTTTAGAGACTCTGGCATGCTTAAATTGGAGAGAACCCAAGCCACTACAAAACAGTTATGAACGCTGCCCTGCAGCCAAACACAGAAGAGCGCAGAAACGGAAGCTGCTACTGCAGCCATCATTGGTGGTGGCACCCAAACCCTCTCTGGTTTAGTCCCCTCTAGTATTGACTTAATTTTCACCCAGTACAAATTGCCCACCCAACCTGACACCCTGTTACTTAAGGCCCACTTCAATCACAACCGCACCGCAAAGCACAGCACCTGCTGCTGACTGATGGGCACTGCTCCCTGCTCCCACCCCACTCTTGCCTTGAGAGCTAGCATATGACCCCTAATTAACATATGCTGGCATATGTTCTCTAATTAATGACTTGGAGGACCATCAGTACTTGAGCTACACCACATGGATTTTGATCTACTGCATAGGTAACTATATTACAGCAAAACATACATGTGTATGTGTGAGTGTGTGCATGTATGTGTGTATATACATATACATACACACATGTATGTGAGTATGTGTACATCTCTATGTAAAAAATGTCATGGAGCTAAGTGTAGCAATGCAATATACCATGGTATCCTGCACATGATCCCTCTTTTGGTTGGTTTTTTTCCTTAAACATAGGCACCAGAAATAAGTATACAGAACAATCAACCTTTAAAAATTGAAGTTAAATCAGTGGACAAGAACTTTGGTAAAGCTTGTCAATATTTATTTTTTTTTTTATTCAAATACAGTCAAAGTCTATCAGTTGCCATCACCCTCTTCACAAGAGGAAAGTGCATGTTTGTTTTCTAAAGAAAATTACATGTAAGGTGGGGGTTTAACTATTCAAGAAAATTCTGAATTAAATGTTTACATTTTTCAAAAGATTACTAACTTTCTCTTGGAATGAAAGCTAAATAGAGTTCTTGTCCCAAGTGTACTTTATTTATTGTAGGCATATATATATATATAAATATATATATGTATGTCTCTCTTTATGTACCTGTGTGTGCATATACACATCCACACACTTTAAACATGAGAGAGGAACCTGGTTTTCTCCATTTGAATGTGGAGACGTACACGTTTCTGCCTGTCTTGTACCCTGTGCAGTATAAGCTCTAGTGATGAGGCCAAACAAAAAGATATAGTTCACCATAGTATATTAGTCTATGTAGCAAAGTCATTTTTCAAGCAAGTAAAATAAAGCTCTGTATTCCAAACTTCTTTTCCTTTACATTTCTCATAAAGAAAAGGAAGGAAAAGGAAGGAGGGGAGGGAGTAGGATTATGGCAGTAGCATTGAGCCAGCGGCACGCGTGCGTGTGCGTGTGCAGGCGTGCAAGTGCATGCACCCACACTCACACAGCCCCCACACACACAGCGTGCAGAGAGCAGGGCTTTGGTTGACAAATGCGGATTGTCCAGAGAAGGTGGATGCATAAGGAAGACTCTACAGTGATGCAATTGTATCTTTTATGTTTGCATGGAATGAGAGAACAAATTCAACTGGGGGGAAAAAAAACCAAAAGGAAAAAAGCAAAGACCTCTTTTTAGGTCCCTCATCAGTGAGAGCATACTCAGTATGCTAGAGAATTTATCTGAAACCTTTTAAATCAAGGCCTCTTTATTACAAAAATAAAACCGAACAAACAAAAAAGTATGAGAGACGACAAGATGCTGAAGTGTCACTCCAATCGTCCCTGCAGAGAACAATTGCATCCCATTTATTCATTCTCTTCTCTCATTTCTACGATGTCTGTCATTTCCTCTGTGTGAGGCATGTCGGTCATTGCAGAGTCTTCACCTTCTGTAGCTGTTTCATTCTCATTCCGCTTCTTTTTCTAGATTGAAACAAGTATTCAGACACCTATCAGTTGAGTTGTGCACGAACACAGTCCTACAAACTCTGGGTACTCGGGGAAGTGAGGTGCAAATAATGGGGGTTTTCTTTAGTTTGTTATTAAGAGATGATAGAATATTTGTGTCATATTCATGTCTTGTCACTAGGAAGTTGTCTTAACTTAGAAAGTTTCCATAACCTTCCCCGGGTTAAGCTTCCTCCTTTCCAACATAAATGCAATAATAGAGGCATTCCTTATGCTAAGCAACATCCAAAACAGGCTTCGGCATGACTGGAAGGAAGAGAGCATCTGGAACACTTTACATCACAGACTTTTTATGAAAAAACCCCAACAAACCAAAACCCAATAGAAAAAGCAAACAAAATATAAGAGAAGATAAGCTGCTCTAAGGATAGAGAGTAGCAACTGGATTTCTCAAATATCAAACTTCAGGAATTTTACAAGATGTGAGCATTCTGGCATTTCTTGGTATTGCTGACCCACTGTGATCTCCCATCCCGCCAGGGCCAAGTAGTATTAGAGTATTTTTGGCTAGCGGGAGCCAGAGGACATTCAAGAACCCTATGATTCATCCAGGATGTCCTGGATTAGTAAAGCTAAGAAGCATTCACAGCCCCACTACAAAACAAGTTGAAGCATCTGTTCCTTATTATCCATTTCTCAGCAGGCTGACTAGTTTTACAGAAAACACTTGTACAGCTGACAAAAAATCCCCCACAGGTATTATTGATTCAGCTGAGTTGGGCATATCAGAGCTTCAAGATCTCAGAGGTGTCTACACAACACTTGATTCGCAGCTCTCAGACGCCACCCACTTATTACCACTGTTGGGGGAAACAAGTTGGTGTATCCAGCTATCGGTTGGCTCTGCCACTGTCACACTGGCTGTTGGGATGATAATGTCAGCTACATACTAGTTCTGGTAAGGGCATGACTTAGGCTGGCATTACTATCTGCACTCCTCACCGCAAAAGAATTAAGCACCATATCCCTGGCCAGAAACACACTAGCTGAGCTACTACTGTGATAAACAAGCAATGAGGTTACTCTTCAAACTATGCTGAGAAGCCACAGAACAGCCATTTTGGTGTCTACGGGTTTCACTCTTTGATGCTCAAGAAGAACTGGACAGACTAATCCTGATAGGGATCAAGGTCTTCCATTTCCTTACAAACCTTGTACACTTTGGTATCTTGCCATGGCCCACACTGTTAATATATATCAAAACTGGGCTTAGTTTGTTTCCATATAAGGCTTTTATACCATCTTCTGTGGTTTTTTTACTAAAAATAGAAGTGGTGGGCATCTTTGTTTGGCCTTTGGCAAGAAGTTGAATGAGGAAGAAAAACACAAATGCATAGATTATATTTTCTGTTCCCATCCACAGAGTCGTTCTGCACCACCCAATGGTGTACACTCCTCACTGTTTCTGCTTCCAGTTGGACCTGCTGCCCTACACAGTGACCTGGGCACACAACTGGATGAGCAGAACACACAGGTACTGCTATTACTCTGCACACGCAGGATTGTACCCTGCGAAAGATCTAAAAGGATGCCTGTGAGAAATCCCTGCCTGTTTGTAAGCTCTTACAGTCTCCTGCTACAGGAGTGTATCTTGTTTAAGGCACTTCTTTAGATGGGGGGAGAGGGGAGGAAAAGTGCAACTGTACTTTTTGTACATTTTCAGCAGAGCTGCTTTTATAAAGAAATAAACTTGTACATATGTATATACACACATGTACATATACATGTAATAACCTTGGATCAATAGGTCCTCTGTCTACATAAAGAAGTTATATTGTACTGCAGTGTCAGATCTACCGTGCAAAACTGGTGGTGGTACTACCATGACATAATATCCACGTTACACATGTTCTGAGGAGGACGAATTTAATTCAGCACAGCACGTCCATGGCCTGGTCCCACGGCCTAAATGCCCACCAGCAGCTGGAGGGCACCTTTTGGTTCTATTTCAACCCAAAGAATTCCCAAGTTGGACACCCTTGAGACTGTGTGGGCAAGCAAACCAAAGTCAGTAAGTGGGGATGCTGGGGAGCTACATTTCAGAAGCGTACTCTCAATCTGAACTGAAATCCACTATATTCATCAACTGCTTCCACCGGATCCTGCAGAGCCGAATTCTTACCTGTTTCCGATAGACATAGCAGGCTGCTATTGCAACCATGGTGGACTCTCCTACAAAGCCAGCTAGAAGGGATCCTACTCCAAGAGTGGCTCCATGAACTCTGTGGGTGGCATAAAGAGAAAGTAGTCATGGTTGTGTGAGAATGCATGACTCATAATTAAATTTCCACTGGCATATAGAATCAATCTCTTGTTAGAAATATGTCCTTCAAAGACATAACGTACCAGTGAAGACAATAACTGGTATTTTAAAGGACTTTTTTGTTTCTTAATGGCTTCACTGTTTAGTAAAAGAAACACATTCTGAAACAAATTGTGGACTGAGAATTTAAAGTCTGGTACAGAGTGCTGTAGAATAGATCACTTAACTTACAAACAAGATTTTCTCCCCTTAGCTTTCTAACCAGAATGGAAATAAATTCCCCTTAGGACACGTTTTTGCCTCTCTGGCATTTGTATATTTTTTTCAAAAGGATCATCATTATCATGCCTGCCTGCCTAGAGCAAAGTCACAATTGTTGTACATGTTTCTTTTCCAGATACTGACACTATTTAGGCTTTAAATTACTGTTAGCATTCGGGGAAGATGTTCGGAGGTACACTAATTCAGCTATCAAGTGACAGAAAACAGGAATGAAGAGGAAAGCAAACCCCTCAGCTTTGTGGAGAGGAGGAGGATTTACCCCAAGTAAGGCAGCACGATGAGACTAGCGATGAGGACGATAATCCGCAGCACTGAGCTGGGTGCCAACACAAACGTCTTCTTCAGAGTCATCAGCCAGCCAGTCAAGTGTGCTCTGACTGTCACTGTTCATAAACAGGGGAAGGGGAGGGGATGGGGACAAAGGGAAGCAAGAGCAGTAAAAAATACTATCAGTCACCTCATATGAAGCTTTTTCAGGCAGAGAAGTGAGAGCACTGTTCAGAAACAGCCAGGGCAATCATTATCTTTTTTTGGGTTTTTACCTGGAACTGGGAAGAAGGAGAAGATGCGCAAGGGGACGACACACAGCTCTGCAAAAGCAAAGTCTACTCCAATGATGTCAACCAAAATCTTCTCTGACACGTTTGGCGTCCAAAACATCACAAAACAGAGCTAGGAAGAAGAAAATTAAGGATTGTTTGTAATTCGGAAGGGAAGCACAACAGAAGATAAAACCTCCTGGGCTAAAAGATTTTACTGTATTGATAAGTATTTTTGGTATTAAATGAAGGAAGAAGATCGATAAGAAGTAATAAAAACAAATTGGCTTTTCTACAGTGCAGGGAACTGTAACATGCAATGATTAAGGTTTTTAATCATCAGTAAGGCAGGCGTATTTTATGATCAAATTTAATCACTTTATTTAACTGTGCTCCTACGTTTCTGCCTCTTTGCACACAGACTGAGGGGAAAAAAAAAGCCAAAACTTAGACATTAAGCAATATTCCCAACTCAACAGTTCATGAAGGAGTCATTAAAAAAGCAAACCCCAAACATACTCATGCAAACCTAGCAGAATATTTGTTTGCTGGACTTGGATTCTGCTAATTCTAGCATTATGGTTCAGTCTGACTGTAACCAAGATTTTAAAGGATTCTTGAGGAAGCCATCCCAACCCTCAGCAATTCTTGTCTTTGACCTAAGCTGAGGATGCTAAATGCTTCAAAAGCCACAACCAACTTTCTTTTTCTCAGTAAGGAGTGGAAAACAGATAAACACTGGAAAAGAAACAATCACCAGCAGAATTCATAAACATAGTCAAAATTGTTTTCCTTTACTTTGAGAAATGTATTCAAAGCAATGTTTCTGCAACGGTTGAAAGACATTTTCAACTATTTAAATGCACTAAGACTCTAATGCACATACAGCATGTCTATATTCAGCTTGCAGCCAAACACACAGAGAACACAAGTGCACAGAAGAGAAACATGTTGACCTCAGAAGCAATTCAGGCTCCACACTGACACACAGAGAAGTGTGGAGCTACACTGGAAATAATGGCACTTTAATATAAAAAACCAGTAAAGAAACTTAATTTTTACAGCACCCATATTCCAAAACTGATTATCAAATGTTATAATAGCTGAAGATTTGAGGTACTCCAAGACCCAGAGCTCTAACCTAAATCTAAGATTAGGGGTTTAAACATGCTGCTGATACTAGTGCTCTTGGTATGCAATATGCCTGGTACCAAGCCAAAGGTGTTCAATATAGCCCTGTAGCTGGGTCCTGATTCGGTTCAAGGCACTCGCTGAAGAATGGTGCCGACACCCCTTACAGGTTGTTTCCTGTAAGAAAGGGTACCTGACATCCTTTCAAGTATAACTACTTGTTTTTTAATTTGGTTTTGCAATCAAAGAAGCTATCTCCTCCTGTTATTCTCACTGAACAGGGCAGAACTTGGATAATCTTAAACATTCTGGCTCTGCTTTGTCAGGTTACAAACCAGTGTACCAGGTGAATTATGTGCACTGGCTCTGGAAGACTGTAACCACTCTCTTATAATTTAGCCTACAAGCTAGCATCATAATACTTAGCTTCTCTCTCATTATCCAATTGTCACATCTCTACATGTTCAGATGGCTGTTAAGGCTAATCTTTGAAGTCCTACCACCCCACCAAGGCAGCTGGGATCTCACTCTCATTCTTTGGTTGCACGCCAGAGATTGTCTTCTGCTCAGCCTGCGAGCACCCAGGCCGCAGAAGTTTCCCCGAGCCTGTGACTCAGTGGCCCGTGGGAGGTCTGGCATTCTGACAGCCCAGGGGGTGAACAAACCGTTTCACCTTCCTGCAAAAAGGCTTATCCTCAGTTTCCTTCCCCACTTTTTAGGGTGGGAAGCACTACTTGTTTTTTTACAACTGAATGTTTTCCTTGCCTGACTTTGTGCTGCCTCGTGGTGTATTGCCATCACCTATACGAAGAATAGTAAGCGGAGGAAGGTTAAGAGCAGAAAGCAAATGAACTGAGCATGAAGTCTTTTCTGCTTTAGCCAGAGTTTCTATCTCCTGGCCAAACTACAAGAGAAGGGTACAACTGAAGCAGAGGGCACAATCCACAGCAGAGGCTGCATGGCTGAGAACCCAGTAATTAAAAAGTAATTGTACAGGGACAGGCAAAATCCTTTTGTCACAGACATCGTTACACAGACTGTCTGATTTGTACTCTTACTGCGACTGACCCATAAAGCAACCATACAGGGATATGTTGTCAAATCTTTCTTCAAAGTCCAGAACACAAAATAAGATGCAAAGATGTCCGCTCTCTAATGCTAACTTGCTGTTTTCATGAAAGCAAAGACCTTTATGCTGCTTGTACTGCACAACACCGTTAGCATCCTACCGAGCAGTATAGTTACCACAAGATTCCATACTTCTATGCTAACAGCCCATGGCTTGGCAAAGGGAAATACAGCAGTTTTCCTCCTTCAACAGCCACTTGAAAGAGTAGTCTAACATGGTTGGACAGGCAAGCAAGTAGAGTGACCCAAAACACTGTTTTCAGTCCTGTTCTCTTTGAAGTTAAATTTTGTTTCTGGCCTGAATAAGAACAGAGTCAATCTCCATCCAGATCCTATGGGAGGAAGGTCAGTTTGCAAATCAGGGGTAATAACTTACACCCAGGTGGTATGGAGTCATTCCTCCTCAGCTGCTGCAAACTGCCCTGTTCCCAGCTCCCCTCATCAGGAGCCAGTAGGTGCTGATAAATGGCTTCAAAGAGCACTTCTTATGCAGCAGCTGGTGGGTAAAGGCAGCAGTGACTGCTAAGCTCAAGAGTAAGCACTTTGAGGAGGTGAGGCCTGGTGACAGAAGGGCCTTCTATTTCTGTCTCAGCATGCTTCCAGCTTTTGGTTCCCATATTGATAACTAATTTAATTTTGCAAAGAGATTCCTCTCTGTCATCTTATGAGCAGATGATACTCTCATTGGCCCCAGGGAACAAAACTGAGGGAAAAGAACGTAATGCTCTGTGTCATGCAAGCCCTCTGAAATTTAACACTTACGACTTGGGAAGTTTCCGTATTATTTCAAAGACAAGTTCAAAATGTAGTAGAAAAAAAACCAAGCTCTACTTCAGGAAAGTAGTAATGCTAAACTCACAAAGGCAGGGGGGTATCCTGGCTACCAATTCTATTGCAGATGAGGTACACTGAAAATAGGGATGAAGTCTTAGGGGGTTTTTTGTTTATGATGCTGAATGGTCTGTATGATGTTTGGCATTACCTCAGTAAGTGCAAAGACTGGTCAGAAAGGAGAATGGAGAAGATGGTAACCGATTCAGAGTGACGCAGTGAAACAGGGAAAGATCTTAGGAAAAGATTTACCTACAGGATGCCTCCTATCTTTCTTTTAGCTAAAGGACTACTCCCTCCCCTTCCCCCTTATGTCTTTCTGTGTGTGTCTACAAGGTTAAAAATAGGCTTGGGTAGGGTTACAGTTATACCTTCATGTAATCTCATCAAGAGCTGAAGACTAAACAGTAAAGGCTTCCTCACAGGCTAGCAACACGCCTGTATAATGGAATGGCAGCTTCAGGTTGCAATTGGCTCAATGGCTATAAACAGTAACGAGCATTGTACTCAGCAGCTCTGCTGAGGCTGAAGCATTTTAATGGCAAGGATTTTGTCTGTGGGACTCCAGCAACAGAGATGATTTGATTTTCTCTTGTCATATGGTATGCATGCAGCGTATTAAAGGATAGATTTGTTAAAGCCTTTGATCATTTAAACAGAACTTCAACTGAGCAGTGATCAGTGCTTTAAAAATACATGAACAAATTAAGATATAAACAGGAGAGTAGAACACTACAGACAATCTGTAGCTCTGAGTAAAGACAGTAGTATTTATTATGGTGGTGTTACCTCTGTATGAACAGCAGCAGCCTAAACACTTCTCAAAGTGCTTTAATCATCTGAACTGATCTGAATTCTTGTGCTATTGGGTAACATGTCTTTAACTGATCTACATTAGTAAAATGCAAAGGACTTTATTAAATATGTCAATGAATTACAGCGGTGTAAGCAAATCTGTACAGCTGCACTAGACCAGAGCGAAGCTCCAGGTATGCCAGTGCTGCCTCCTTGCAAAGGGCCACTGGGGCTTGCTAAGGAAAGGGCAGAATGAGCAGGCAAGGGCAGAGTGAGAGATGCCCTTCCCCAGCTGCATGGCCTGAGCTGCTGGCAGTTACAGCTTCAGGAGTTCAGGAACTGTGGCACACCTACATCCCATGCAACCTTACCTTGTGCATGCAAACTAATATTAATGATTTTTTTTTTTCTTTTTGCAATCCAGTTGTGCCTTAAAAAAGTGAAAAAAGTCCCCTCTCACTTGTGGCTTAGACACTCACCCTAAGTAGGTGTGCTTACTTTCTTGTGGGACCTTGCTATTCTCATCTACAACACTGAGTGTCAAGGAATATTAAAAGGTTACATGACAAAAGCTTCTGCTGTCAACAAGCCAATGCACCAAAACTTTGTTTCTGCAGGGAAAGTACCAAACTGCTGGTGCTCAGCCCGACTTCTCTTTAATTGCTTTGCTTAAGTACACTTCCATGCATTTGACTGTTACAACTGATCCTGGTGAAAGACTGTCCATGAAAGTCTCTTTCAGAAGCTTTGTGTAAGTTTGAGTGGTAGTAGTTCTTGAAAGCTAACACTCTTGTCACAGGCTCTGCAGTTCCTGGAAGCTATTTCCATTTATTCTGGTTGCTGACAGGGATTGCTAAACCTCAGAGACCCACTATATAAGAATTGTAATGCCTTATGCTAACAAAGGCCACTGTCATGTGAGAAGTAATCCGCAGGGTGCTCCACTGGGTTACTTTTAGGCATTTGTAGAAAGCTGCCTGTCTTTTGGGGAATTAATTGATAAATGTAAGGGCCAAATGAGTATTCCAGTGAGCTATGAACAACAGGACAGCATTTCTAGACTTCGGTGCAGTCTCCAGTTAGAAGTGCTGCCTGACGACAAAGACATGATATGGCTCTATGCTCCTGGGAAAGAATCTGTGCTATCCAAAATGGGTGTTTTAAAAAATTGGTTAGATATACAACAGCCTGGAATGAGGCTGGAATAACAGATTTTATGATAGGGAAGGCTACCATTAACTTGTTAAAGGTTCTCCTGTATCATTTGTTGAACTTGATGTATCTGCAGAAGTATGGCTGTACGAGAGAGGCATGTCCAACCCTCAAAATACTGTTCTATGTAAGTATGGAGGATTGCACATCAATTAATTTAACCATGCCTTGTGCGTGACCCCTCTATGCCCATTTATGCTATGTGGTGCCCAGTGAGGGCACAGGAACTCTACTTTACACCTTATTACACATCACAGCCTTGAATTGCACCTGAGATCTTTGGGACAGTATCAGATTTAGCACTTCTACTAACACAGAAGAACTTAAGTCACATGATTTTGTCTTTTGAAGTGCAGACAAACCAAAAAGTAGACTGAGACTTAATGTGGCCCAGTCTCTTCATGTGCCAAACATCTCTATGACCTCCTTCTTTCTGAAGTAAGCAGAACTTCCATAATTTCATCTCCTTTCGGAGGTGGTATTGCACTTACAAGATGAGCTGATCTCACAGTTGTGTTTAAGAAGTCAAAAGAGTATCTTGTTTAATTTGCATCTGTGTGAAAAACTGAATTTGACTCCTCTGTACAACACTTTGCATCCAGCAAGATGCTGGAGGAAAAAAATGTTTAATATTTTTAGTGCTGTTCTCATGACTGTTCCAAATCTATACCTTCACTGACCTTGAAAATCTTGTTTTCTAAATGACTGTGTAGTACTGGGGCTTGTCACTCAAAAACTCACTCTAGCATCTTAACGTTAAACAAAACTGCACTTCTCCACTTTTTTATGATGAATAATAAAAGAACAACGGTTTTGAACTATTAACTACTAGTACTGAAACTACAGAAATAGTTATTAGTCACCCCCCTCCCTTCCCACACTAGAGTTGGAGGGTGTTTTCCTGTTGAAAATAGCTGTGCCACAGAATACAAATCCCGAATACCTCCTGAAGCACTCATGCCACTATGCACACTCTCGGGTAGTTGAGCAACATGGAAAATGTTCAACAGAGTTCTTGTGAAGGCAGGAGATCCAACTACTCATCAATTTACACAAATAAAGGATACTGTGTTTTACAGTGGACCAAGAAATCAAAAAGTCTAGGTTTTATCATACAGGCACAGTTCCTTGTTGATAGGAAATCACATGTGACTTCAACATGAAAATAATCAAGTGANTTGTTTGGGGTTTTTTGGGGGGGTATTTTTGATTATTCTTAGTGGTTTTGTTTTTTTATATATTTAAGCACACTGCTATAAACAATCAAAAGTTCTTGGGAAGCTGTGTAGGAACTGCTGGTTATGGTACGACACTGGAGGCCAGCATCACTGCTACAGAAGCTTGGTGCATTCCACAGCCTGGCACCAGAAGTGCCCTTCAGAATCCTATGCTATCTCTGCTGTAAATCACACTGGAGGGCAGTCTTTGCATGGCCACCCCGGTGTTGGCAGTTTTGAGGAGTTTGCAATGGACAGCTTTTAAGAAAAACAAACAAACAAAAAACCAGCCTAAATGGAGGCATTGAAGGTTCCAGGTCTGATGCTTTGTTGGGATACATCTTGATGTCCTGCAATTCTGAGGCGGTCAGAAAGCGGATCCTTTTCCTGCCTGGGAAATGTAACTTTTTCAAGACCACACAGGCCAAAGCCCCAGGGAACCTGCCCTGACCTCACAGCTGACCCTGCCCTGAGCCAGAGGCTGCACCTGACAAACTCACGAGACCCTTCCAACCCAAAAAATCCCGTGATCCCATGAAGCAGAAGGCCCCGGACCTGTGCAGAGTGAAATGTCAGACCGCAGTCGTACGTGGAAGCCGTTTATCACCATGCTGATGCCGGGAATCACAAGGACGCTCTCTTAGAGCACTCACCCCTCAGGCGCACGCTGGTCAGTATGGGTCTCTGTGAACCCCATGCTCTGCGAAGGGTGGTGTGGAGCTGAGAACAGCTGTGGTGAAGCAGCAGGGAGAGCAAAAGAAACCACAGCCTGCCTGAGGGAAAACTCCCTAACTTCTCATCTTCTCCTGAAATAATTGTTTGCTACAGACCTAAGTCTCCCTCTGCCTCCACCAGCCTTCCTTAGAAGTCGATGTGAGGGAGCACAGCATCCTTCAGAAATAAAGCCAGGTCCAGCCCCTGCACAATACTCGGACTCTCCAGTAGCATTCACATGATGCCACATCCGCTTTAACACCCTCAGCTGCTGCTGAAAATACTTAGGTGGTATTTTTCAGGCTGAGTTGGGTGACTAAATATCTCCTTACTGAATTACGCCACGTTATTTCTTACAGAAAGAACCTCACTTAAAAAACTTGAATAAACCAAAGCTGGCAGATTCCTAGGTTCCTTTAGAAAACTGTTGAGTTCACAACCTGGCCATTTGCTACTGTTCTGAGTTTTCTGCAGCCCTTGCTGCTTTCTGTTGTGATTCCAGAAGTTTGAGCCGAAACTTGCTGCAGTGACAATACTCAACCCTTGCCTTTCTGCTTGCTCCAGCCACTCGTGCAGAATAGACCCTTTGTGCAAAACCTGAACAATCATGAAGGAGACATCAGTCTCCACCTCACTGGAGCAAACAGAAATCCTTTGTTCTGGGACAAAGGCTCAGTGCAGTGCCATGGATGGGACAAGGCCCTCGTGAGGATTTTATAAAGTCAGCCTCTGGTGGTCCAGCATCTTCCTGAGCAGGCAGGAATGCTTCCACTCGTGCCTGAAATAATACCCAAGTGGGACCCAAACCTAACCTTGAAAAGGGAAAAAGCTTCTTAACTGATTGTGTGCTAATATGTCATTTTCCAGTTGTTATTTGTGTGCCAGCATCCTGAAGATAAAAAATTATTCTTGTGAGTTCAGAGATAGGCAAAACGAAAGTAGTGAAAACAAACTCATCCACTGGATGGGTGGCATTATTCTAAAGGCTGTCCTTGGCATCCACATGGTGTATGACAATAAGGTCAAAAGAATGTGGATTTAATTTTAAAAGTTAATGCTGTTTTTCAAAATGTGAATATCCTAGACAGGACTTGTGAAATCTCCTTAAAACAACCAGGCTCTAATGAAGGTGTTGATTAAATAAGATTGGGGATTGTGAGGGAAATTTGTTGCTCTCTTAAATTTCCTTTCTTTGTATACTCATCAGAGGTAACAACACTGAACTCCTTCCCCAGGGAATTCCAGATCCTGGCAGCTGGGGCTGTGTCCTCTGAGAGGGACCAGTTTCTTGACGTGACATTTCTTCCCGTGGATTTTTCTGCCTCTCAGTCCTATTATCCTGTGACTCTAATAAAGCCCAGTTCTAACCTTTGATAATAAAGCAATGCAGAGATGTAAATCAAAATCAGCCCATAAAAGACAGGGAAAAAAAAAAAAAAAGAATAAGCCTTGAAGACAAATCCAGCAGCCTCTGCAATAGCTTAAACTTTTGGCTGCTTTTTGACCTGGGACACTGAATATCACCATATCAGGTGGCAGCAAAACCTGGTTCCTATGCAAGTTTTCTTTCATTCACCTTTAAACTTGGGAGGAGAAACTACACGGAAGGCTAAATAATGCAATACAGTACTTTGGCTCTGAAGAAAATGTAGTTTGTGTTGTTTCTTAAAGCCAGTTGCTACCCATGCCTAAGCTCTTCTTTGTTACTAAAAGGTGTTCATGAAAGCAAGCAACAGATACCAGGAATGGAGGGGGTACGCTGCAGTAGCTACTCTGAGCCCAGACCCCCTCAGCACTACACAGGGGGATTAATAATTCTCACAAGCAGAAAAGGAGATATTTGGGGAAAATCTGTGGATCAGGGCAGTGAACATGACCTTGGGCAGGGGAGGATGAACGACTGCTTCAATTTGGATGAACTGGACAATGTACTATGAAGTGCGACTGCTTTAAATTTGGTGGAAGGGGAGTGAGGATAGGCAGTATTGATCTATGTTTGACACTGTGTAGTGCAGTGAAAATTATCAACTACTACCTAAAAAGTTCCGTAGTGAGACTGAACTTTCTTAAAAGCCAAATGACCACAGAAAATTCATATAACTTTGGCCAGCTTTAGAAAACAACAGAGCCTTTCCCTAGTCAATGCAGTAACACAAACCACTTTAAGAAAGTTGGCTCTTGGGTAATCTTCCATTTATAAATTCTAGCACAGTGGTGGGTAACTGCTGTGCTGGACTACAGTGCTGCACAACTCCAGCTCATGTCCCTGGCCATTCTACCTTGCTAGAATAAATGGCTTAGCTGCACCATGGAAACAAGGGTTCATCAGGATGATTTCTTTTGTGTAAACAGTGAAATCTGTGAGCTTATCAGTGCTCATGTGCTCAAACACTGCACAGTCTAACTTACTCTGTAGAAATAAAAAAAATTGAATTCTGGATCAGAAAGGCAGCACATGATTTCTGATGGTAATAATGCTTTTCAGTGGTTCTGTGGTGCTTATGTTTCTTCTAGCAAGGTAGAAATGCTCCTGTAGCCAAATATTCAAGACAAAAGAGATTAATGAGCTTTATATTCATATTGCATTCCCCCTTTTCAGGAAAGATGTAGAATATCTCAGAGTTCAAGGAAGTTACAAGTATGGCTTCTCCTTTTCAGCCCCTGATGCTCTTCCCTCGACCACGAGACACAAATTAAAGATAAAATGAAGCTTCGTTAACCTCAGTCCATTTGTAGCTATGTGTTCAGCTGCTGCACCTTCCTGCACCGTCACTGCACAGAGACTCCACCTTTGGCTCACTTTTAGCATTAAGTATTTCCCTATTTCTCCCCACCACCAGCCCCTGCCCCAAATACTGCCCCCTTTTCCAATTCCACCATCTTCTGGATGTCTGCTATCAGTTATCTGTATGAGACTTGAGATGGGCAAGTGGGAGGATGTCAGCATTGCGTGCAGGTTAGGCATAAAGCACAGGGAGGAACTTCTAAATTAAGGGCTTCAGAAATAACCACTTTGCTCTGAAAACGCTTTCTTCAGCTTGTGAACTAAGCACCAGCATTAGCAGCCTGGAATATATATAGAGCTATCAAAGCTTAACAGTTCTAAGAACTGGGTCATTCTCTTGGATAGCAGCCCTCTCTCAAAAAAACCAGAGAAGAATTGTAGCATCAGTCACAAGGAAACAGAAACTGTATCCCTTGCTTTTTCTTGTTCCTCTTTCCAGCACTTGAATCACTTGAATACATAGGGATGAGGCAGCGGATACTTGGATGAAGGTCTTTTAAGTGAGACTGAAGGAGGAATAATGGAGTAAAGACCCTGATATTCTCTTGCATTAGTCAAAATTTGTAAATCACTTTGCTGTACTCAAGGTTACTGAGCTTAATCAAGTGTGTAATCATAAACCTTCTCTCTGTTTGCTAAAATGCATGAAAGTAAGGACATAAATTCTAGTTTTCCTGTATTTTCTTGATACCTGACAGACCAATACTCATTTCACAGTAGTGGCAACTGACCTTATTTTCACTAGGAAAAGGGAAAAAACCCTAACTACATTTATTAAAGTACGTTCACATAGACTGCTTGTGGCAAATTCTGTTTTAAAATGCTTTGTTGCACACCCTCTGGCTACAGTGAAGTTGCCTGAGGCATCTAAAAATTAAAGCAAATCTCCTCTCAAGTCCTGAATGCAATTTATGGTTTCTGAGCCTTGAAATCAGACCCTCCAGGTGTTTGGTGTCCAGAGATGGAAACAAAGTGAAGCGCACAACAGTTTTGTGGGTACCACCACTCATGAAGTGCATTCACAGGGGCTGCACGCCAGCCTGTGTGGGACCCCAGAAACAAAAACAGACCCCCTGACACGCAGCAAGAGATGCCCACTGCATGGAGCTGCTGTGCAGTTGCATCACACTACGGATACTCTTCTTCTGCCTTCTAAAGTTTTCATCAGTGAAACAGGAACCTGTTCCTTGGTGTTTCTCAGTCTGCAAGCCTGGTTCACAAATGCAAGCTAAGGGGGCCAGGCAGCAGTCGGTCTTGCTGCAGAGGTGCAAAGAATTAAACTCCTGTTGCTTTGTGTCTCATAGCTGAGCAGCATGGAGTAGGTGGAAACACGAACATCATCAGTGTCTTATGTACACACAAGCTCTACTCAGGACACCTTGTCATGTGGAAAATGAACTTCTAGGAGAATGCAGAAAGTGAGATGAAGCAGCATTATTTATCAACTAGTGACTGAAAACGTGAGACTGAATGGGGCTACTGAAAACTGGATAGCCTCTGGCGACCCGTATGGGAAAAATCAGCCGCAGGACTGATGGCTGGGAAATAACAGGACATGCTGAGTTCAACTGGAAATGAAGCAGTAGAGTAAAAGGAAACCATTGGGTAAAAAAGGTTTGGTAGATGCAGAGCATCAGAATGGGAATACATCCAGTGCTATTTCGGTAATATATTGAGTTGGTACGAATATTCTGTCTTCACCCATGTGTGCTCCAGCCAGTGCCTGCATTTCGCTGGCTGGTGAAGCCTTCCTGATAACAGGACTGGAGAGCTGGCAGATGGTATCCACTGGGCACTTGGCAGTTCCTAGTTTGGCATGACCAACCCAAAGCCGAGCGCAAAAGCTTGGGCATCTGGAGTTGCCTTTGAAACAGACGAGGCTTCTCAGCCTGAATGAAACACAGCTGCTTCTCTTCCAGTGACCAGCTCCAGCTCTTACAGGAATAAGAAATAAGCAGAAAGCAGCAACTACCAAGTCCTGTACTCTGTACTTCAATTCCTTCAGATAAGGAATCTTCCCTGCTACACTACACTGGCTTCCTTGTTCTTGATTAGGGTTTTCTTCTCATTTCCTAGGTGCTTGAGGACTAAATACAGAAAATAACCAAGCAGATATGACTGAACATTAAGGAAATGATAGGACTGCTTACAGAAACCCCTCATCAAATGGGATAGAGATTTTCCTCCTCCCTTCTTAGGCTGAAAGTGAATTATCACAGGACTCAGCAAACCATACCCTGTGACTCTGGAGCCCTCTCTGCCTTTTTAAGACCCTGATGGGATCCCTCTAATTGAATCTTGTGAGATCAGTTAAAGAGCCTACAGAGCAGTCTGTCCCAATTTTCTCACCATGGTAGGGGAAGAAATAGGAAATCACCAGGCAAACACGTTAAATGCTGCAGCTTAAAACTTCTGATCACGATGATATAATACAAAACCTCTCACATAAAATTATATATAACTACACTCTGCATATGATTACATCAGATACATACTTATAATTACATACACTGTACATTAATACATGAGATGACTATAACTGCCAACTGATGGCAGCATATGCTGCTGTGCTACAAGATGTAAGCATTAGAGCGCTGACACAATGCCCGTCTGCTGCTCTTCCTAAGGGGCTAGTAACTTCCAGCAAATGAAAGAAACAGACAGTTGCCAATAGTAACTCTTTAAACTACAGATGCTCATCAGCAGGAGCCCCTAGAAATCAGTATGTGTTTTTTCTCTTGTTAAAAGAATGAGTTCGGATATGAATCTAAATTTTACATTCTATTTACAAAAAAATTGTAGCATTTTATCATGTAATACAAAAAATGGCCTAACATATAATATAGAAAGTAGTACTGTAAGTATTAGAAACATTTTAAAGCCATCATTAGACTCCTTAATAATGGTCAAACGTAACTGTAAAGCAGGTAACATTCTGATATGTATTTATAGAATCACAGACTGGTTTGGGTTGGAAGAGACCTCAAAGATCATCTAGTTCCAATACCCCTGCCATGGGCAGGGACACCTCTCACCAGACCAGGTTGCCCAAAGCCCCATCCAACCCGGCCCTGAACACTGCCAGGGAGGGGACAGCCACAGCTTCTCTGGGCAGCCTGTGCCAGGGCCTCACCACTCTCACAGTGAAGAATTTTTTCCTAATATCCAATCTAAATCTACCTCCTTCCAATTTAAAGCCATTCCCCCTCATGTTATGACTACATGGCCTTCTAAAAAAAGTCCCTCCTCGCTTTTCTTGTAGGCCCTTTCAGGTACTGGAGTGAGTATTGACACACAGATACTAAAGTCTCAGGCCCAAACATATACACCAGTAAACCAACCAGCTGTTTTCTCCTGTGTATATTAAATTTAAACTTTCACTGAGATTTCAATCTAGTGCAGGTTACCTTGCATATGAATTTGGTTACCACAACGCAACTGATGAATATCAATTTCCTCAGCTTAAGTGCCCAAGCCTTAACTTTAGTTGAAACTTCATAGCCATGTTTTGTTTGTGGGATTTTTTAATAAAGGGTTTTACAGTTCTTACTAGTTTGTCTGTGGTTTGTACCAAGTAAATCTGAGATCTGTAAGCCTTGCATAAACCTCACACACACATACAAGTGCAAATGTAGCAGCTTTCCCTCCACTCTATCTTTCAGTCTCCTTTGGAATTAAAAAGGAAAGAAACATCGCAGGGTAAACTTGAACATCTGGATTTGGTTTCTTAAGTGGTGTCTGCTAATTGAATATAAGGTAGCATTCTACATAACTAACTTAACCAGTCTGTTTGTTCATGAAAATTTCTCCTTTCTCCCTTTTTCTGTAACTGTGATCCCATTAAAAACAAAAGGAAAGCAGCATTGAAGTTCCTTTTATAATAGCACTGGTGCTATTACAGTTGAAGCTGGAAAGAGCTTTGAGCTGTTTCCAATTTTCTATGTGTTAAAACTGAGGAGCACTGTGCAGCTCTCCTGCTGTACAGTGACTTGGTGACAGATGGATGGACGTGCCGCGGTGTGCACAGCAGGGCACCCTTGGCACCTCGAGCCTGTCTTATTAGGAAGGGAAGACCTCCCGTAGTACATAGAGAGCTCAAGAATATGAAGATACAGCTGGCCACATGTCTTGCAGACACTTTAGTTAACAGGCACCATGCAGCTAACAGAGCTGATGTTTGGAAATGTATCCCTAAAGCACTGTAGTCTCTCCCAGCTGAGGCTGCTTGAAGAGGGAGCTGGACTGAATGGCATAGTCCCCTAACTACTGCTGTAAGAACTGATTGCTCCTTCCCTGGTATAAACAAACAAGTACAGACTATTCCGGGTCATTTGAGTGACAGTGAGCTAGGGAGCACACACCCATCTCTAAGAAACTCTGCCTTCTCTAGCGGCATCTCATTTGCCCCTCAAGCAGTGCCCTTGCTTCATCCAGCCATGCCTTTACACCAATGGCAACAACTTACACAAGGATGCTCACACCTCTCATTACGACATCACTTGCCTTCCAAGCCAGCTCTGAGGTGTACACAGATGCCACCACTCCCAATCCCCTCACAGAATTAAATATCCCACTTTCCCTAGTGCTGCTTGCACTATCAATAGCCTGCTTTCATCTCTGGGCATGCAGCTCCACTGACGTGTGCAGGGTCTGCACAGGGATGTGTGTGTGAGGGCATGGCTGTGACTGCCATGTGGAGGGGGCAGCAGCAGGTGCACCAAAGGAGCCCGTGCCCTCCCAAAAGGAGCCCTCTGCTCATCGCTTTCATAGAGCAGGCACTAACTAACGTGGAATCAGCCTGGGAGGTCTTGCAGCTCAGACGCAGGTGACCAAACACTATACATGTGGCTGCCAGCTGCTAACAGGGCGAAGGATCTTAACTGACTGTAGCTTCTGTGTCATCACTGAAGGCTTAAGGCAGAGCTCAGCTGGAAGGGAGGGAGGGAGGAAGGAAGGAAGGAAGGAAGGAAGGAAGGCAGGAAGGAAGGAAGGAAATAAATCAGGCTGCCTTGGAAAACCCCTGAGTTCTGTACTGTGTTGTTTGAGCTCAAAGACACTGCTACTATTCTAAGCAGTGCACTTGTTGAAGAGCAGCCCATTTGCTGTTATTCCTGATGGGTAAGGCAGGGTTCCTTTGAGCAGCTGGCTCCTTGCACAGCCTGCCTCTTTGTGCACAGCTCAGGATTGAGGGAGTGCTCTTCCCTAACAGAGCAAACCTTTGCTGCAGTGGAGAAATGCAATAATTTAGTGTCAGGACAAATTAATTTGGGATTTCTGCACTGTGCTGAGGCTCACACATCCCACAAGAAAAAGGGATGTGTGCAACAAATGCATCAGTTTTCTTTCTTTGGAGTCTATCTCTTCACTTAGTTTACAGCTGTGCAATGATCTCAGGGCTGAATTGTAGTGTCATCTGAGCAGGTCTAGCAGTGAACCGAAATGTTTATTCTCCAGTATTTTTATCTGGCAATGGCAGCAAGACTGGCATTTGGAGCAGTATTTCTACTTATGCACAGAAAGAAGCATTTTTTTCCCCAAAGCACCTAATGGCAAGGAAGTATCAAATAATGGCAAGGAGCATTATGCACAGTCTTTAAGCTGAGAGTAAATTCCCTAACACACCTTACGTTTCTAAGATCAGAACCAGTCCCTTAACTGCATGGGCAAAATTCTTCAGCCACATCCCTCCCCTCTGATACATAAATTTCACATTCAGTTACACAGTCACAAAGCAGGGCTCCTGGAAGGACTTGCTGCTTGCTTACAACCAAAATTACATCAATATGACTAATCACATCAGCTCTCTTACATATTGAGAGTCTAATGGCTCCTATTTACAGCCTTTAGAGAAAATATCTTGTCTACATGCTTGCCTTTCACTCAGTAATACAACTAATTCTCATTGTTTGAAGATGCAGCTGTAATTCCCACCTGACACTTCAAAGACATGAGACTACTTACGGCCCAGCAGAACACATTTGCATGCTGCCCAGTCAGCCTGGGAAGGCTCAGGTGCAGCCTTTCAGATCCCATGCAGATTTAAGAAAAAGACCCAATGTTATGTTTCTTTGCAGAACTATGCCTTTTTTTCCTACTCTGACACAATACTGCCACTGTCAACAAGGGTGGAAAAGGTCTTCTGCAGTTGTAGGTTTACAGTACCTCTTGTGCAGGCACAACTGGTATGTGGAAGGACTAGGACATTTTTCTTCCAACTCTATGAAATAGCATTTCTTCAAGGACTGGGAGGTTTCCCAAGGTTTTATGCTGGGAGGATACTCTCCTGCATGGTTGCTGCTCATACTAAAAGTTTCAGTTATTTTTTCCCATGGTTAATGGACTTTCTTTATCTTACTATCTTCTGGAATCCTTCTGTAGGTCATTCACTGGAGAATGGATTCACATGACAAGTCTAAGTCTTTGACTTGTTTTGACCTCTTGGCCAGCCTGGGAGCTTGTTTCACAGAATCACAGAATCGTAGGGGTTGGAAGGGACCTCCAGAGTTCATTGGGTCCAACCCCCCTGCCAAAGCAGGCTCCCTAGCTCATATTGCACAGACAGGCGTCCAGACAAGTCTTGAATATCTCCAGAGCAGGAGACTCCACCACCTCCCTGGGCAGCCTGTCCCAGGGCTCTGTCACCCTCACTGTGAAAAAGTTCTTCCGCATGTTGGTGCGGAACTTCCTGTGCTCCAACGTGCAGCCATTGCCCCTTGTCCTGTCCCCACAGACCACTGAAAAGGGGCTGGCCATTTCCCCCTATGTCCCACACTTCGTATATTTACAAACATTAATAAGGTCCCCCCTTAGTCTTCTTTTCTCTAGGCTGAACAGCCCCAGCTCACTCAGCCTTTCCTTGCAGGGAAGACGATCGAGGCCTTTAATCATCTTTGTAGCCCTTCTCTGGACTCTCTCCAGGATGTCCCTGTCTTTTTTATACCAGGGAGCCCAGAACTGGGCACTATACTCCAGGTTTTGCACTTTCCCTCTGATCCTGAAGAACAAGATGTTTCCAACCATGATGCCTCTAGTCTGACTGCCATTCATTGCCGTAGAGCCTCTCCAGAAAAACAGAGCAATCACGAATTGCCATGGAAGCTCAGCTACAGTGACCATCTGACCTGGATGCAACAGAAGCAAATTTGAAGTCAAGCTCCTTAGAACCTGTGTCATACCAATGTCTAGTGAGCTTATGTGCTGAAGCACTTGCAGGCTCAGGCCCTTGAACCAAACTGAGTCTTTAGAGCTCACGTGTCTATTTTTCCACCCTGTCCTTTGACAAGCAATCATAAGAATCTGTCACTAGAAGGCAAAAATAGAAACAGGACAGGAAAAGCTATGGACTTCAAAAGTGTTTCTGGAATTTCAGTGCGGACAAATCTCTCATGATGAGCTTATGAAAGAACTGCCCTTGAAAGCACTATGGAAAACCTTTGAGAAAAAAAATAATCCTGTAAAGTTACAAAACAAAAGCTTAGTGCAGTAATTAAAGTTACTGTGCATAGGATGGTAAAGGCAATAAAAGAAGCTCGTGATCTATCAGAACTTGAGGAAGCTGATAAATGCCTGGAAGGGTTAAGAAAATACTTCAGAGGAAGCTTTGAGGTTGAAATAGTCTTCTCAGAACAATTTATAAAGAGGGAAGTTTTCCCCTTTGCGGGTCTCTAACAACACGGACAGACTTCAACGGAGGCTCCAGCTGCAGAGGACATAACCTTGGACTCCTATAGCACACAGGAGGAAACGTCAAGGTGTGTGATGGCAGAGAACATGAGAGCCATGGCAAGTCTCCAGACAATGGCCAATTCAGTGGAGGCATATGTCTTGTCTCTGTTACAGGCTGTAGGAAATACAAGTTAGAGCCAGACCTGTTGGTCTCTAAACCACATGAAAAGTGAGTTCAAGCTTAATTCTAGGAAATTAACAGACTGAAGAGATGCCACGTTGGCTTATGTAATTCTGTCTTTGATGGTGGCCAGCTGCAGTGGTTTACGAAAAACTAGTGGAAATAAAGAGGAGAAATCTCCGAATTCAGCTATGGCTGGATGGAATCGCTCCATTTTCATCTGTGAAATAAGGCAGACAGTATCATATCTCACTCTGACAAAGGGGGTGGAATAGTTACAAATACTTCTGCCTTATATGTACTGTAACGTTTCCTTTGGTGTAAATTACTTTCCCTCCATGCACAGGCCATGTGCAACTCAGTCAAAAAGGTTCTGCCCTAAACTGAAGGGGAGAGAGAACTTATGTCAGCCCTCTGTTGCTCAACAGTGCATTTGTGAACACGGGAAAAGTTACAAAGCAGCCAGCTATCTCGTGCCATGTAAGCAACACTGGGGATAACAAGAACTGTCTGGGGTACGAACAGATTCAATTTTAGGACTCTGAGCAATTGTATCCTAAAACAATTGCAGCATTTGCCACTTACTTTTCTAGTATGAGAAAATGATGTCTGTTAGAAACTTATTTTCTAGGTTCTCCTAGCACACATCAGGAGGAGAGGAGCTGTCATGGCCTCAAGAGCACCTCCAGCCTTGACCAGCCCAGCCCCCCAGGACTCCCCCCACCTGCCCAGAGCACAGGACCCCATGTCAGTCCCTGTCCCAGCAATGCTGCAGCAGGGCCACATGGTCCTGTCTGGCTGTAGGCCCCACCGAGCTGGGCTCACCCACAGACCCAAAACTCTGCCCTGGCCCATCCTCATACCCAACAAGCTGCCCGGTACCTGGGGCTGGGGCTGCTGTGGTGCCCACAGCTGCCCCGCTCCTGGCTGGAGTGGGACAGGCCCTGTCATGACTGTTCCTGGTGGTTCTGGCAGCTGGTGGTGCCCTGACTGGAACCAGCCAAGAACTTCTTGGGGAAGTGTGTGTGGATCAGAAATCTGCTCATGGTTGCTACTGCAAGTCCTCCCCAAGTGAGGAATGAGGGTGGCTTGACCAGCTCCAAGCACTAATGTAAATCCATTCTATGTCGAAATGGGAGTTGCATTATCTCCTCCACTATCTGCTATGATCCCCACCACCTGCATGAGTTTTCTTCCACAACTTGCTGTCTGTTGCTATAAAGACTTGTGCAGGAACGGTTTTCTGGGGGAGGATGTATGTCTGTGTGCAAGCTATTTTGCAGGCTCAGGAAAATTTCTCCCTGAATGTCAGCGCTTCACAGTGCTACCCAGCTTTAGATCCTTTTGTCAGTGTCAACCCTACCTCTGAGATTGCCCTTTTTAGTTCATTTTGAGAGTAAATAAAACCAACATGCATGAAAGTACCCCCAGCATGGAAGGCCAGTGCCATGCAAGGTGGCAGAAAACAGCTGTTCTGACACATGCTGCCTTTCCAACCATTCACAGCAGATGAAGGACACCCAGGGACAAGCTGCCATCCCACTGCACATGGGACAAATGTGGTGTCTCATCTTCCTGATGTGATGGCTACCAGAAGTTTTGGTCATTTAAAAAAAAAAAAAAAAAGAGAGAGAGAAAAAAAAAAGGAGATCTCCGGTATCTTCTTCCATGTGGAGACGGACTTAAAATGAAAAGTAGTGAGAAGAATTAAATAAAGTAACTGTAGCCTGTTAAGATATCTAGCCTGAATTAATGATAGCTGATTTTCTTAGTACTCCAGTACTGTGATCACACTGTCTCCTCCAGATAAAAGCAAGAGAGCTTCATAAGAAAAGTCAACTCACCTTTCTGGAACTGCTAGTGCTTTTAGCATTAGGTAGAGAAGATAATTTTCTGGTTGAGATGAAAGCCAGAGAGTTGAACAAAGGTTTCTTACCGTTAAGGACAATGCCATGCAAACGAAAGTGAACTTCTTGATATGTGTTGCTGTGACGGTGCTGTTGGTGTTCACCAGTTTATTGCTGGGGTTATTCTAGGGCGAGAGAAAGAGATAACGAGCATTAGCTTGGCTCCAGCCAAGCAGGAGGCTGACAGTACCAGGGTCATGCATTGGACCTGGCTGTCTGTGTCCGTGCACGTCCGTCTTTGCCTGTTTGCTTTTTCACCTGGAGCTTTCTGAGTACTTTCCACCACCGCAGCGTATTTGCTGCTTAAACTGACAGCAGCTGCCTCTATGTTCACTGCGGGCTGGGTAATCTCCCTACTTTTCTGAGGAGTAAGTCCCATTCAGCAAATCCAGCTTTGAAAAAGGGTGGCACCTCTTTCTAAGGAAACCCCACATGATTTTGGTTTTTTTTTATTTTTAGCTTGGTTTAAAGTTTGTAGCATGTTTGCACAGGAACATCAGGATTTGGTTCCTTTTTACCACAGAGTGGTACCGAATCCATGCCCCAGCGCAAGCACCCGTACTGATGCAATTGGACAAGTAGGTAATATAAACAAGGCTCCTGAAACAGCTGGCTCCATTAATGCAGTTTAATGAACAGAACATCATTAGGACTACCAGACGTTCCACCCTGAACGTGTGCTCACAGGACAAAGGAGTTTTATTTAAAACAACAAAAAAAGCCCTCTCCCAAATGTTTAATACAGCAAATGAAGCCGAGTATTTAAATTGCCTTAGGGAACACACAAAAACAAACTAAATGGTCTGTGAAAGGAGAGGATGGGATGTCAAAAGCAGAGTACCATTAGGAGCCCTGTAGCAACAGGCTAGTGGGTCTTTTTGGTCTACTGCATTCACTCTGGGGCTGTTTGAGGTACACAAGTGTGTGCCCACTCTGATAAAACCTGTACCGTGACGTTGTCCAACTTTCACTCATCCTCAGAGTAACTCAGGTAAAGCAGCAGAATCTGCCACACAGTCAACCTCCTTTACTCAAGTGACTCATCAGAGAAATGGGAATGTGTGCAAACACGTGTTGTGAGTGGACAAACTGACCGTGGAGGTGCCCCATTTCCCACACAGTCAAGTAGATAATGGAATTTTGCAATTTAAAGCTTTTTGTGGTGATCAGTGCAGCAACAGCACCCAGACAGCCCCATCCTCCAGCCTGAATATCTGCTTGGGAGTCTGGGTGCATGAAGAGGCACGTAGGCAACGCAGACCCTAAAGCAGGGAGCTACTCCCATGTCTGACCTTTTTGGGAACAGGTTACGAAAACTCTCTGAAAACACTCTTTTCCACACATCTATTCTTATTTCTTGTGTCTCTGAAGAAATACTTGGTTACTTTTAGGTTTTATGTATGTGAGGATTGGCTTTGCTTTCATCATTAATCGGTGTTTAAATGAACTCTGATGCATGGCTCAACTTTCAACCAAGGCTAAAATGACAGAGAGGAAGGAAAGCACACCCAAATCCAGCCCTCCAAAAAGGCTGTGAACAAAAAGAGCTCTTGATCGTTCCTACCTTGCTGCTAACTCTGCGTTTGCTGTACTCTGCCCTTCACTCTTGACCATGTACTCTTTATTCCCATCTCTTGCTCACTGTTTAGTTCTTCATTGAAAACATTATGCAGATTATGGAGCTAAAAGAAAAGATATCCTTTCCAGTACCTGAAGGGGACCTACTGGAAAGCTGGGAAAGGACTGTTTCAACATCTGAAAATCACAACAGAGGCTTTACTGAATGGGAAATAAAAAGTGGTTCTGTCTGGACTCTTCTGAGAAAGCCTTAGCTTAAGGAAACAAAGGTTCTGAAAGGCATGGTGACACATGAATGACATGTGACCATGGGTAAAAGCAATTTTTACAGCCAACTGAAAAAACCTACTGTGGGTTTCTGGTTTGGTATTTGCCTGAAAGAAACAATAGAAGCATTTGTACACATGGCTGCCAAGATGAGATACACTTTATACTGCTGCTAAGTCACCTAGCACATTTTACGGCAAATTGCTCTTAAAATGTGCAACTACAATCCCTATTGTATACTTTTTTTGGCAATAAGACAAACTGCATCTATCTGTGCCTTACCCTAGCTTTTGCTTCCTCACATTTGTTCTGCAAGAGCTCTGTAAGAGGCTTTTTAGCCGAAATAAACCAACAGACAAATCATGGCCTAATCCCACCACCACTAAACTTGTCAGCAAATCTTCCACCAGCTAAATGAGACCTGGATTTAAGAGTCTTAATTACTGTTAATTTTGCTTGGCAATAGCACATTTGATTGTAGTTTGTTACAGATGAGGTTAGCAGCCCCTGCATTTCCTGTCCCAAACCGCTTTTATCTTGCAGTTTATTGGTTTTTCATCTGCAGTTCCTTTCCAGCAGCGTGATCTCTGAGAAAGTTTGCATGTTGTATTTTATCTGACAGGTCAACTTAGCTGGTCACAGGCAGGTTAGGAAGTTACGACTGACTTGCCTTTTATGTTGTTTTTTTAAAAATTCTCCCTGGAAATACTGTGGATCTTAACATTGCTTCATGAAGTAGATCCCTGAGAAAGCCAGCAAAATTTTCATCAATATTTGGAACCAGAAAGTTCAGTTACTAATTTTAAAAGAAAGGGAAGGACGGGATCTGGTATTTGAATTAGTGTCTCACAGGACACAACTGCTCTTTGCACAACAGATGGGCTAGTGAGCACCAGTTCTAAAACAGAGCAAAGAGGAGTCTAAACAAAATTAATTTGGGTTATATATTTACCCTGTGCTCAGTTTGAGAAGCAGTCCTTGCATTCTTACGTAAGTACATGATTTGCCAACAGAAATGTTCATAGTCTTAGTCAGCTAAGTCAGTGCTACTAAAGTAATGTGTGTTACCTGTACTGTTATCAGTCTATAAAATAACCTTTGCTAAACATTAGCATAAGCAAATGAACTCAAACCTATTTGCAGAGAATCTGGAGAAGAGATGTGAGCTTGCTGGAGACACTGTGAGGTATCACTTAATTAGCCAAGCAGCTACATCATAGTTAGTAAGTTATTAAGTGAGGACATGATTTAATCCTTGAAAATACAGGACCCATCTGGCCAAAAGGTAGCTTAATACCTTGTAACACAGAGCTAAGGTTAAAATCATAAATCAGACAAAAGCTTGAAGCCATCAAAACCTAATTCGTTTTAACTAGGATTTCTTATCACGGGGACAAGGAACAATAGGCATCAAAAGAAGAAGTGAAGAGAAGCAAAACAGTAAGTGGCCATTAATAAAGCCCTACTTAATCTGTGGTTGGATTGCTTTTTAAAGAATCTGTTACACTTGATTAGGGAGCCATGTACTAACTTTCTTCATATTGTCTGCAGAAATTCCTCTGACATCACTGAAGCCATCCTTAAATTAACATGTTGTAACAGAGAAACTAAGGACCCATGGATATGAAAACATGCAAAAGGTATTTATAGCACCCCAAACATGGGCACTCACCTTGTCGAAAGCAGGGTATACCGCCCTGATCTCTGTCAGCCAGCCATAGGGCATGTGTCCCACAGGATACGTAGCCGTCAGAATCGCCACTGCCTGTGAGAGGGGACAAGGAAACATGAACTTCAGATCTCTAAACAGGACATTTAAATGAATGTAGGGTGCCATTTCCCTCCCATATCACCACCACACTGATCTTCACACAATGAGATATCAGGCAGGCAACCAGAAGCTCTTTGTTTCAGGAAGACTGTCAGAGTGGCCATCACTCGGCCTTTTAAGTTTAAGGAATCTTCAGTGCCATGAAGCTATGTTACTTTGCTTTCTTGTCCCACCATCGCTCTGATACTATGGGCAAGAGTTAGCTTGAGCTGGTGTGTGCTCCTCAGCTGGCTGAATACCTCTCTCCCACACTGCTCCTGAGGTATTTTACCTACAGACTGCTGAGTAGCAGAATGCCTTACAACTTACATTAGTTTTGTATCACATTTCATAATCTTAAACTATATATATTTTACTTTGTTATTTATAAGTAAACCAGTTTTATGTTAAGGCAGACCTACTAGAAAACAGCAGACTTCAGTGGCTGACTGATTTTGGACATCAAACTGACTGCTCAGGGGTAGGAGCTACTTAGGAGACAAACATTCTACCCACGTTGGTGTTAATCAATGAGAAGCAGACAAAAAAATATTCCAAATGACCATTTTTAACATGAGAAGCAACTCACTGCCTGCAATTTAAAACTAGGTCCTTAGGCACTTTCACAATTACAGTCCAAGTAGCACATCAAAGACAGGCATGTATGTAAGATTTTACTGATATTTTCCATTTCTGAAGAAGTCCAAATACATGTACTTCATGTCCTTCACGTAGGAAGGGTGTTTAGGGAATACTTCCTGTAGCTGTCTGGAAATCTGCTGTCACCCCAAGTTTTCTAATCCTCAGAGCCAACATCTGCATCTATGCTGAGAACTTTGCACCTCTCTTCTCACCAGAAGAAGGACATCGAGGTCCTCAAGTGTGTTCAGAGAAGGGCAACGAGGCTGGTGAAGGGGCTGGAGAGCAAACCTTATGAGGAGTGTCTGAGGGAGCTGGGGATGTTTAGCCTGGAGAAGAGGAGGCTGAGGGGAGACCTTATCACCACCTACAACTACCTGACAGGAGGTTGCAGAGAGGTGGGCGATGGTCTCTTCAGCCAGGTGACAGGAGATAGGACAAGGGGGAATGGCACAAAGCTGTGCCAGGGTTAGATTAGATGTTAGGAAAAAATTTTTCACTGAAGGAGTTGTCAGGGGCTGGAACAGGCTGCTCAGGGAGGTGGTTGAGTGACCATCCCTGGATGTATTAAAAAAAGGGTAGATGAGGTATTTAGGGATATGGTTTAGCATAGGACAGGAACGGTTGGACTTGATGATCTTAAAGGTCTTCTCCAATCTTGTGATTTTGTGACTCTTAATTCCAGAAATCAAAGTGTTTGACTGCCTTTTGTTTGCAGGTTCAGGTCTGTTACAACTCACCTAAATTCCGATTCATTTTCTATCTGGCAATGCCAGTGTTAAGACCTTTTTTTAACTACTGCTCTGTTCTGCTCCTAAATGTCTGATGTACATTTTGTTGGCTATCTGACCCCAATTTCCTGTTATAAATGTAATTGCTGTCCCTGCTTGGTTAAAGTTCTATACAAACACAGGACCATGTCACAAGTTAATTTGTTCCCTGCGCTGTTTCAAAAAAGGGAGTGAAAACAGTAATATCTACAGAAAGTAAGAGATGGGGAAAGATTCTTCCCTCCTAATCTTGCAGCTGTAATAATGAGTAATGTAACTTGAAAAAGCAATTGGTTCAAGGACAACAAATTGGAACTTTTAGACAATACCTGTTTTAATTGCAATTTTCCTCCCCATTATTCTATTTCAGCAAAATTTCCATCTATATGAAAACCAACTAGGTTAAATCATCACAGAACCATAGAATGGTTTGGTTTGGAAGGGACCTTAAAGATCATCTCATTCCACCTCCCCCATGCCATAGACAAGGACACCTTCCACTAGACCAGGTTGCCCAAGTCAATTAAATAATGAACATAAACTATATTTTTACTTATTTTCATTATGAAGTCCAACAAGACCGCAAAGACACTGTAGCTGTTACAGAAAAAATACTTCACTACCACACTTCATATGCTACCCACTTGGATTAGATTGTTGAACTTTTTAGTCGTAATTTTTCTTCCAGTATTTTTACCCAACTGGTAGAATCCCAAAATACATGCATGCAAACTTTCCTAAATGTCTAGAATGGAGGTATTTGACAGGTCAAGAAATCCCCCATCAAAGCCAACACCAAAACAAAAAGGTACCCCAGTCACTAACACGGTGCTGGCAGCTCAAACAGCAGCACTGGGAGATCGCCAGTGCTTGGGGACTTGATGTCCTCATGGACAAGCTACAGCCTAGTGCTTCCCTGGGTCATCCTGCCCATGCTGAAAGTTGCTGATATTACTGAATGGGGGACCTGTAGAACTCCCATGTATTCTGATGCTCCAAACACTGGTGTTATCTGTGTTGCCAGCATCTCCCTTTCCAGAGGCAGCAATTATTTCAGAAATCAGAGAAAGCTGAAATGTAACAGTTACTGTTAGTGTAAAATGGCTAGCAAACCACCAGCTTTGACATGTATTTGGAGTTGTCCTAATAGCCACAAAATGCAATTGGTTAGCCATGAAATGTGACACATCTGAAATCAAAAGTCACCATAAAATGCAAAACTGATCCCTGCTAACAAGCTCTGGCTCTCACAGAATCAGAATCACAGAATTGTAGGGGTCAGAAGGGACCTCAAGAGATCATTGGGTCCAACCCTCTGCCAGAGCAGGCTCCTTAGGATAGAGACTGCTTGTACAGTTCCTCATACTGAGCCTGCTGTTAACACACAGGCTGATCTCTGACTTAGGCATGTAGAAACATTATGTGTCCTCAATTCTCTCTGCACAGCTGCTTGTTTGCAGTCACTGGCAACTTCTGCGTGAGTGAAACACGCAGTACTGCAAACAAGCAGCCCTGAGAGAACGTTTGTTGGGCATCAACTGTTTGAATTTTCCATTTGGTATCTTACAGCTTTGGTTCTTTCCTAGAGAGAAAGCAGATTTGCTAGTGACTGCATAGATCTAGGCATCCTCCCACCGGAAGTGGCAGCAAAGGTCTCTCAGATTTTTTAAGAGGTCAGCTCCTGGTGAGTGCTGGTGAAGGCTCTGCATTACGATCAGAAGTCCAGCTCCCATCAGCTGTAGAAGACTACTGGAGTAATCTGAAATTCCTCAAGAGAAACAAGGTATGTTTAACATCCCAACCAGGAGGCAGAGTTTTTATATGTGCTTCCTTATGTCTCTACCCTATTCTGTGTGATGCACTGACAGCTAACAGCAGTTTCACATCAGTTTGCACAGCCATAAATATACATGACAGCGGGACGTAGCACTGCTGACAACTGTCCTAAAAATCTCTGGGATCTGAATGCTCCAGAGCATATGTACCTACATGTAGAGCATGAAAAGCTGGGATGCTGGAACCATTCAGTGAAAAAAAAAATTCTGCTGGTCTTGTTGAGGGTGAAATCCCACTAGGCCTGCCAGAAATGTTTGTGGTAAGAGTCCAAGCAGTCATTTTTTCAGGAATAAAGACAGCGTTAAACAGAAAGGTAGTCAGGCCAATTTTTTTCTTGCCAGCACGGCTGAGAACACAAACACAGAGACAATTCTATGTAAATGGAGCACTGACTTTCTTACCTCTGTGGCTGCAGAACTGCCACCTAGGTCCCGGGAGACAAAAAGGTTGACAATGGGCCTACTTATTCTCTGAGTTGCCAAAATTAATGCCAAAGGCCACCAGAAACTCAGCATCTTCCTTATTGTAGCCTCTCCCTGTAACAGATAGTAAAAAAATAAATACAAAAAAAAAAAAAAGAAAAAAGAAAAAAGTGGGTTTGGAAAAAACCACGCAGAACTGAAACAAATGCACAGAGAAAAGATTTTTGCTTTTCTCACCCATTTCCAGCTTGGTACATTAATTTCAATAGTTTTCAATACGAGGACCTTAAAATTTTTTCACTCATGTTATTAATACTGATTCAAAAGAAGCTGTGTCATGAATCTCAATAAATAATGCATAAGATATCTAGCTGCATAATTTGTTCTGGCTATCAAAGATATGTGAAACCAATATGACATTTGAGGAAAAAGAGAAACATTGAGACCTTCCTCTCTGTGAAATGAAGTGTTCACTTAGTTCATGCTATGCTGCCTTACTCAGCTCAGCACAGAGCTCAGCACAGAGGTGCTCAGTAGACAGCACATCCATGCCACAAGAAGCATTGCCTCACATGCACTGCTGCTGGAATAGTTTCTATGAGGCCTCTTTAAGTGCAATTTTTTTTCCCCTATAGGATGGAGAGAGGAAGCCCTTCGTGCACAGCTGTTTAATACAGTATTATAACACAAAAACCAAGTTTAAAATTATTGAATTTGAAAAAGGGCAAAACATTAGGACATACCCCCATTTCAGGCCCACTTCTGTCAGGAATGGCATCATGGATGTTCCTGTAGTATCCGAGGCATAATGTGGTACATCGGACAAGTGCTCCCATGTATAAGGACAAGATTGGGATCAAGAGAGGTTCTCTGCACTCCAAGTGACTGTGAAGCAAAATGGCTACAAAAACAACCTGCAAGGCAAACAAACAAATGATAAGCAATTTGTCTGTGTCAGGGCAAATCTATCCCCTGCCTGACTCCAAGCTAGGAGTGACTACAGCACCTGCCTGACTTCGAGCTTTAGTCAGGATCCCCCCTGCACTCACTCGCACAAGTGGGAAGATTAAGAGTTAACATCATACAGGAGCTCTCCTAAACAGTACTTGAAGGTATGGGCAGGTCGCCAGACTAGGAGCCATAAATAGGAGAAGGTTAGCATGCAATTCTGACAAGGTCTGGCAGCAAGCATGTGGCTGAGTGTCACCCTTCCCAGGAGAATGTGCTATTCTGGAATACACTGAGGCTGGAGACATGCTTCTAGGGTCAGCTTCTAAGCCCTACTTTGTTAAAAAGTATTTATTTCAGCATTTAGGAGCAGGAAGTCTTATGTAATCCTAATTTTCTGCTTCTTGGAGTGTAGTTTCAGTATTTCATCTTTCTCTCCAGCTGAGTGTCACACTGACGTAACTGAAATAGGGACTGTGGGGCTAATGAACAGCTCATCATTTAGCCTCATAAGATTAAATGCTCAATCCAGAAAGTGCAAAGGAATTAATATGATATTATTATCTTTGTAAAGTACAGAGCTGACGGTGTGCCTATTAATTTCCAAATGTCTCTGGATGAGGGGGCACAACTGGAAAGCCAACTGTGTTCGGTGCAGTGAACAGCAGAATCAAGGACAAACCTGCCAGGATACGCTGGTGTTTGAGTGAGTTACAAGAAACACAAAACACTTTGTTCAGGGGCAGGTTCCCTCCTTCATTTGCTGGGGCTCAAGAAACACTTAAGAAAAACCACACTGTGCATAAGTTTATTAGGCAGACCACAGTATTTATGAAAGTTTGCAAAACTGCTTTTTTGAACCCTCCCAAAAGAATTGTTTTGCTGTAAACAGAAGCAAAGTCAGTCACAAAAAGTGTGCATGTGAAGCTATCCAGGGAGAACTATCTACTGCCTGTGCACTTTTTGTCTAGGGAGCAGATGTCAGTGTAGGGAGTTCTGGGGTATGAAGAGTCATATCTTCTTGTCTTCTGGATTTGCCTTTGCTCAGTGCAATACTTTGTTGAAAGATGATGACAGGTGTCTTACTCTTCACAACCCTGGCACCCCACTCACCAGCCATTGTGAAAAGGGCATGTGTGTCATGGCCAAAATAAGAAATTGTTTCTGTATTTAGCTGTGCATGACCTGACATGCATCTAGGGTCAGAAAACTTTGTAGGTCACATCAGAACAAAAGCAGATCCTGAGGGTTAAGGTCATTTACAGTAATTGGTATTATCCAGGGATTTACTGCAGTACTGTAGAGGAGCAGACACGCCAAACATAGAAGGGCAGCTGACTGAATGGTTCGACCTGGTTTATGGTTTGCTCATATTTACCAGGAGGAACATGCTATGGAAAATTGAACTAAGTGCTGTTGACTTCGTATTTCCTTTGATGTTGTACTGTTATTATCCTCTTTCTTACCCAGTTATTACACCATTCAGCTGGTAATGAGGCAGTGCAGAAACTGTTTTACAGGTGCTAGGACTCTCCATTTCATAATATTTTAATATATGCTTTAAGAGGGCTGCATACTGGTTCTCATATGCTACAACGCTGGCCATTAGCAATGCGTGTGAATGTTGCTTTTTAAGCAACAAGATATTTAACACCTCCCTCACAAATCAACTTCAAACCGCATTTGGTCTCTGCATCACCCATGGGCTATCACCACAGACTGCTTCTGCTGTTCTGAACCTTTTGGACCAGTAACAAGAGCAGTGCCACACTGGCACTTGGAAGATGGCTCACACTACTGCATTTCACTGGACAGACAGCATGTGCAAAACTGACAAGGTGAACTGGAGAATCAAGCCTTCACATCCCCACCTAAAAGACCCACTCAAGACTTCAGGACAACTGTGCAAAGCATGGGGCAGAGTAGAGAGAGGTCTCTTTCAAAGCACTCCATCAGCCCTGGGATTGGTAGCAGCCATCAGTCTCTGCCTGACCTTTCTTTTTCCCAGATGTATACGTGTATACATTGCTTGTTTCTCAGCCATTCTGAAGCAGGGCTGTGGAGGTGCTAGAAGACATGACCCTATCCATAACAATCCTGGTTCCCCTCTCCTGACATTGTCTTGGGACTGACTTGATCCAGTCAAGAGAGACCAGCCTAAGCCACAACTGTCAGCAAACAGCCTCCACACAATAGGCAAACAGCTGGAGATGAGCACACACACACACACACACCCCAGTACTTCCTCTGGTTCGTGGTAGCGACCAAAGACAGTCTCTGTGCAAAGGAGTCCCTGCTTAGGAAAGCACCTTGTCTGCAACACAGTTGAAAGAGCGACTGCGAAGAGGAGTCATTACCTGAGCTATGACATCTGAGATGGAGGCACATCCCACTAGGAAACTGTACTTGTGTTTCAGCAGAATCCCAGCATGGGTCCATGCCTGAAAAAAGGCAGAGAAGAATTTGGAGGAAAGTGATTATCATATTTGGGAATGATTTTGGGTCCCAGAATAGTGTTTTCTGGTTGTCACATTGTACACAAACAACTCAGAAAGCTCTTTGCCACCAGCAGCACTTGTGTGAACCTGCTACTCCAGTAATGAGGGGAACTGACCACAGTCAGCATCTTGTTGCTAGGTCTGAAAGGGAGAACAGAAATAATTTTACAGACTATAGAAATTTCTGAGCAGATATAATAGGGAACTACCCCTTCTTCATAAAGCAGATGCTGCACAGGATGGCTTATCATATTAAACAATCCAAGGGGAAAAACATTTCTTGTCATCCACCAGTTGGATGCACCTCTGAAGTAGCTCAATGAGTTGATACTGAGTTCTGCCTGGAATAGAAAACTTAATGATCCAACTTCTTTCTATTGTCAGCTGCTGTTTCAAGAGGAGAAAGTGGCAGAGAAAGTGGTGGAGCCGTGTCATATGGAGGTTATTCTTTTCCAGTTTTACACAGAATAGAGGAACTAGAGAGAGCGGCCACACTTTTACGCTGTGCAGGCCACAAGCAGCAAGCCTGGTGATCTCGGGAGCGGTAGCCTGGCCCCAACGTGTGGCTCTCTTGACCATGCACTGGAGACATACTGGACTTAGTTGTGCTTGAGAAAACTGATACCTTTTCAACAAATTTGCTTTGAGAAAGTATTGAGCTTATTTCTTGTGAGCGTTGCAGGTGATCTGGGAATGCAAGGCAAATTAACTACAAATTGCAACGAGAGGGCACAAACAGGGCAGAGTGCATCCCATTACAAGATGACCAGTGCTTTCCAACATGCACATACAGTAACTCTAACAAGACATTTACATTTGTCATCATCTCTGGATGTTCAAAGTCCACCCAGATGCTTTTTCTAGGTAGCAAGGGATGATTTGTGCTGGTATATCCAGAGGTACTGCTGGCAAAGGGCGGTTTCCTTCTGCACACCTCCAGCTTCCCATCAGGTAAAGACTTTGCAAACTAAGGTTACACACAAAAACAAAAAAACAAACAAAAAAATCAGTTCTGAATCAGGCACTCACCATGGCATCCATAAATGGGAAGGCAGCAAGATAAAGGAAGGCCCTCCGAGTTTTACTTCCCACTGACTCATCCACATGGTGCAGCTTATTAATAATGTAATACCCCAAATCACTATATGCTGTAGAGACACAATAAGAGGAATGAATAATAAAGGTTACATATGGACTCTGGGTGAGATATTCAGAGTTACCTGAAAGACTGTGGCGCCTAGGAGCTCAGACGTGCATCCATTTAGCAAACAGCTGCAGGGGCTTCAGGATATTACAACCTCACCAGCTGCTGTTTATGACTAAGGAGTGCTCTCATGGTTCTTTTTCAAGTAACCTTTGGCAGAGGAGTGGTAACAAATGACTGGGTTGGGAGATAGATCAGTAAGTGCCACATCTGCTTGCTAAATGAACACCCTGGTACTTCAGAAAATCTACTGCTCTTTCATTAACTCGAGGCTCTTTGTTAGAAAAGCTGTTTAACCAGGCATTGTGTATTTCATGGCATGTAGTACCTTATAAATGTTGAAACCATCTATTGTCACTGCATTCTCATGACATTACCTGTAAACCTGCCCAAAGCCATAAAAGGATACTATGAATCGCAAAGGCACGCAACAAACCACACTCATTATGCCTCTCCCTTACTTGGCCTAATGATTACCTCTGCTGGGACCTGTCAAGGCACCAGATGGTTCACTGTAGAGTCTCTGGGCAGCCTTGACCAGCCTTACCCTCCTTCCATATCTAGGGCTGAGACCTCTGGAGCCACAAGTCAGAAAGGGCCACCACTGGAAATCAGGAGGTTGCCACACCTATCACCAGTATGTCATTTCACTGTCCCGTTTCAACCCAAGATGAGATTTTTTAGAGTTAGGCCACAAACCTTGTGTCAGGTCTCTTTTTCTCAAGGAGCTGGGTTGAAGACAGTCCCAACACAGGGACTTGCCACATGTCTCTCTGATGAACTGCTTATGCCTGTCTCTGTTAGTACACTTGTTATCCAGGGGTTTCAATAACCTCTGAGTCCTTCCCATGACCAGGAATAGTGAAGGGCTGGCTATGACCCGAGGCTCTGAACTGTGTGGACTTACATAATGAGAACAGTTAAATAATCCAAGAAGTTTTTATTCTTTTATAAACCATGTTCTAGACCTACATATCATTACATAGCTTCCCCTATACCCTTGTAATAGCTGTTAAAAGAATAATTAGGTTTCAAAGTCAACCTGCCAGCACAAGTAATGGCAGAATTACTTGTGCCTGGAGAATCTTACCTCAGTTCTCTTCTGCTTGTGCCATTTCCAAGATAATTGTTTTAAATGTGAACATCTATCTGATCTTCCACTTAAAACAACTCTATTATCAATGTACAGACCTTCATATAAGGCATTTCAGAAAAATTATTCTCTTCATCCTATCTGACAAATGCTAACACTAGTTGTTCTACTCAACTTTTTCAGCCTAAAACTGACTCCTGTAACTCATAAGCAGTATTTGGAATCAGCTGAAGAGGAGTTTAAGTCATCGTTGCTTTGTGATGGCTTAGGGATACACCAATTAAAATGGCTAACAGGACTGTAAAGATGTTTTCAATTGGAACAAGACAGAGCAAACAAGGTAGTAAAAAAGAAGGTGGTATGACAGCAGCGGTAACAGGCACATGCCTGACTCCAGGTAACTGGGACTGCACATGCTAGGATGCTAAAAACTTCTCCTTTCCCCATGCTGGTCCTTATCTATATGTCTTTCATCTCAGCTTGGAGCGTTAGACTCACAGCCTCTCAGTTCACCCACTAATCCTCAAGTTGCTCAACTATCCTGAGGCACTCTCAGCCTTGTTTTCTTTTGAAGAGGATTAGGGAAAATCTTTAAAACATGATTCCAACCTCTCCTGAGTCCAGGGAGGCCAATTTAGTTGTTTAAGTGCTGGTGTGCTTGCTGCAGCCCAGTCACACATCAAGCACAGTGTCTTATGTTTGCATGAATATCCACACACCGATTTTTTTCTCAGCATTTTGAAAACTCTGTTATGCATGGAGATCCACGCTGTAACTCCTTGCAGGAAGCTGCCTTTACAGCAGGGCAACGCATGGATGTTTCTGAATAGACTTATTTGAATGAAGGAGAAGTCTGGAGGGCAAGTTGTCTGGGAGGGTAAGATTCAGCGACCTGTCTCTTAGGTCCCGCTGAAGTTGCCTTACTCTTCTGCATAAAAACTTAACAACTGCTGCAGGAAATACACACGTGTTTAGGAAGGGAAAGCTTTTTTGGCTCTAAAAGCCACTGAGATGTTTAAATTCTTTTTGCTTGTTTAGGTTTCCTATCACAGAAAAATTGCAGAACGAGAGGCCAAACTACTCTCACTTCTAGGAACAGGCAGTTTGCAGCAAGATTGCAGTTTACTGGCAGGGCACTCTCAAGCAACTTACACCACCACAGCCCACAGCACCACATTTTAAAGATTTCTAGGGATACCACTGCTGTGCTCTGTAAACTTCGTCTAACTGCACTTCTAATGTGATTTTGATTTTTAAATCATAATGGCTAAATTTAAAAGGCAGTTTTAAAATAGTCGACTCTTTTCTTTCCCATGTCCGTGAAAGCACACAATCACAATGGCTTTTGCTGATGTCAGTGAATGTTCCTGTCCTCAGAAAGAAGGACTCAGCAAGCTGAGATTTACTGACAAATATACAAGCATGTGTCTCCGAGCTGTGAATAAAGCAATTGCTGATGCAACCAGAACTCAACCTTGGCCAACCTCACAAACGTCTTATGAAGCATGGCACAAAATTAATAATAGAGCTGAAGAGTATTACATGAATCTAAAGCAGATGCCTCTTCCCATTCCTTGCATCATTTCCATCAAAACAGAGAAGTCCTACTCCAAGACAAACTGCCTGTTTGTGCTCATCTAATACCTCATTTAATTTGATATGCCTATGGATTAGTTTTACTACAGCATCGAAGCAGGAATATCTTGCTTTTCTCTTTTCCAGTTGAGATTTAAGACCCAGAACCTTAAGAAATTACACTAGAACACTGTTTACCCAATTGGATCTCCTCTTCCCTACACCAATTTCTCTAACAGGCTGATTACTATCACAAAACCTTCAGACATTCTTAAAACAACTGACGAAACTCTTAATGATGCCAGAAGTCTCAAATAGCTGTACCATGCTAATTTTGGAGCTGTCTGCTACCCAGCATGTTATACTTACATCATCAAGAAAACAAAAAAGAAACCTTCACAGGAAGTTATACCACTTGCCTCCAAGCACAAAGCTACCTATGTCAGTATTAGCTTTACTGGAGGAAAAAAGAAAATCAAAAAATGTTTTTGGGTTAAACTGTTTTTTTTAAAGATCTATTTGGTTTTCGTTCTTTGCTGTCAGACTTAAAAATTAACTTGGAGACTTGAGAAGTAACAATCTATTCTGTTGCTTGTCAGAAAAATGGCTCACAGGGCCCAAACAAGTGCTGCTCAGAATTTTGTTCAGCTAAGTGATCTGGGCAGAAAAGAAAATGCTAATTAGTAAAAAACAAACAAACCACCAACCAACAAACATTTGAATGGTAAATCTTCACATCTGGAGACAGCACAGTGTACATAGATTTCTTGTGTCTTTCACTAGCTTGACTTAAAGCAGAAGCAAAAGCCTGTGTCCCCCTTGTGAATGCCCAGATGATCAGAGGCTGATTTTTGTGAGATTTTTGTTCATAGTAATACATTAACTAAAAACAAAACCAACACCCCCAAACAGCTCAGGAGCATCTCAATGTAGAATGTATCATCTGTATCATCTTTTTTTGGTTCCAAAATTGCACTAGTTATTTTTCTCAAATCTGTCAATGACAGACAGTCTCTGAAACATCTTTAGGTAGGCCAACGTTGTGTAAGTTTCAAAATTAGCCTGTCTTTAGCATGAAACCAAACATTGCTGTCCTAAAATCCACAAATGTTTTCTTCCTTCTCCCTACGCCCTGCATACCTTGCTGTTAAGAAACTGCCCCTGTTGTGGGAGAAGGGTTGGGGCAGCGGGCAAAGCACGTTACTGCCTTAGCAACTGCTGTCTGAAGGTTTTGAGGGCACGTTTCCAATGAATAACATTTTATCATCTTTTAGAAAGAAAAAACCAAAAAGAAGCATGGATTGTATCTTGATCTGTGTTCCTGTGCTGTCATTTTTTTCTAGGGCACAATGTTTAGTATGAGCCAGTACCGTGGTCACGTCGGAACAAGACTGACTGGACACAATAGCTCAGGTTATCATAAGTCCCCCCTGGAAGTCCCAGTCTCTAGAAGACTCCAGTAGTGTTATGCTGGAAGTGGTGGGATTATACCTATCTCACTTCTTAGCAGATCTTTCACACACACACACACAGAGTGACCATGCATGCAGAAAGTTCAAAAGAATCAGTGGAATTCCTAGCAACTGCTGAAGTTTTCCCCTGTTCAATCTGCTCAGGGAGCGGCCCACGCCTGCCAGGAATGAACTGGCACAAAAGAAATCACTCACATATCTCAACCATCCTGTCTGCTCCAGGTTTGCTCGCTCACTAAAGCTCCAACTTTTTTTATCCCTGGCAATGACAAATGTTCTATCATGTAGTTTTTAATCACGTGTAGTGGGCACCAGTTAAGGATGTCTACTTATGCAAAGAGGAGGTTTCCTCAAAGTAACTTCTGCCTTGTCCTTTTCAGAACCTCAGAGAGCTGTGGAAAGTAATATTAATATGCAAAAGGAAATAAACTTTCTCAGTATGCTACTCCTCATTAAACCAGTGAAGGGCTGAGTAATGCTGGCTTATTGCCAAAGAAGATGTGCATGTCTTTCAGGACACTGGTGTTAAGAAGACCCACTAAGTACGGAGGGCTTACCAGCAACACCATGAAATGCAGTATGTTACATAAATTAATTCTCTCCTCTGTCAAGCTGGCAATTTAGTAAGATGTCAAAATTATGCACAGCCAGGCTTAGCATCTTGAATCCCTTCCCTTACAGCTTGAAATTCCCACGAAAAGCCCACCTCTGAAATAACAAGATGCTTTCGACCCTAGCTACAAAGCAAACTTCCCACCAGGAAACCCTAACTAGTGGCAGGAGCTGCCCCCAAAACAGCACAAGGGAAAGGAGGCAGCATGCTATCTTCTATTTCCAGACCACAACTGAAACAGCAAATGCACGAGTACCATACTGACCAAGGTCTGCAGCAGAATTATGAGTGGGATGAGAATATGGTTTCAGATTCCTTTGGTCAACTCAACTTGTTTCTTGGTTCTCACAGCTACCTGTACATGGGAGCGATAGGAACTGCTGCTGAGGAATTTGCAGGTGTTCATGGGAATGTGGTGAGGTGACAACGCAGAGATCCAGAGCTTGCAACTGTGAGTTCAAGTGGTTTGGCTCAGCCAGTCGTTCCCACAGAGGGTTGCGTTAGCCCCTGTGGGGCAGCAGTAGTGGGGAGCTTGTGCTGAAGCAGCGCAGCATGAGTCAGGTGGGTGAAACTGTCTGTTTTGATATTTTAAATAAGTAGAGGCTGCTGTTTGTGAAGAGCTGTGTGTGCAGACTGCAAATAGTTCTCTATCACAGTTGGAAATATGGTGATTCATTGTGGTCACAGTGTTTCTACCACCACTTGTTTTCTTCTTTCAGTACTCCTCCTTCTTTCATTGGGCTTTCTGTTCCCTGTTCCTTCCTGGGCTTTGACAGTCCATGTCAGACAGTCGTGTCATCTTCCTTAGCCCCATACACATGGCATGTGGAAGAAATTCAGTCCCCTGAGCACTGTTTGTTTCTCTTTTTCATCTGCCAAGCATGGGTAACCTGTATTCATGTCTCTGGCAGACAGTCTGTGATAGGCTCACAGCTGCTGGGGAGTAGCTGCAGGTCCTAGGAGGCTGCCTGTCTGTCACTGGACCCCTTCTCTTCCTCCTGCTATGCAGGTTGTGCATCTGTGGGTCAGAGAAGAATGATCAGGATTTGAAACATGTTCAAAGGAAACTTGGAACACAAAACTTGGCAGCATCACCCAGGCAAATGGTGTTAGAATCTGACTAACTCCATTCTCTCGGGCACTCTGCCAGTCTCTGCTGTGGCCTTTGCATATTTTCAGGCATAGACAAGTTAAAATACTAAAAAATATTTTGCAGTCCTCAACCATAAGCAATTGAAACATTGCGTGAAGTCCTTTAATTCAGGACTTTAAAGCATGGTAAGTGCAGCCTTCTTTTTGATGTATTTTTTCCCCCAGTATCTGCAGAGAGGGCAGTTCTGAGGTTCTGAACTCTGTAGGGCTCTACTTCCTAACTAAGGCAAGAAATTTATCTATCTATCTGGCATGTTTTTCAAATGGCTGCCCCAAACACTGCCCTTCAATAAAAAGTCTCATACGTAAAATCCAGCTACATCTTAGTCCTGTCACTTGGAAATCTGATAGGTTTACTTCAATTTATTTTTTTAAAATCTATTATAGCTTAAAATAAAATGTTGGATGATTAGAAAATATTTCTTTATCCAGCTGGCAAAGCCAAAAACTTTGACCAGCACTGGCAGGAAAACAATCAAGTCACTAGAAGTGCAGCTCTGGGGGCTGAAGAAACATTCCAAGCAATGAATTATGAAAGCCAAACGTACAAATGGCCCAAAATTTATAATCCTGACTCAATACAGCAACCTCAACTGTAAAAATACTGAAGAAGTGACCAATCGATACCAGTGAATTAAATTAACTTGAATGCATGGATTCAGCTAAGAAAATCAGTAACAGCTAATCCCTGCCACAAAGTTGCCATGCCTAGTGAGCTGTAACAAAGCATTTGTTGTGATCGGAACATGGAGTAAAGGTAAACAGCTTAGGGCTTCCATATCAGTGGTGGAATAAGAGACTCGGTGATCCAACAAACTAGAGTGCTTGGGAAGCACATAAAGCTGGTGAACATAGCTGGCAACATCTTGAAGGATAAGATCAGGGGTCATTCATATTTACCAGATGGCTCTTGCACCTACTCAGACAGGAACTACATGCTGACCAGCAGCACATGCTGCCCTTGAGATACTAACAGCCTGATAATGAATGGTGCCTCACTTCTAGGCCACTCTGTACTTCCATGGCAATTCTGGATCTTGCAATCACATTTGCATTTCCCATCTTTCTACAACAGAATGACCCCCCCCGCCCCACCACTGATAGTCATCCAACTCAACCCTACTGCCTGTCAACATGCCTGCACATTACCTCCCTCCTCCCATGCCTTTACTGCTCTCAGCTTTTAGGACTGTACCTGTTGAATGCAATGCAGTCTCTGTGTCTTCCTCCAGCATCTCCTATTCTGTGTTGCTGAGGTCCAGAGCCTTCAGCACTGTGGAATGAGCCAGGCGGTGCAGGGAATCTGGTGCAGTTCTTGGAGAGGATGAAGTTGAAGTCTTCCAGGTCACATGGCTTTTTATTGCTGTGGTACTGTCTGATGCTTGGGTTGGTATCACGTTTCTCCAGGCTCTCAGGAACTGGCAAATTCTCTGGCTGCCTTATTTTCTATGTTCAGTCCGTATCTGTGTATTTTCTTTGCTTCAGAGTACACTCAGGGATCAGTTTGGCATAAAGTTCTCTTAGTAACAACTACTTCTCTTACAGATTAATTATTCAGCAGAAGTGGGTGACGACTTGGCCTAGCAGAGAGTAATACCTGATATTTCAATGAGGATGCTGGCATCTACTTACTTCAAGTTTGGTAGTGTGACAAAAGGGATAGGCACTGAGGAAGGATGCTGACAATGTTGTGACAGACAGCTCAAACAAGCACACCCTGAAGTCCTGCAAAACCCACAGGCACATACTGGTAGCAAGGCTGAGCTATCAGCCTTGTCAACCTTGCCATGCAGCTTGTCAACCTTGCCAGAGTTTTTGCTCACACACCTGACTGAAAGAGATCAGCAGCATCTTGAGCTGCCGGGCAGCTGAGCCCTGGGGGGTGGAATCTGCTATATAACAACCTGTTTAAAAAGTAATAAAAACATGTGGATGGGCATGATACCAGCCCAAGAGACTTAATCTCTTTTTCATCTCCCATCGTACCTACAAGTGAAATCTTAAACCTACAGATTAATCAGTTTGAACAACAGGCAAGGTAAGCAAATTAAAAGACATGCTAATTAAACATGAAGTGACCTTACCTATTAAGGTATGAAATACAGCAGCTACAGCGCCAGCCACAACCATGCACAAAACTGCTTTGGTCCTGTCTCGCTTGCTGTTCACAAACACCAGACCTACATTTTTGAAGTCACTCATCGGACCCGTGAAGAATTTCATCAGAGAGTATGCCAGCCCATAGCTGGCCAGCATTTCCACAGCATCTTCCTTGACAGCAGCGATGCCCCTATTCAAGGCCTGTTGAAAAACAGAAAGAGAAAATAATGCAGCACCTGTGGCAGTGTGCTGTTGCTGTTTAACCCCAGCCCCAAACTGAGCATGACATCAGGGAGCCGCTCGCTCCCTCCCCTCCCCACAGTGGGATAGGGAGGAGAATGGGGGAAAAAAAAATCACCTTGTGCACTGAGATAAAGACAGTTTAATAGGACAGCAAAGGCAGAGAGTAACAATTATAAATAAATAATTAAATAAAAGCACATCTATAAGCCCAGTGATGAACAAATGCAATTGCTCATCACATGCAAACCCACCATGGCCCGATGCTCAGTCTGTTTCTGAGTAGCGATCCCACCTCCTGGTTAGCCAATTACATGCTGAATATGATGTCATATGGTATAGGATAACCTTTATGTCAGTTGGGGTCAGCTGTCCCAGCAGTGTCCCCTCCCAACTCCTCGTGTACCCTCAGCCATCCTGTTGGTGGTGTGAGTAGCAGAAAAGGCCTTGGCTCTGTGTGTGCGCTGCTTAGCAGTAACAAAACTATCCCATCCCTGTGTTATCAACACTGTTTCCAGCACAAATCCATAGAATCATAGAATCACCTGGTTTGGAAGAGTCCCTTAAGATCACTGAGTTCAACCACAGCCTAACCCTGCCTTGCCCACCTCTCAATCATGTCCTTAAGGACTTCATCTACACGCCTTTTAAATACCTCCAGGGATGGTGACTCCACCACCTCCCTGGACAGCCTGTTCCAATGCCTGACCACCCTTTCAGTAAAGAATTTCTTCCTGATACCTAACCTAAATCTCCCCTGGGGCAATTTTAAGCCATTCCCTCTCGTCCTATGACTTGTCACCCAAGTGAAGAGACCAACCCTGACATCTCTGCAACCAACTAACCAGAATTGGCCCCATCCCAGCTATTGTGAAGAAAATTAACTCCACCCCAGCCAAAACCAGCACAGGTACCACAATCAATCTTCTGCACCTGGTTTCTGAAGGAACAAGCAAGTTCTGCTCTCACTGTTTTCACCCCGAGTTGGACCTTATTCCTCTGGGTTCAGTCAGCAATAACTTGTGACATAGATGACTTCATCCTAAGGTAAATAATTCTTTCTGAAGTACATAAAAGAACTCCTGCTATAGCAGAAGTCAGTCTCTTTCTTTTTAAAGTCATTTTATGGCCTGCCGAGAGCCAAGGATGATACAAGACCACTTAAATGCCACTTTGAGGCCTTAGTCCTGAACCAAACGCTGCACAGTCCTTGCAGGTCATCTGCACAGGTAAAAACTGTGACATCGTTACGTGCTAGAGTTTCAGGAGCTCAAACTTTGTCTCAGTGTAATGGGTTTTTCCCATGGAATTGCTGTGCATAGCAGGCACTGTCCTATGATGTTTATTATGAAACTCGGCCAAATAGGCACATGACTAAACGTATCTGTTCTTCCACATATTTCACAAGGTTCTGATCCTTTATTCATTCACATGTCCCTGCAGCGTGTTTAAAAAGAAATACAGCACATGTATTTCAAGACATATTCAGTTTCAACTAGCCTACTAATTCATTCTAGCTCTGCATTCTGCTAACAAATCACAGAGAATTAGGTGGATTCTTTTTACAGCTAAGGTGATCCATAGGAAAAAAGGCATAACATTCCTTCAGAATCCAGCTTGTACCAAAATGCCTAAATAAAAATGACAGAATGATAAATTTTATCTGCAGTGTGACAGCATCAATCACCTGATACGTGCAGAAAAATGTTAAGACAGGATTAGATTCAGAAAGCATGACGGATGAAATATGACTTGTTTTCACGAGTATTTTGTTCCTATGGGTTACAGCCGTGGCAATGAGGCCAACCAGAAACATCTCTCCAACCCACCCTCCACATCTCAGTCTACCCACTTACACAGCAGGTCTAATACCGCCTTTTCTTAATGAACAAACCAGACAGGGGATCATCAGGTAATCATGGTGAAATCCTTCCATTTCAAAGGTAAGCACAGCCTTTTTATTGCATTTTTTTTTCCTTCCAAAGACCATATAAGCAAGCAGCTTCCATTGGCTTCAAAAGAAAACACATCCCCATAGCAGAAATGAGCATTTTTCCTACTTTTCTTTTCCACTCTTTCTGTAAAAAGTGCTTAATTTTTGAAATTAAACCCACATCACCAACACAGCAAAAAGCTGTGGAAAATACCATCCCTACCATCTCCCAAATCTCTCTCTTGCAACATGCTCTGCCCTCAACACCTGAGGTTCCAAGTGTTTTCATCCATCTTGCTCTAGTTTGTCCCTTCCTGAAAACACTAGATAGATACTGAATGTCTGCAGCTGCTACATACAACCTTTTGTGGGGTACAGATAATTCCACCTATTGCACTGATAAGCATTTAAATTATACTTAATCTGCAGATGCCAAATACATTTATGGAAAAGACTGTGGCCTCTGAAATGAAGAGTCAAACTTAGATGTCTTTTGTGGTGATGCCTGTGATTATGTGGTATTTGATATCAAGGTGTACACAGAGCTATAATCTTCTCAATTAAACTTCCGAAGCTGCTGATTCTCCCTTTTGCCACTGACAGTAAAAGAAAAAAGCCTGAAACTATGCCATATAGGGGGTTCCTTGATCATGGTCTTTCCCTCCTCTTTTTCTCTGTCAACAATGAAATACTTTTGGCAGCTTCAACTTAAAGAGAAAGAGGTAACCAGTTTTGGCTGGTCTGCTTTAAAACCTTCCCATTACATGTGAAGAGCTGAATGTATTTATAGCACAGTTGCAGGAAGGGTTCCTTTCTGGCTAGGGCAACTACTGAATACCAGAGTCTGCAGAGGACAGTATTCCAATGAATGCCAATTCAGGATGAGTTCTGACAAGGTCCCTGGGCTAACGGCATTTTAATAAATCACATTCCACCAAGAGGCGCAGCACTATGAGCCCTCCACAAATCTTGGTCAAGCACCGTCTTCAAGCCAGTGAAATTAACTCTGTGTGACTTTGGCCCCAAGGTAATAAATTTTCCCACCTCAGCAGGGCAGACAGAAAGACTTGAGCACTCCTCTTTTCTCTCCCTCTCTGGTTTTACCGGTATGAACAAATGTCAGTCAAATAGATACTTCTGAGTAATTTCTTCTGGACACACAGTGTGTACCAGGCAAGGTAAACTGGCAAAATCCAAAAGGGACTTCTGTAAGAGGTATGTTGCCATTAATCTATACTCCTGTGGAACAGCTGGCTGACATGATGAAATACTCCAGAGGGTAGACCTGAAAAAGCAATTCTCCTGAATGCTTGTTTGGAAAGATCCTTTGGAAATGAGCAGTCGACAGGGCTGGGTACAGATGGTTTAGTTTCTGTACTTTGTTTTTCCATTTTCGCTTTAAGATGACAGTGCAAACGGTTCTTCATTCTCAACTTCCAGACACGACACAAGAACTTGTACAGCTTTTCTAGCCCAGACACCACAGAGTATTTTGGTGACTGAAGCTGCTAATGTCGTATTTGATATCCTTAACCCACAAGAAATCCAAGATGCTTGATAAAGTTGCTTTGGGTACAATATGAAAGATACATCCACCTGATCTTTCATGGCATGCCAACCATGCAGTTGGTAATCTTCCAGTGTAATTTCCTGTTACATTTCCAATTAAATCTCTCATAAAGGAAGAAAAATATGAGCAAGGACAAGGTCTCGGGTTTTTTTATCTGACCCTATATTGTACTTTCTTTGTGTGAACAAAAACCAATAATGAAACTTCATCAGTAATATCTCTATTCTGTGCTTGTTTCAAACACAGCAGTCAATCTCTACAAAGGTTTGTACAGCTTTTCAATGAAATCACAAAGAAATAGGTAGTGACAATAATAATGACAATATTTAATACAAGAAGCTAGTGTGATCATACATATATCAGATGTCATCCTACTTTTGGTTGGCTTATTCACACCAAACTTGAAGGCAGAACTAGGAATCCAGATGCTCAAAGAAAGACTATTGGTGATGGCACCTTTTCATGAGTTTTTAATGAACGGCTAACCTGGTCTGGTAGCAGATAGAAGTGTCACAGTAAATGGCTTTTCATCAAACATGATTAAAACAGTCACCAAAATTGCTCATCCTTCTTTCAGAAATAACAAAAGAAGCGTGATCCGGTAGGTATACGAACTAAAATACTTCAAAAGGCAGCCACCAAGTTCTACAGCTGCTTCTATGCAATGTCTTCTATAGCCTGCTATGATCAT